>VXAV01002556.1:447621-580535 GCA_013399715.1 Alectura lathami | reverse complement strand
TTTTTTTTTTTCTTGGGAACTGGGAGGCTTAATTATAATTAGGGTCCATTAGAAGTCTGAAGCCCAGCTGAAGGTTTGCAGGTGGGGCTCAATAAGGTGCACCTGGAGGCACAGTGGGATTTTTATCTACCCCTGTTGAAAGGAGTAGATAAATGATACCAGCTTAAGCTATGCTCCTGCACATTGATCTTCTTTAGGACATACTGCCAAACTGCAAGTGGCACCTGCTACCAGAACTGGATGCTGCACTGCAAGCAGGTATGTGAAAGAAACCTTGGCTGGCTGAAGTCCCATATTCTGAGTGCCCTCTGCTGAGGCCCCAGCAGATGTTCCCAGGAATGTGCCTTTGTCAGTGACTCTTTGTGAAGTGGTTACAGGCAGCACCTCTTATGCTTGGAACAGTTCAGTTTTTGGTGTTTTTAAGGATACTTGTGCAGTGGGGATGCAGGTGAACTCCCCATTCAGCCCCACCAGCGTGTCCTGATGAGCCAGTGCCGACAGCTCTGACTGCTGCAGTCACCTGGTGCTGCCATGCTGTCAGTCAGGGGGCTGCTGACTCCTGAAATAAATGCTGTCCATGTAATTAGTATGTGTAGCAGCAGAAGGATTTAATTATATGGTTAAATACACATGCATACAGGACTGTCACATGGGATCAGTCTATTGGCCCTTTGTGGCTGACATCCTGCCTCCAGCAGTAGCCAGTGCTCAATATATTAGTGCATAACGCATAATTTCATACCGCTGTCAGAGTAGCATGCACAGGCTGTTACAGAAAAATCTCCCTTCTTGCTTTCTTGAAGCCAGTTTGCATTTAGAAGAATAATTCCTCCTCTGTGAACCCCTTCACTCTGCTGTGGTTCACATTAACCCACTGACTGTACATTTGATGATATTTTCTAGGCAAAGGATGTAAGATGAATGAGCTCTGTTATTTTTTCCCCAGCTTTAACAGGAGACCTGGTCTCTGCAGAATTTCCTGCAGTTTGTGGTTTCTCTATGCCTTTCAGTGCTTTCTTGTACCTAGTGGAAATTCATCTCACAGGTGACCAAGTAGAGAGCTGCCAGAGTTCTTGTTACGCCTTCCTTCTCACCTTTTCTTGTGAATAATTCTCATGCAAATGAATCTTGCAGCTTTTGGTAATCATTTTAGTTCAGTTTATGTTGGTAGGTTTTTTTTTTTTAATTTATTTTTCACTTCCCATTTAATTAGGCACTTATTGCTGGCAGCTAGTTACACAATTCTGATATGGAGATGCCTAAACCAGTAAACTAAAACTGTGTTCTGGTTCACAGTGGATGTAGGATGTGCTATAATGTCTCTTACCAGTTTGAACAGGCAAGTATGAAAGGGATGAAGAGAGCAGAGCGTTGTGCCTGGTGGCAAAATGCGTGCAGGGTATACACAGCTCTTCATACCCCATGTGTGATGGGGAGAATCGCTGTTCTGTTCCCACCGTGACTACCCTGCCTTCCTGTCTTGTGATGCAACTATTGCCCCTTCGTATCAGAGGACAGGGGGTGTTCTGCCCACTGAATCCTGATTTCTCTCCAGGTCTGCTTCGTGCCGTGTGGAAGGCTTACTCATTTAGCTGAACTGGTGTTAGCAATAATGGCAAACTTGCTCACTGAGAGTCAGGAGGTCACAAGCTTTCATTCACAGAGGTCAATAAGTGTGTGACTACCAGTCTGCATGACAAATTTCTGTGACCATCTGTGAGCCTCACACCAAAGCTCTGCAGATTCAGGCTGACTCATCAGCAGAGCCTGAGGAACCTTTGCTACGTATGCAGCGGTCAGCAGAGAAGCATAGCTTCTGCAGTGCTTCCTGATAGCTCTCCAGGAGAAATCGGTGACACCTGCAAAAGCTACATGCTTAATCCCCTTTAACTGGCACAAGAGCTTCTCCAGAATACAAATGCTTGTTTCTCAAGTTATGTCTATCCTCCTGAACTGCTGTGTTGGGGTGGGGGAAATCATAAACCAGAGGTTGAAATGCAGGTAATGAAAAGGGCCACTGAAGACCTCTGGAAACTCTGCGGTGCAGCTGCTCCTTTGGATGCTTGCACACACAACTCAACCCAGTGAGGGTGCAGATGAGCCCTCGTGGGCTGTGTTCCTGCAAGATGCAAACACCAGTCACTCGGCAAACGCATATCAGAGTATGTTGTGATCTAGCCTGAACAACTGTGGGGCGTTGTTTTTCATTGGGAACACTGGTAAAGGGTTTAGAGACCCCACTGGGCTGAAGTATAAGCCTAGCAGGGGTTTTCCCTGTTACTCTTTTGGCACTAATTAGTTTAGAAGGAGGAGGATGGAAAAAGGTGGCACTATTGGTTTTAAATTTGATTGTTTTAGATGTGGTCGTGGGGGTTTGCTTCCCCTAATTTGAGAGCTGCTGTTTAGGACCAGAGGCAGTAGGTGTTCTTAGTGTGTGTGATGTACTGGAGGCCAATTGACTTGCGGTTGAATGAGATGTTAGATTTTCACAGGTGAAAAAAAAATGACCTTCAGAAGTTCCTGTCCTCCCATATCCCAGCCCTGTGTTGACCCCACCTTCCCTTGGGCTGTGGCAGTGATTCATCACTGCAGTGACTGTGTGGGTTTTTAGGTGGGGAGGTGGTGATTTTTGTTTTATTTCCATTTTTAAATAAACAGAGCTGGAGAAAATGTAATAATGTGAAGTTGGACTGAACCCTTAGCTCCATCAGTTCTGTGAGACCTCTTGACAGCGCTTGGTGAACTGTGTCCATGAAGCGATCACCCAGTACTGCGAGAACATCTTCATGTAATGGGTTAAGATGAGGAGAGGGAGGCACTGTTTAGGAATCATGTTTTACAGTCTGACAGTAAAAGAGTGCAAGCATTTTCTCTATTGATACATTGCTTCCCGGGGTAGTGACTTTTTTTTTTCGGAATGGTGCATATTATATAGGCAGGTACTGCTATTTGATTATCACAGAATCACAGAATGTTAGAGACTGGAAGGGACCTTGAAAGATCGTCTAGTCCAATCCCCCTGCTGAAGCAGGAACACCTAGATCAGATTGCACAGGAATGCATCCAGGCGAGTTTTGAATGTCTCCAGAGAAGGAGACTCCACAACCTCTCTGGGCAGCCTGTTCCAGTGCTCTGTCACCCTCACTGTGAAGAAATTTCTCCGCATATTTAAGCGGAACCTCCTATGTTCCAGATGTTCCAGATTCCTCCTATGTTATCTTGCTGGATATTTACAGAAATCCTTGAAATACACAGCTGCATGTGCAAGTTTGAGGTTTTATATGCAGTGTGCATACAGCTTTCCTGCATGCCTTCACAGGAAGGGAAGATGAGAATGAAAGTGTAATGAATGTAGCTGGATGCTCAATTCCTATTCACAGCATTTTGCAGCTGTAATTCACAAAAGGTATAGGAACTACTTATCTTTCAACTTAGTCCCTTTTCTTACAGATCGGTTAACAAAGATGCACATTCTCCTTCCCTTTTGTTTGGTTTGGAGACTCTGTATCTCAGTCATGGCTACTGTATTGCTTCTAGCAGTCACTGGTTATGACTAACCTGGCTCAAATTTTCCCCTATTAAACCCTGCTTTCAGTTGCCCCAGTTTAGCTCTCTAGACCCAAGTATAGTCTGCATCCCCTTCAGAAGGGGTTATGTTGATAAAGCAAAAAGTAAGCTATTTATCAGAGACCTCCACAGGTGAGACAGTGTCTTCCACGTGTGTTTGGTCTTCAGTGAGGAACCTGAGTCACTAAGGGCTTGGAATCTCTGGCTTTGCCTTTGTGTTGAGGATGCGCTTTAAATAGCCCCAGTAAAACTTGGCTGGGCATGAAACTTTGTGCAAATCCCTGTAGCTGCATGCTTAGCTTCTATCCTGGAATTGTAATTTTTGTCTTTTTTCTTTCCCCTCTCTCCAAAACCTGAGAATAATCTTCAAGGATTTCTACCGAAAGGGTATTGAAGGCATAGGCAAGCTCTTACAAATTAGAGATTGTCAGGATTGACAATAGGAGCTGTGCTTTGCAGCCTCTAATACTATTTTAAAATACTATTTTAATCTAGCTCTTTATCTGTACTTGAAATATCTAACATGTGATCGGAGTCTGGAGATAAGGTTCCACAAGTTCTGGCTCCTTAAAAGGAATTGTAGTTTGCTAGAATAAAGAAAGTGTGACAGATTACTTAAAGGAAGATAGAAATAAAAAGTGAGACAGATTTTTTTTTTTTTTTTGACATCTACATAAAAACTGCACTGTAAAAGGAAATGCTTCTAGTCCATGTTTCAGCAGCACAAGTTGGGAACAAGCAAGCAGCTTTGTGCTTCTGGCCTGGTAACGAGATGAGCGCGGAGTCTGAAAGCCTTTGAGTGGGTCCAAGAAGCACTGAGATAGCTATTAGTAAGATTTTCTGCAACACCTGCTAGAGGGTATCATTTACTGCTGACAAGTGCTGGCTTGCTGTACCTCCTGTCATAAGGATAGGAGCTGCCCCTCATTTTGAGGCAGTAGAAGAGCAGCACAGCAGATGTTGCCCGTCTCTCCACAGGTAGTACAAACCTGATTCTGGTATTAATGCTTCTTTCTTGTGGTGTGATTACTCTGATTCCATGGTAGCTTTTTGTATCACTGTAGTTGAGAACAAAATCTGGCCCCCTGTGTTTACCGATGAAATAATGATTCCAGAATACAGCTTTTTAGCTCTGCTGGTATTCCCACAGTTACCTGTATTCCAGTTGTTCAGGAACTTCCATTGTGTTCATGTGTTTTTTTTTTTTTGTGCATCCCCTGTTGTTGCTGTACTGTGGGACTGGTCTACACCAAAATCCACTTCATGGCAGCCTCTGCTCCTGAAGCTGCCAAACATCTGTGAGGTGATGCAGATTTCTCATCTGCACTCATACTCAAAGAGCTACTCCAGCTGTGCATGGTGCATGCTTAAATGTCAGATCTCACTGCCAGCAGTAATTTGCTTTGTCTGATTTAGTTCTAATGTCAGTATTGGGTTAATTTATTTTATGTTTTAATTATGATTATTTTATTCCATGCTATATTTAATTTTTCCATGGGACACCCGAAGTAATAAATCTTGTTAAGAAGTATTTCATCAGGAGAAACTGAAGTAGTAGGATGGACTCTGACTACAGAGGCATTTTTGCAGTGCTCTTCCAGAAATTCTGAATTCTGAAGTAGCAAGGGAAAAAATTCCCTCAGCAAACAGTGCCTGGTCACAACGTAGTTCTTAAGGTGGATCGCGTTTGTGCTCTGCAGTGTCAGATGATTTGGATTTGGGTTTGGGAAAGCAGCTTAAGTGCTGGCTTGAATCATGCGTCAGGGCTCACGTGTCCACAGCTGGTGTGTGAGCCTCTGGGAGTGCGTGGAGGACTCAGATGAACACAGGGCAAGGAGAATACGGTTCGTGCGAGGGGAAGTGGAGGCTCTGTGGAGGATCAGCCAAGGAAATGCTGCTAGAAACGTGGGGAGCAAATACGGGATTCCTAACCCAGGTTTAGGAGAAGGGGTTGAGATTTTGCGCATCCCTGTTGATTGGGATTGCAGAAGGTTAGAGAGCAAGAAGAATGATGGGGGTGTGGGATGGGATCAGATCGGTGCCAGCTGCAGGAGGGCGGAGGGCTGTATTCTGGAGTCTGAGGGGCTTTGTAAAAGGGCAGGAAGAAATCTTGAAAAGGCATGATAATCTGCTGAACACTGAATTTAATCCGAAGCCAGCCTTCCAGACTTTGAGGCTCACTTTCTATGATCCCTGGGTTTTGGACTGAATATAATTAATCCTTCGTCCCCAGCAAAAGCGCCGGGTTTGTGTTGCATCAGGGAAGGTCGATCGCTGCTGCTGTGCCGAATGCTTCATGGCTCTTTGCGTTGGGGTAACAGCTTCATTCATGGGTCACAGCAGTAGAGAAAAACAATTTAGTGCATCTGAGAGTAAGCGAGTACTGAATATGGTGATGTCCCTGAAGTGTGATCATATTTATCAAGTAAGGTTGTCCTTGCCCTTGGTGATTGGGAACCCAAAGTTCAGCTGACCTTTCTTTTTGCCTAGGCTGTGTATCTCAGGTTGTATTTCGGGCAGCAACGTGGAAGATGTGTTAATGCGTTACAGGCCCTTGTACCACAGGGTCAGCGACCCCTTCCTCTTCTAAACTGCCCCTTGCAAGGAGTGACAGCAAAATGCCCCCAGTGAGCTGACCCCACTGACAGGGATGCAGCAGGTACATGGGGAGTGAGGTGAGAGGGCAGCACTGCAAGGGGTGTGTTGGGAGGGGGTGCATGAGCCCACTGAAGGTAATAGCAGGCCTCTGTAGAACGAATGAAACTGGGCCATGCCATGAAATATTGGTTGTCTGTCCTCTGGCTCTGCGCATGAAATGTAAATGGCTAGATGTCAACAATGTTGTGTGCAGGAAGGAGGGCAGAGGTTTTTGCAGAAGTGAACGCAATTGCTGTTTCACAGAACCCACGTGGTGAAGTCCTGCCTCATAGAGGCAGCTGTCTCATTGTCACTGCAGCTCTGTGCCCCCTTAATGTCTATAAGACTCCAGAAGGGCAGAGGTCCCAGTGAGAGTTTACTGCTCCATTCCTGGTGTGCTCACAGCCCTCGTGAAGTCTCTTTCACCCTGTTTGCATGCAGTGCTCTCCATTCTTGCTTTAATGTGGACCACAGTTATGTTTTTTCTTTCTTGTCGTAAATTTTGACCTGATAATACCTGATAAAGGTGTCAGACCAGCCTCTTGCCTGAGATGAGTTTTCATAGTAATGTTTGAGGTGGTGTTAATGAATGCTGAGCAGTACCTTCAGTGACTGAGCTGGGTTTCTCTTTCACTAGGGTATCACTGTTGTCTTTACTGGAGTTCATTTGTGATATTTACCCTGCAGCAGGAACAGCCCCCAGCCTGAGAAAGCAGGCTGAGCGGAAGCTACAGCAAGAGAAAGAAACCCTGAAAGAAAACTGCTAATTTTGACCCTGTTGCATTAGAGAGGGCATCATCTACATTAGCCACTGTTCGTGGGCATTCCCCAGGGCCTGAATGGCTTCTGGACAAGGAGAAGGGTCTGGGGCTTTTATTGTGGCTGCCTAGTTCAGTTACAGGATGAAATATGCCATATAATGCTTTTGGACAAATTCAGTTNAAAGCTGCTTCTGCTTGCCATTTGTCTTCTGTAGCTGTAAGTAACTTCTGTAGCAAACAGCAATTACAAGACCACAATAAAGTCCTGGACAGATGATGAGAGTGAGCTGCCCAAAGAGAGCAGGGGTGGAGCACAGCATTTCCTTTGTGGAGGAGGAGGGAGGTCAGTAAATTCCCAAAGAAATTTGCTCTAGTCTTTTGCATTAAACGTTGGCAGGTGGCTCAGTTGTCTGCATGCACGACTGGGAGCCAGAATTAGCGCTGCGATGTCGCCCTGCTCCGTGTTCCTTTCAGAGCATCCTTGAGGCCCCAGCTCTTGCTCTTTGATACCTCGTAAGAGGCAGGACTCATCCCAGAGGAGAGCTGGTAACAGATCGTGTTAAGTCTGCTCGTGCTCTCAGGATGGGAAGGGCGTGGGCAGCGGCAAGTGGGAAAAGAGGCACTCTGAAGAAAGGCGAGAACAAGTTATTTTCTGTAACTCGTACATTAAATCAGTGCTGTGTTCGAGTGCAGTAGCAGAGCTTGGTGCCTAGATGGGAGCATGGCTGGCACCCTTCAACCACCTCGATGTATGCTGTAGCTTACTGCGAGAGGTGGTCCTCCTCCTGGTTGGGTTTAGGTCCAGTTTCTCCTGAGGTGTGTTCAGCTGCCTAGCTTAGTTTTCCTGGAAAAAACAGGACTTGCATGCACTCAGATTTCCCATATAGGCGTCTAGCTACTTTGTTTTGTGGAATGATTTTAATGGCATTTGAATGAGGAGTGGAGGCCTCAAAACTTTAAAGAAGTAGGTCTCCTGCCTCTGTCTTTTGAATGGTTGTGTTTTTGGTTTTTGTGTGTTTTGAGGGGGGAGGGTGAGAAGGGCCCACTGTAACTGCATGGGACATCATCATCTCCACAGAATGGTCCTGTTCTTCAGGTCTCAAGCACACTTCACTCCTCATCTCTTGGAACATCTACATCAAATTCATTGGAAACTGAGTGCAGGAAGTGTGAAATTCATTTGCTTTCCACAACAAAGCAAAACTCTAATTCCTGCGTGAACTTTATCCCTGTCAGATACTAGCTCATTTTGCAGTAAGGAATGACAGCGTTCACCCTGATGGTCAGGCCTTCAGCTCTACTCACACAAATCACAAACCGAATGAGCGGAACAGGTAGCAATGCACAGGGTACACACATGTACATGCTGTAAATGTTACAGTAAAACTGTAGCTGTGTGGATTAGGTCTGCCTTTATCTCTTAGGTGTTTGCTTTCCCTCAAGAAGCATGTAGAATTTTCATGTGTTTAACACTTCTTGGCATAGGGATAGTGTCACAGGCTGTTTTCTTTCTAAGGGTACTGGTGCTGCTGTTCCTCTGTATAAAACAAGAAGTCTTGCAGTGTGTCCTCATCTAATTTGTCATCAGTTCATCTGATTAAGACTATATTTTATACTGGACAAAGCACAGTCACAGTCTAAGCTAATGCCTCATTTTTATTTATTTAAGTCCCATGCTGCCAACGTGACCCATTTTTTTCCATCCTACCGACTCTTCAGATCTCACAGATTAATTAGTCAAGGAAAGCACAGCTGATCCTGGAGCGAAATCCATACCCACGCATTCTGCCTCTGTGCTCCAACCCTCTCTTTTTTTCTCCCCATTCTGGGATGTAGGCCGTTGGTATTACGCTGTGCTGTAACAGACCTGACTAGCCATTATCGTTAGCAGTGGGTACCAGCTTAAACCCAGTCATCAAAGAACAGAAATGCTGGCAGCTAAATCGAGGAATCCAGCCAGGAGGAAAACAACCCAGAGCATCAGCCAGACGGCTGCTACTCCCTGTGCGGGAGAGGAGGGCCACGCAAGACAAGTCAACTAAATATTACTTGACATTTAAAAACAACTGCTCTGTAGTATTTGAGAATGTTGTTAAGAAACCCCAGCTCAATGCAAATTGCTGTCAGTGCACCTCAAAATGACCACAAACAGGCTGAGCTCACCTGTCCCCTGTACACACACGTGTGTATACGTACATATACCTGCAGGCAGCTGATTGTTTCATGTTTTGCGTGGGGGCCATGTCTATTACTTATTAGAGCCTTAGGATGTCTTTAAGTATGCTTGCTTAAACCTTGGCAAAATTCTGTCACACCTGAGTCATTGAATCTGCAATTTGTGTTCATATCCTACTGAATGTAGGGTTTTTTTCTCCCCCTTTTTTTGTTCTTTGGAAATGTTATTAACTAGAGCATTAAATGCTGGCCTCCAGCGGGCCTCTCCATATGTTAACAACAAATGTTTTTTTTCTGTAGAAGGAGGATGTATGTGTGTGAGAGAGCATGCAGATATGATGGGGCAGTTCCCAGATCCAGTCTCCCTGGGAGGCAAAGCTCAGGCACTTGAGAATGCTTATCAGTTCAAGGAACTCAGATGGAAACAGATTGTAACATCTCCCGACGCACCTTTCACCCGTGGCGAGAAGAGGGCTGCAAGCACGACGGACAGATTTCCTCCCTTGTGATGCGTGAAGATTGGCCTGTCTCCGGGGGGAAAGCGGAGCGCTGCTCTGCGTGGCAGAAGCTGCTGCATCGAGCAGGTTGGGCTTCAAAGCCGGTCAAGCTGACCTGCCCCACTCCACTCTTCTTCCACTCACAAGTCTGAGCGCAGAACCTCACAAGGTTCTGAGCGCAAAGCACGCTTCTTATCAAGGCACTGCTCGCTGCCCTGTGGGAGCTGGGAGGATGGAAACTCTCTGCCTTGAGCATTCCTGAGCATCTGTCCTTTTTGCTGCCGGCCAGAGCAGTGCAGGGGGCTGTGGGGCTGCACGCCAGCGTGAGCTCTGAGCTGCAGTGCTCCCAGAAAATGCCCCTCGTGTACAGAAGGTAGGGCTGGAGCTGCTGTTGAAAGGAACTCTTCTAATGCAGTTCTCTTGGTTAGCGGTAGAAACTGGGCATCAGAATGTCAGTGCTTTGTAGATTAACTGTCCAGGTAATAGTAAAGGTGGAGTTGATTGGAGCTGTCTTGAACTGAGTATAGCAAATAGTCATATCCCCGTTTGGCTTGTAAATAATTCATAAGCTCACCCTCATTTTACACAAGCATGTGATGTTCACAGCAATGTACTTTGAAGGACTTATTTTTATTTAGCATGTGTGCTCGTCACCTGCCTCACCTTCATAATTTGTTTTATGGTGATTGTCACCCAACAGTCATGGTATTGTTTTTGCTTCCCACACAGCAATTGAAATTTAAATGGAGAGGAGTAAATAGAGTAACAAATAATATGCTTTGGTACACGTTTCACGAGGAATAATTGTTTGAACTAAAAGCTTTCAGGATTCGTTAACCACCGGGCGTTTGTGGAAATGCTATCGGCGCACTTATGAATAATGGAACTGAGTGACTATTGTACACTGACCTCTGCCCTTTCAGATTATGCAAATGTTTGTGACCCTAATCATGTATGTGGTAACATCTCCTGATGCAGCTCCTCGCTATTGTGAGAAGATGGCTGGAAGGAGGATGGTCTCATTTTTCCTGCTCTGGTTGTTTGCAAGAAGAAGTGAAACAAACTATTGTTAAATTAGGATGTAACATTTAATTTTATTTCTTTTACATGAGAGATCCACGCTATCCTCTGACTCTGCAGACTGGTGTAACGTACATCAGTTTTGTCTGATTTCAAGGCAGAGATGGGTAATAAGGTGTGGCCTATGCTCTAGGCCATATGCGGGAGATCTTAGTTCAAAGGATTTGCTTGGCAAAGCTGTAAGTGCTGGGATGTGCAGTCCACAATACGTATGCTACGTGAGACGAAACGCTCAGGTTTTTATCAACATGCCTTTGGGAAAGCTACACTAGTTAATAAACTAGCCATGTTTTATGTAGGCCATTTCAAACAAGTTCAAGTAAAAATAACTCAGTACTGTAAAATACCCGCTTGCATTCACAAGTTTTTACATATGTTGCAGAGAAACTGCCTTAATGTTCCAAACACATTGAAAGTTGAGGCAAAATGTAACCCAAAGCTTCAGTCATCTCTTTGTCTTGTATATCTGGGTATTATCAATACCCATACATAGTTTTATTTCATCTTTCCTCAGAAATTCCTTCATGTTACCCAGTAAAGCTTACAAAGGTTGTTTGGCCTAAGCTCTGGAGCAGTGTGGCCTGGTTCAGCGAAAATAAAGCTGACTTCTGCTAGGATTGGTGTCTGAGGATGCTTTGCAGCATGTCTGGCATGTGAACAAGTACTCAGAGGGGTTTCAGGTAGCATGGGGCTGGGAGAGGGCCAGCTGAGGGGTGGGACAGGGACAGCTCCTGCTCGTTCCAGCCCAAAGGCAGGCTCGCTGTCATCTTTGTAAGTGGGCAGAAGCTGTGTAAGAGCTGACTGCGACTGCAAGTCTTTGACCTCTGAAGTCAAGGGTATCTGGTGACTTCAGTGGAAGCAAAACTGGGACAAGTTTAAGAAACTTGTGCTCTTTGAGGATAATCCAGAAACTGTAACTAAGCTAATTGCATCATCCCCTGAATGACTGTCCGGTGTTAACAGTTCAGTATTTTTCCTTGTATGAACATCATCCTCTGTCTCAAAAACACTCTCAACCCCACATCCCCAAATGTGTCCCTTCTGCTGCACTGCTCCCTTTGTGTTGGTCTGCAAGCATGCGAAAGAATTCACTTCTCTTAGGATGCAATGCTTCTCAAGCCAGGTTTGCTCGGCTGAGTTTATGGTTTGCTGTGGGGCTTTCTGTCCTCAGCCCAGCCTAGCGTAACCCCAGCTCTGCAGATTCTGCCTTTCAGAACATCGTAGGGTGTATCGGTGCCAATCATGCTCCACAATGAGTGACAGGACTGCTCTCCAGAATGCCAATGGAGAAGCATTTTCATGTGTTTCTCTTCCAGCTCATGTTTCTTGGGTGTTCTGATGCAGTGAGTTTGGCTTGGTGAGCCTAGCCAGGTCACTGCCCTGCTAACAGGGCCTGGTCTAACCAGGTGGCTGGGCTGGTACCCAGGGAGCATCTCCTGACTGCCTGGACAGTGACCATGTCACATCACAGTGTTTAATGGCTTATGAAGCACACAATATTTTTTAATTACTTCATTTTCATAATATCTATTTGCAATAGCTAGGTTAACTCCTAACTTTCATTTCACTGCTTTAGTAATTGTTCTGGGAGGTTAATAGCAGCAGCCTGGTGGCACTAGCAGTGCACTAGCACCTGTTCCTCATCAAGGTGTGTGCCCCTGTGTGGGGCTGTCCCTGCCCTGGGTCAGTGCATGAGCAGCTGATGGAGGCAGCATGTGGAGAAGTTTCTGTGCGTGTTTATTCTTAGGTTTTGGAATGGGTTTGTGGACGGGTGAGAGCAGAGCTGTCATCTGTGTAATTGCACAAGATTCACTGCTTCATGGGCAAGTGGTTCGCTTTCTTTCTTCCCCCCTTCAAAAATCTGAATTTCATTTACCAGCTTAGTGCTGTGGAGTCTGCTGCCGGTCCTATAGCAATGTTCATGGATATGTTTTTCTCCTAGAAATGATGTTATAATCTAGTCTGAACTTGTCTTCAGCTGGGAGCCAATGGAGCATGGTAGGCTTGCTTGTCTTGCTCTTCATATCAGCTTTGAAAAGCTGCAAGAACTGATCTCTATTGTTTCTGTAAGGCTTGTAGCCTGTTTGAGGAAGACAGGTTTATAAAAACAAGATCTGTCAAATCAACCAATGTTGATTGCCTGAAAATCAGAGCTGAATGCAACTCACTCTCTTAGATTAGTTAGAACTAATATCAGGTTGACAGATTGGTAAGCACTCATTTGTTGTGTTTAAATTCAGATATTCAGATGTTACATTAGTTTTCTCTGAGCCTCGTGAATGATACAGGTATTCCAAGATTTAATGAAAATAAACATAACTTTTCATTGTCTCTCCTCGGCCAATTCTCTTAAACTCTTGAGTACAGGTTGCTTGCCTTAAAAAGACCAAATTGAATAACTGCTGTTAAAATGTCCTTGTGCTACTTGTTAAAATTGAAGGATTGTTATCTTCTGCTGCGGGATGGAAACTATTTTGGAGCACATTGTACATTACTGCTGTCACTTTTAGCATACTTTCAAATGTCTTTAGTCTTTGCTGTCTGGAGAGTTTCTTCTTGTATTGTCTGCTTTCAAGTGTCACTTTCAAGAGTTCCTGCCCTGCTTGTATTGCTATCAGCTTTCCTTTTTGCTTTTCCTCTCTTCTGTATGGGTTGATTTTTGAAACTACAGTTCTGCTGACTAGGACATGAGCATCAGGTAAAATGTTCTAGCTCTTGAGTGCGAGGCAAAGATTGGAGCTTGCATTTGGTTTCTGAGTTGTCTTTCAAGCAGTGTTCTCTGTGTTCTGAGGAAAGTTAATATACATTTATTGTTAGCTGGCATGGTAGTAAGTACTGCTTTAGTGACAAAAAACACGCTAATGACCATTTTATCATTAATTTTCCAGTGAAGTGATTTAGTAATGGACATGTACACAAAGATAATTGGGCTGCTAAATTATCTCTAAGTTAGACTTGCACTTCCACTCTGTACGCAACCTGTTAGCACTTCTGAGAGGACATAGAGCTGGAGCACGTTTTATAAAGAGAAGCACATTAGAGAGTAAAAATTTGCTTAGCTCTCATAATTGGGGGGAAATAATGCTTTTCAATATTCGTTACTTTGTTTTCAATGTCTGGCTTTGTGCTGCTCCCCCTGCACGACACTGGGACAAGCAGGAGTGCTGCTGGTTCCCATTTTCTTTGTGGGAGGTTCTGTGGGGTGATTCACGCAGTGGATTTAGGGCTTTCAGTGCACAACTGATGGGACCAATGTTGCTGAATGCTTAGCAACAAGAAGAGCTCTTTTTCTCCAGTGTTTTTAATGAAACAGGAGTTTCTTGTTGCCATCTAATAGGTTTAAATGCTATTACGAAGAAATCCCTTCCATTTCAGTTAATCAGATTTTGTTTGCTACCCGTGATAACATAAGCTCGCTAGTTCTGACACATTCTGAAGGAGATGAGGCCTGCATGTGTAATGTTAAAAAGAAAGGCAGAAAAATGTCTTTGTGTGAGAAAAAGGTGCAGTAATAAATTTGCTTCCTTTAACCACTCATCTTAAAGCAGAATGCTAAAAATGCTTGCAAATTTAAACACAGTAGTGTAATTATATTTTCACAAGAGTTTTGTTATAAAATTCATTAGAGAAATCTGATCTTATTTTTTATTTTCAGGACCTATCATAAGCACATTGTTTGACAAACACTAGATGTTTTTTACTAGCTCCTTAATGAGCAGCCTGGTAACTCTCCAAGGGTTTCCCATACTGCTGACTGCAACAATAAACTTATTTGCAACCCAGGCAGTAAGAGGAGAACAAATCCCAAGTGCTTCTGGGAGCTGCTGACCCCTGAATTGCCTGGAAACAGCACGTTTGGTGCGTTCGGGGATTGGGCTGCTGGTGTGTGGGCAGTGAGAGCCGGGAGGGTTTAGGGGCAGAGGGAGAGTCTTGCTGCAGAAGCCTCTGAGATGCTGCAGAAGTTGAAACCATCTCTGCCTTGGACGATGAATGCCTTGCAGGTCTCTCTTTAAATTGTGCATAGTTGGTTGCAGTTTTATGGTGAGGATTGTCTGACACATCTGACTTTAAGACCAGTTTTCCGTTCCAGTCTTCTAACATTTGTCAGTGTGACCTTTTGGTCTGACCTTTTCTGTGCGATAGATGTATTTATTTATTATGTACACGTGTTTAGTTGAAACAAGTTAGAGATGTTGGGAGGGCACTATAAAATGTCACAAGGAAACTGCCAGCTTTGCATTCGGTGGAGAGACTGGGTAGTGTTTTGCTGAGGAGTTGAGAGAGATTCAGCAGCTCTCCACTCTGTAAATGAAACACAGCTGCTAGGGAAAGAAAGCAATCCAGGAATATATAAGCCTACATAATACTGCCGATGCGCAAGGGAGCTCAGTTGAAGTTATTCAGGAAATCTCACCTGACGTTTTGCTTTGGCTGTGTGATTTTATGAACTTGGTGTTCTTTTACAACGGTGGTTGTGTGCTCTCTGAAGCAAAGTACGAGAGAGATCCTTGCTTCAGGGGGAACCTGCAAGCAAGATCGGTGCGATGCGTTCAGCTCATGTCAGGGCTGCTCGTATAGGATGCTGATCTGGATAATGGAGGCATCAGAAGTGCGCTGGAGGCCAGCGTGTCCCAAGCCAGCGCTGCTGCAGGTAGCTCACCAGCTGTTAGGAGAGGACCCTTCACATGCTCCTTGGTCCCACTTGGTTCTTGCTGAGCTGGGAACCCTCAGCACTGAATTTTCTCGGGACACTGTGCTTACAAGCCTGTAAGTGGGCGAGACTGTGATCTCCCCTACCCACAAAGGCAGCAGTTTAATGTGGACTCCAGCTCTGCAGGGGCAGATGATGCTGGGCAGGCGCTGAGATAGTTGGAGCTGTGTGTGTTGTTTGAGGGCAGCCCTGGACTGTCTTCATTTTTTTTTTCTTTTTAATTTACTAGCTGGAAGGGTAGTGAGGGTGATGCCCCTCAAATGGTTAGAGTTCTGGTAGGATCGAATGATACAGAATATCACGAAGGGTTGCACCTGAGGTATTGTGCTTTTGTGTCTTGGACTGTGAATTGTCCAGATCTCACTCTTGAACTCACTCCCTGAGTTGGGGATGTTCTTTGCCACCTAGGGGAAGTACCTGTGTAGGTTTTGAAAAAGTTAAGTGTTTGCTTCCCTTAATGTTGGTGGTTTTCTCCTTATGTATTCCTACAGAGGAAAGTAATTTGTTTAATTTGCTTGTGATCCTGTTATGCAATGTAATCTTTCTTTCTTATTATTTTGGTTTGTTTTTAAACCCAGCACTTTAAACCAGATGCCAGTTGGCACCCTGCATAGGGGAACAGAACCATCAGCTTTGTCAATATTTCACCCCAATGTATTTGTTCAATGTAAGTTGAAATTAATTGCTGTTTTCTTTCCTCCACAAAACCAATTACAATTCTGTCATCTGTTTAGGATTAATACTACTGCATTTATCCTTCTTTCCAGATAAATATTCCAGTTGGAACACAGGTATTCCAGTTCAGGCGTACATGTATGCTGAAGCTGTATCAATTCCTATTAAATCACTCTAGCCAATTGTTATAAAATTTTGTGTACATCTCCTTAATTTGAGTTAAATGTGGCGTATATCGATTGAGCTGGAATAATTTCCTCGCTGGTCATAATGAAAATACTGCAAAATCAAGATTACAAACGTCCAGTCAAGTGCTTGTTTTTCTGAGTTTTACACTGAGATATCAATAGTGGCTTGCTATAAACTTTATAAACCCTATAAGGCAGAAAAATGGGGAAAACCTTTGGTGATACTTGGGTAACGGGGATGGAGGAGACTAGGAATCTCCTCGGACAAAGAAGGAGACTCTTACCTAGGTTTTATATTGCAGGTGCTGCTTGAATACCGTGGGTATTCTAGGTGGAATGACTATATTGATGGTGGGAAGGACAGATTGGCTATGTACTTTTTTTTTAAAAAAAAAAAAACTTAGTGTTTGGTTATAATTTGGGGATAGTGAGGAATAATATAGGGATAATAAGGAAGCAGTGGATGTGGAAACCAGACAAGGATTTCAAATGTCAATAGAGCCTGAGGATTCCTGGCTTTTCTTGATAATATGATGTATGTGCAAGTCCCAGGATTTGTCACTTCTGCAGGTATTGCAGCTTGTCAGAGCTGCCACTGATTAGTGTCCCCACGTACCACCACCTGCTGCACCTCTTCCATTCCCAAGGGACACGTAGAGCATTAAGCAGACACTTGTCCCAATGATGCAGTATTGATTCATACAAGCAGGTAACAGGAAAATGAGAGACCCAACAGCTTTTTCAAGGACTTGCTTCTGTCAGACTCTGGGGTTCTGGGACCTGCTTTGTTTTTTCATTCTGACTGAGTTTTGCATTCCCTAAGTCCAAGAGTTGGCCCTCTGCCTGAGTAATCTCCCTTCTAGTGGAGTGTGGCTTTTACACGGCTGTGAGGTGAAGTCCCCAGTAACTGGTTTCGGCCACCAATATGGAAGACTTCTTTTCTTCTCTTGCTGTGGAACATCAACCATGGAGATTTGGTTTGCTTTCAGTGTGGTGAAACGAGATGCAGGTAGAGTTTGCAAGAAAATAGTCCTGTATAGATTAGCTGCCTGCTTCTAAAGTAATTAAAAGGTGATCTAAATACTGCTGTGAAAAGACCAATTTCCTCTAATCTGTATATGCATTGGAGAGCACTTCTGTGTGGTTTAGGAAAGCACTCAGCACGAACTCACACATGCCCAAGTACTCCAGGAGCTGGTGGCATACTGAACCGTTCATGTGGCAAATTGAAAAGTCTGGTGGACTGATGATATGGTTCTGAGAACTCAATAAACTTATTACCTACAAGGCTGATCTTTCTGTTCCAGTGATGTACGTGGTGGTAGGTTTGCAGCAGCAGAAAGAATTAAGGGGAAAAGAAATAGCATTTAATTATTTTGAGGGGCTGTTTTAGTGGAGCAAAAGTAATTTCTGCTTCAGTATGTGCAGGATTAAGTGGAAATCTCCCATCACCTTCACAAAAAGATGTGGTTTTCCTACTTGCAGTTGTACTTGTTATGCTGAAATGGTGATGGAGGCTTGACTATATTAACGTAAAACCATGAGAGGCTGAACCAAATAGGAGTGGTTTGACTTGCATCATAGGAGGATTAATTCATCAGCTCTGTTTGGAAAAAGAGCCTTGTTTCCCTCCAGTGCCATGACAGCTGAGAACTATACAAAGGGTCTTCCCTACAAGTTATCTGATCCTATGAAAATTCTCCTGAGGTGGTTTAAAAGCAGCACATCCTTTTGGCTGTGAATTTTTTCAGAACTGGTTGGTGTTCACTGGTGATTCTCTGGGATGAGAAACAATAAAACTTGTATCCAGCATCCAAAGTAAGGCAAACACCTGGCTTTTAGGCACCTGGATAAGAACTGTTTTGAACAGTGAGGTAAAAGTACTGCGAACAAATGCAATAAATAGCAATGGCTCTTCAGGAGCATTTGTCCTGCCAACCTGTCCTCCACGTGGTACCCGTGAGAGCTGAAAAGGTGATGCTTGTTCTGTTTGAGGCTTTATTTGGATGTTGTCTGGAACAGGAGCACTGGCTTGAAACAGATTGGGGTGCCTGCCTGGGCAGCCGCTATCTGAGCTGCAAAGAGCACGTGCAGGGTTGGAAATGTGAAGCCCCAGCTCCCTTGCTGCAGCATTTTCACAAGAGAGTGTCAGATTGTGCTGTGAGGCTGGGCCTGCAGCCTCTCAGCAGCGGAAACCTGCAGGGGCCAGCTGGCAGCCTTACAAGAATTATAAGCATCCTCCTGCTTCTGGTGGATGGTATCAGAACAATCTTAGTTCTGTCTTTGTAAAATTTGGCGGTGGAGGGGCAGATCATTTTGGACTTGATGATCTTAAAGGTCTTTTCCAACTGAAGTGGTTTTGTGATCACCTGTACTTTGCACCAGAAATCTTTTGGGATACTTGTATATTGGACTTTGTGTATTGGCAGATCCTAGAAAAAATGCTATTTGTTGTCATATCAGTATAGGTTTAGGCCCATGCTGAAGCATATGCTTCTGCACAAGTCAATTCTAAACTGTTGTCATTCAAATCCTTAGGAACTCAAACTCCAGGCAGAATTTATTTCCATTACCACACGCAGCAGCATGTTCTTGTTATGCACTGCTTCTGTTCCAGAGTTTGTTCAAAGCCAGCAGCACAAGCGTGTCCCCTTGATCTTCCTTTTCTTCTCCCAGAGCCAAGTAACCTCAAGATGCATTTTGGGCTAATGATGGCCATTCAGTGATAATGACTGCACAATTACATGCATAAAATCTTGAGGTAGAGTATGACATGTATTTTTGGATGTCCCTTTTGTTCTGTTCCCTTTGCTTTATACCCTCATTTGCTTGCATTGTCTTTGGAAGGATTTATTCCCTTCATTTGGCAAGTGGGGGGGGCCTTCGTTGCTGGGTGTGATCCTTTTCATACGGAGTTTTCCTCTTTGGCAGAATTTGCAGACAGAGTAATTGCTGTGCACGTGGCAGCAGCTTCTTTGTCGCTGCCCTGACAGTGACAGGTTTCATTTTGGTTGGCTTGGCTTTGAAGTTCTGAGTTCTCATTTCATAGAAACTTGTGGGGTTTTTTTCTTATTTCTTGTAAGTTTATGAAGCTTTCCATTCATATTCACTTCTTGTCACTGCCTTTGCACTGGCTGGTTGCGAGAGAGATTTGGGGTATTATAAATAATAAAACAGAACACGACAGATCTCTTCCTTGTTTGGTTCAGCAGGGCTCTTGGGAAGCAGCATTCTATTAATTCCCTTCATTTTGCCAGTGACACGAGGAGAGGGATCGCCATGCATCATTAAGGGGATGGCATTGTGGTGTTTTCATTGGTGCTTGTGCTGGGCACAGTGGCGTGAGTTTTCCAGGATGGCTGCGGAAGCAGTTCGTGTCTGTTAGCTGTGAACAGATGGTAACACGTTATTTTTGGCATGGGGAAGGAAAAGGAGACCTCACGTTGCATATGAATAGACGTCTGCGGGGATCCTCCTACCGAAATGAGGATGCGAAAGTAAAAGCAGAATGAAACTCACCTGGGGTTTTGTGCCCTGCTTTGTAGGGCTTCACCCAGTCCAGGGTTCACCTGCTGCTTCTGGAAGCTTTTCAAATTTATGTTGGGTGCAAATATTGTACTGCTTAAAAATGTTTATTTTATGGAGATGGAATTAGAAACGGGCAGGCGTCTTAGGAGGTCAGTGCAGTTGGCAGGTGGAGGGAATCTGAAGAGCTGGGGAACTCTAAGAGAAAATACATCCCTGGTGGGATGTGTGGAGGTGCATGTGCTCCATTACTGAGCTCTGAGCACGAGGTGACACTCCTCTTCTGTATCTTCCATGTCGAACCAAAGTACAGATTATGAGAATGAAGTGTTAGAAAACTTTCTGTTTATCAATTTGTATTTGACTTCAAATGCCAGTCACTGAAGCTCCCCACAGCTCTCCCCCAGGACGAGGAATTAAGGATTTGTGGGGAATTGCGAAGCTCTTTGTATTCTCATGGCAAGTCCTGCCCAGTGCTAAGTGCCTGCTCTCCCACACAAAGCCTGGAAGGTTCTGAGTTGCTTGTGCTGCCTGGTTCCCTGTAGTGCCTTAGCTGTCTGGCTTTTAGTTTGTTTAAATAAAACTTGACTTGCAGCATGAGAAAATTGTTTCTTGGATGCATTTTTAATGAACTCTTCTGCAGTTGGTGGGACCCAGAGGTTGTTCAGTGTTTTCTGCTCAGTGCTGCTGATCCTTGTCAGAGGTATTTGACAATGCTTTGTGATTGACAAACGATTGGAAATGCTGATTGTATCTTTTATTCTAAATTCTAAGTGTTCTAAGGTGGTAGGTTAGGTTTATTTTGAGTCATTGCCACTTTGGCTTTGTGCTGTGTGTTCCTTCACAGAGCTGATGTGATCACAGCTTGTTTTCAGGTCAGATCAGTCTCATTAAATGCTAAGACACTGTTGTACGTGATTGTCTGAGGCTGGCTCTGGGGTTTGCCCTCTGCCTTCTCCTGAGCAGGTAGTTGCGGGTAGTTGGATCCCACTCTCCAGACAAGTGCTGCTCTCTCACCAGCCAGTCAGGTTAATGGCGCTGCTCTGAGCAGACACATGCATAAAGGAGCTTGGCCCTTGTGAAGACCACTTAAATACAGCAGCGCTTGCGAAGTGCAGATGTCTGTAAGGTTTTGACACAAGTGTGCTATCGCCTTTTAATTTTTTGGTGTTAATGTACTGGATCATTGCAAGGCATTGATATACTAAGATGGTAAAAGAAATGATGCTTTTATGTTTTTATTACAGTGTAATAAAAAGCTGTAAAACTAACTTCTGTTCTAAATAGTTTTTATAAATGATAAACTTCATGCTGTAATTCTGATTGTTTTTTAGAATGCAGAGTTTACAGGGATGACAGACTAGGATTAGGGCACATGTTACCCCATGATGAACCCCTGCGGTTTAGTTTGGCTCAGTGATTTAAAAGCTGCAACAGACTTTTTTTATTTATTTGTTTGTAGCAGATATATAGTTGATCTTGAACTCTCCTCCTGTCACTCTGTCTTTATTTGGAACTGCAGGTAAACACTGAAATACAGGTGCTGTATTGGTGGGGGGTGAAGCCACAATACTAAACATTAAGTAGGTATCACTCATCTTAGTGCAATAGCTAATCCATGAGGAAACAGAACAAGCTGCCACCAGATCTGGCGCTGACAAAGATTCAGGTCACTTGTGGTTTTGGTGATTAAAATTTCCAATTTCTGATTTGCTGTCATGTCAGAGGACAGGAGATAGCTGTTAGGATGTGATTGAAACAACCTGAAATGTTCCTGGCAGGGGAATGACGTCTCAAAGCTGGAGAGAGCCTTATGGCCTGTTGCTAATGCACAAGGTGGATTGACACTAACAAACTGTGCTCAGAAAACATTCCAGCTTTCAAAACAGCGTCGCTTCCATGAGGACTTTGTTTACCTACTTCAGGTCAGTATTTGTCCCAAGTGTGAACTTCTACAATGTTCGCTTGACCCTTTCTGTATTGAGTTAATTAAATGTGTGCAGCTCTATGGCTGTCACTGGTACTGTGCAGACAAACAAATGTGGTTATAACTTATTCCTTTTTCTACATTACCTGTGAAAAATACAGATTTTCGGTACTGGAGCTACTACTGGAATTGTCAGTGGAGCTAAGGCACACCACAAGTCTGTGTCTCACAGACTGAGGAGCAGAAGCCCTATGCTTTTTGTCTTTTTGTTTTCCAGTTTTAGGCGAAGAGTTGGATTGACCTCTAGTGTATGTTGACACAGGTTCTGAAGGCAGTGAACCTTCCTGGTGATCTCTGGTTCACACAGTGCAAACCTGTAAAAACTGCAGGCAAACACAGGTTGAGGTAATTACCTTCAGGAGCCACGGCTCCTGAAGTGGAGCAATAAAGTGAGTGGAACAATAAAGCTTTTCTTGACCTCTCAAAGACCAACAGCAGTAATGGCTGCACCCTGATCCCAGTGACAGTGGAGAGCTGTGAAGGGTTGAAAAATTCCCTTGGGTGGTTGTGCCTGGGGCTCTGCTCACACTGGTTTTGGGCATTAGTATTTGTTTCCATAGTAAAAAAGACATCAAGATCAAAAGTCATCATGGTCCACTCCATTCACTCTAAGGAAAATCCTCCCAAAGAACCAGGAGGCTGCCTGTGGTCCATGTGGTGACAGTTTCAGCAGCAATCCAGAGGAAATTTCCTCTCCAAACTGGAGGAAGAAGTTTGTGTGCCTTGCCTGCCTGACATCAGCCACACTCCTGCAGCCTGCAGGACGGTGAGTTTGCCCTGTAGAGGTGATTCAGTACGAGACGTTAATGGGTGAAGAGTCGTGCTTGGAGTTTGCAGAAGTTTTGAAGGTTTTATCGGTCAGGAGCAGCCAGCTGTGTTGCAGAGGTGCCTTTCTGAAGGCAGGTGGAGAAACACAGATCAGAGGTGGCTGCCCAGGTGTGGGTGCAACTCCTGCTCTGCTTGCTGGTCTCAGCTGCAGCTGTAAGGAGAAGAGGCAACATCTCACAGAAGCCTCACCTGCGGTACATCACTGGGTAGGTCCGTGTGCTTCCTCCGAGTGCTTCTGTTCTCACTTACCCAGACTGACAGTTCCAGCTATTATTTTAATGCTGTGCAAATAGTCTTTGTGTCTCAAAGTGGGTTTTAGATTTTTAACAACAGTTACTTCTGCAAGAGCTGAGTTATCTTGGTGTTCTTGCAGCATCTAAAATGTCAAGGCCCTTGGGAAACAGCAAGCCTAATGTACAGCGGTCAGTGCTAATTAAACTTCTAAATATTTCCTCTTGTGTCAGGATGTGGAAAATTCTTTGTTTTTGTTTAACTTGCTTTGTGCTTTCCATGCTCTGATTATTCTTATTTTTCCTGGTTACTTGATAGATGCCATAACTTGTTTCTCTATGTAGGAAACATAGTATTTCTGGGGGGAAATGCAGAATCTGTAACCGGAGCTGCTCTCTTAGCTGGGTTTTATTTTGACCACTGATGTCTCTGCTGATAATTGTCAGGTGGGCTAAATGCTTGCTCTTGAAGTGCTGGGCTTTCCTCAGTGATGTTGCTTAACACAAACAGAAAAGCAGTTCTTTGTGCTGCAGTGTTAGAGTTGTCAGTTTGTGCTAGTGGAGCTGGCAGACTTGCTTACAGCTTTCTATTGCTTCTTTTTGGTACTTTGGCAAAGACTGTGTCTCTGGGCACCCTGTCCTTCCTGTGCAGGAGGTTCATCTCCCTGAGAAATAGACCTCTTTCCATTCTCCCTACAGCTGCTCCCAGCCTGACTTGCTCTTCAGCTCGCAGAGGCTCTTTCAGAAGCCTGGTCACGGTATTCAGAGCTGGCTGCGTGGGAGGCAGGTCACCCTGGGCAGCTGGGAGAGGCGGCCACCTCCGTGTCCCCTCTGTTTGGGAGCTCTGCAGCCTTTCCATGCCAGGGATCTGCTCTGTAAGGATGCAAGTGCTGGAGCCTGGCTGTGTTTGTCACTTGCTTTGCATACTTTGAGGATAAAAGGACACCAGTGTGTCACTGTGGTAATTGCAAATCCATGTGTCAGTGCTGTGGGATGACTCCTAGCATGCGTATGCCTACTCAGCAGCAGATGTGAAACAAAACCTTGGCTTAAATGTCGGGGAAGGAGCCCTGGGCACCTACGGTGAATCTTAGTACAGCAGGACAGCTGCTGCTTCTGTTAAGTTTTGTTCTGCAGAGGTCTTATAAAGGCTCAAAGGAAGACTCAGTGCAGCACCAGGGCAGGAGCTTCCCATGAGTCCTGACTGCCATCACAGTCCAGGAATTTTTCTCTTGTTTGAAATAGTTCTGAAACTGGGGAGTTCCATCTCATGGAGGATATCTGGGTGTCAACAGTGATCACTGTTGTGACCCAGCACAAATAGCAGCAGCGTTGGCCTTTTCCTGGTTTCCTTAGACCTTTTTGAACTAGTCCTCAAAACTCTTCAGTGGTTGCTGAGTGAAAATTTCTGGGCCATTTAAGCATGTCATTTAATCTCCATCTCTCTCAATTTGAAAGTATAGAAATTCAAATACCTAAATGGCATGGGGGGGTTCTACAAGATCTTTTTAGGGAAGAGGTTGTATTTGAGTCTGAAGCTTGATTTTTGCTTCTTTGTGTCTCCAAATAGCTGCTAGAAAATTGATTGCTTCCAAATCTTTGAACTGGAAGAGAACAATTTGCACTTTCTGAGATTCAGTGAATCCAGAAGATCAGTGGTCTTCCTTCTTTTTATCAGTGGAAAGATGCAACATTGTTCCTAACAAGATGGGTGCTGCAAGCAAAGCACAGTCCTGGTGGAAAGCCAGTCATTAAAATCCTTTTGCATCTCAGGATCCCCTTGTTCATCGCTCATACAATCGCACAGTGCAGCTCTCTTTGTACTGAAAGACAGCAAGGAGGAACACGCCTCTGGTCTAGGACAGTCTGCAGGCAGCAGCACCCTGGTTAGTAGATGCTTCTGTCCTCATTACTTTCCATCTCACTGTTTTGTACATGGCCCTTTGACACTTACATATGGCGAGAGTCAGAGAAAAGATGGTGAAGGATTTAGCCTGAAGGAAAATAGACTCTGATGAGAAAATGAGACTTTCAGCCTGGGATATGTGCACCCAGTCTGCCTGGGGGAGGCTGGCTGGCTGCTGCTGCTGTTCACTGTGGAAATGCATGGCACGGGGCTGGTGGGCCCTGTCACAATGTGAATGTCCTTGAAAAACACATTTGAGATGGTACAACAGCATAATTCACACTGCAGGTTCCAGCTCTCATTTCCTAGAATATAGGATTTTTTTTTTTCTCCTGCTTCCTTCATGTAAGATGTGAAGATATCCCAAACGCTGGGCTTGTTCAGACAGACTCAGTGTCTCCATTCTTCTGGCTTCCAAGTGTTTTCATACAGTTCGGCAAGCATCCTTGTTTGTGTTACACTTGTGCTTGCTGAAGTCTCAGGAACTGGGCTCTGAGTCAGTAGTGCATTTCTCTAGCTTTTGAATTTTCGTACTTCCAAATTCTGTGATTTAGAGTATTTTGACATTTTCTGCAAGAAAGACTCCATGACATTCTAGGGTTCACTTAGGTGCAAAATGACACTATATATTAGAAAAAGGAATTGGAAGAAGGATTAAAACTAAGAAGAGTTGGCATGTTTGCGTTACTTCATCTTCTGTCTCTTCGCTGCCCAGACAAACCGAAATGTCTCCAGTGGCTGTGTCTCAGCAAAGAAAATGATCAGGAAAATTTCTCAGTCTTTCTGACAAGCACGCACAATGTGTGCACATACACATGAGATCTAGGAACTGAATAGATTTGTTGGTGATTAATAACTGCTAATTTCCATGGAGACAGCTCCTGAGGGAACAGTCATGACGAATCTGGACCCGGGGGGCTCAGGGTTTGTGCAGATGTGTGGTAAGGGCAATCTTTGTCCCAGAGTTACAGCTGTGCTGCTGTGGGACAGGATGCAAGGACTGGCTGACCCAGGCAGTGGGAGTGCTTAAGGGAAGCAGTAGGAGAGGTCTGCATTCAAGCTGAGCGCTGTCTTGATGTTCAGAGTGATTTAAAGGTGTTTCTATATTTATGTTGTGGAGGGCTTTAAAGATGATGTGAACATTGCAAAATTTGAGCCTTTCTGGGTACGGGAGGCAGCCTGGGAAAAGAACCCCATAGTCCTTATTCTTGGTTCGAATCCTCAGCGAGATTGTTTCTTCTTGTAGCCTGTAGTGGCTTTTCCATCTCACTAGCATCATCTCTTCCTCTTTGCTTCCAGATTCAGCAATGCTCGTTTTGAAGCCTTTATGCGCTGCTGTGTTGTGCTAATGTGAGGCTTTTCCTCCTCCGTAATGTCTCTATTACCCAAAATCACCATGCATCAAAGTAGCGGTAAAAGGCAGCAGAACTGTGTGTGCATGTTTGGTGCAGAAGCCTAGTTTAACTTAGATTTAGTCAATATATTTTTTTTCTCTCTAAATTGTCTGTTATTAGTCAACTTAATATCTTTTACAAATAATCACTAAAGCAAAACCACAGGATAAACTCTTTTGTTTAAGCAAGAAATGGAAAGTATCCCAACCATTTAATGAAATTAAATAGTCTGAAGTATAATTTCCAGAATTCTACAGTATATTAGGAAAGGCTTTGAAGTGAATAATAATAATAGATAGTGCTGCAAGTGGGATTTCTTTACGTGGGTATGAACGCAGGGCTGCTATAAGGGAGCACAGCTCAGCTGAGATTTATAGAGCTGCACCTGCCACAGTGGATTTGATCCATTACATCTCTGTAAATGTGTTTGGTTTTTTTTGTTTTTTTTTTTCATTTCTCACCCAAACCTTTCTCTTGAATGTCATGCAGGGCTCCACTGGGTACCTTATTAGTGTCCTAAAGTATGTGTGTTNTTGGGCTGGGAGGGTCATTGACATCACAGCTGAAGTTCCCTGCTTTGTTTGCTCTTCCATACTAAAGATGAAGGGATTGTGCTTGGGATTGTCCTTTCCCAAACAGCCAAACTTGGGGGCTCCACAGCAGTGTAAGAGGAGAAATCTCCTCAACTCCTGAACTGAGAGAATAGCTGTGGCTTGTATTCTCCTTGCCTCTGAATGGCTTTGAGGCAAAAGAGCTGGATCCTGAACTATCTGAGGGATAGTCCATAGCTCCAACGGCGCTGCAGCACAGGGCACACTGCACGAGCGGTGTGGAAAGGAATTCAAGCCTTTGCATGTGTACATTTCCACTGTCTCACTTCTCACATACTTCATTTAAACATGAAAAATAGGTTTCTATTTGCTTTGAAAATCTTCCTGTAAACTCTGTGACTTTGGCAAAAATTTTGGGTGGAGCAGGAGCCCTAGGACCCAGTGAGGGGTGGTGACCAGGCTATCTGTGTGCCTCAGGGAGCCGAAACTCTGAGTAACACCATTGAAGTCAAAGGCTGACTTAGCTTTTGGAATATTGTTTTGGGAGAAAAAAAGAGTGTTGGGCTAAGAATACTGCTGGAGGAGAATTAACACCCTAAAATATTTAGATATGCTTAGCACAGTGCATTTGTCCAAAAATGACAACAAGTCTCTCTGCAATGCCAAGAAAACTGTCCCACAAGCAGCGGGGTGTGCTCAGTGCGTTGTGCCAGTTCAGTCGAGGCTGAATAGCAAACAACAAGCCCCACAAACTGGGTTAAATGCCTCTGTAATTTGTCTTCTGATGTTGTACTGCTTGCAGCTCTGCCCAGAAAATGGAAAAACGTAGAGAGCCCTGATCAACACGTCACAACACAATGAATCCTGCTTCCGAAGCTGTTGTGACTGGGATGCTGTTCTCCTCATACATGCCAGCAGCCACAATGAATTGAACAAAACAAAAGCAGCACCCTTCTTAAAAAGAAAGGGAAAAGAAAAATCACATGATGTTGTATTCTGTGGAAGTAACATAAACTAGGCAGTTTGTGCAGCAGGGGTGGGTCAGCGCATGGAAACGCAAGGCAGGTCTAGATCTGTGCCTCCTTCGTTCAGGCCCCTACTATCACATGCCATCAGGAGTTCTGACCAGCAAGAAGTCAGGGAAGCATGCAAGCTCTCCTTTCTGGTCATGTTCCACCATGTGCACTTCCTACGTTCCAGCAGTAGGCAGTGAGACAGCTGTGCTGAAGTGGAACCTGCTGAAGGAGGAAGAACTGCTTGTCTAGGCAAAGCCTTCATTGACACCAGTCGGTGAGGTTCCAGCTGTGCAAAGTCTGCTGTGTTACTGCCTTAAGCATGAAACGGGGGGAAGTTGAGCTTTTTTTCAGGCTTAGGACACCCGGAGTTCTGAGGTGGTACAATGGCCAGCTCTGATCTGCGTCATGGATGTGTATCATTGCTCTGGGGATCCCTTAAACCTCCAGGGTGCTTTGGAGAGACAATGCAGCTTTTTGGTCCTGCCAGCACTGAATGTCCAGGATCTGTTCCTGTTGTGCCATGTTTCCTTTTTTTATTTTTTATTTTTTGCAGTTGTTATTAAATACAATACTTCTTATGTATAAAGTAGATTTTTTTTTGAGATAAATACATTCTTCAAACAGAACTAAATGGCAGAAATTTCCTGAGCAAAAATAAACCACATCTCTGTTGAAGCTGTGTTAACGACAAAACACAGCCCTTTTCATCTTCAAAGCACTGTGCTAACTTAAATAATGGCTCTTTTTTTAATAGAGCTGTGCAGTAGGTATTACTATTCCACATGAAAGACGGGAAGCCAAGAGGAGAGGCTCAGCGATTTGTTTAAAGGCGGTAGGATCAGAGCCAGATCAGAGCAGAGTCTCTGTGGGCTGCCCGGACCTAGAACACAAGGTCTGTGCTTGTTCTCACTTCTGCCATTCTGAGCTCTAGATGTAATAAAACTTGCTGAAGTCAGTGGAGATTCAGCAGTAACAAATATGTTCAGTCTCATTGATGGCCTGGGTGCTGCACCATTGAGCAAATATTCGTAATTATTCAGAAGTAGATAATAAGCCATGAGCTTCCTATCTATTAGAAAGAAGCTAAAAAGCAGAGGCAGCCTGTGTGTTTCACTCTGCAGCCTGAGATGATCTGTATGCTCACCCTAACCCACCCTGAAATTCGTTGTTTTATTTATTATAGACATTTGGGTCATATTTCTAGCTCAGATGCTATTGCCATGTACAAAACTCCCAGTGCCTAACCACAAGTGTAATGTATGCCCTGCCTGGGAGGGGATAGGAGGGAGGTGAGTGGCTGCAGCTTGAGCTGGTGTGCAGCGGTAAGGCTGGATCCTGGTGGTCTGATCACTTCTGTGAAGTGTGTTTGTTTGCTTGTTTCAGTAGGGGTTGATGTTATTGCTTTGGTACCAGATTATGCTGTCCTTCTCTATAGTAAAGATACAAATGTGGCCTTGAAGCTATGTTAATGATCAAATTACTGATTTACAAGTACAGATAAGTGAACATGATACGTTACAAGTGTACAAGAATTTGTAATTGGTAGCAGTGCTCGGAATGTGCAGAAGCCACTGCTGGTAAAGTGTCCAAGAAACAAGAAGCATGTCCTGGGAGCTGGAGGCAGCAATTCAGTCACTGGTTTCAATGGATGTCATAAAAGGGGAGAATATACTAGGAGAGGAATTATTCCATTCTAGCGTGCTTGGCTTTGCCGTAGGCTTGGGCTGTAAGAAGAGTTTCCAGGAAACTGACTTCTCAAGTGACATGAAAAGATTAAAAAACAAACAAAACAATAACAACAAAAACCTGGTTTTGGAGTTTTAAGGTGTTGAACAAATCTCAGCTCTGTGTTCAGGAATTAGATGTGAGATGTAGCAGTGCAGGGAGTTTGTGCTGGTGGTTAGAGTGCCTCTGCATACTGTGATGATAAAATCTGTTTACTCCAAGCATAGGGAAAGAGGCAGAATCATAAAGTAATGGTTTTATTTATTTCATGATTAGTTTTTGCAGGTGTTACAAGGCAAATGGGAAGGAAGCATAACATTAGGTGAGACCTGGGATATCTGAAATGAGAGATTTTAATTCAAAATACCATTCAGGTGCCAGTAAATACAAAAGTATTTAATCAAATAAAAATCAACATAACAGCAATTTTTTATACACAGGTCACAAAAGGAGCACATTTTTGAGATAGGCAATAAATTAGGATGAACTGAAAGCAAGAGATGGGTTAAAAGGGTGAATGTACCAGAGTAAGTGAAGCAAAACCCAGTCAAAAGGTCAGGTTACTGGGTGGTAGCTACTGTTCCCTAGAGATTAGGCTAGGAGAAGGGATACCAGATGCTTCCCAATTCCTCATTGCTGTCAGAATGGCTTTCTTACTGAGGAGCAGGATTCCTGTCTGCAGTCTCAAGTGGAAGAGAGGTTGGCTGAATGCAGCCTGTGATCTGAAAACAGCTTCAGATCTTGTTTCCGTGGAGCACTGCCCACAGGTACAGCTGGACTTGTCTGTCCTTGTCCTCAGGTGCTGTACCATTGTCCAGCCATTGATGGGAAGAGGAAGCGCTGACCTCAGGGCTCCCTGGATTGCTCCAGATTTCCAGTGAAACTGATTTCCTTGCTCAAATACCTGCTGCCGTTAGCAGTAGGCTGAAGCTTCTGGCAAGATATTTTCAAAAATATTTGTTTTCTACTAATGGCTTGTTCTGCTCTCAAGGTGTAGGCAGTGCTGACACAGGAGGATTACTGTCCTCTGTGGTATGCAGCGTGTTGTACCTGTTAATAGCTATGTATCACTGCTTGGATAAGGCATCACCTGCAAAGTTAGCATCATTATTTTGTTTAAACTCAACATCCAATTTGCCATGCCTCCTTCTGCTGTATTTTCAGATAAATCTTTCAAACTAATCAGGAATGAACTAGTTAGTAATCTTCAAAGNTTTAAAAAAAAAAAAAAAAAAAAAAAAGTTATTGCTTCAGGAAATGCGGTTAAACATTCTTTGTGTCTGTTTTTCTCATCCTTTACCCTGGGCAAGGAGGCTGTGAAGCTATGGCAGGTGTTGGGTCTCCAGTACACGCAGCTGGAGGACTGGCTGTTTGGGATCGATCTTGTTCAGCTGAACGCAGTGTTATTCCACCTCCTGAGACTGTTTGGTGCTTTGGCCACCCACAAATAGATTAGCAGCAGATGAATTGCTTGTGCAGGTAGATTGATTTCTTGTCTGCTCTCTAAAATTCACGTGGGAAGGATTCTAGAGCATCTTAAAACTTTTGGATGAAGGGCTGTATGTGTTCAAATGAAGATTCCAGTGTTTGTTGTATAATACACATGAATTCAAATTAAAATGGTTATTTTAGAGCTAAATGAGAAATGTTAAGACATGGCCTTATTTAGCATCTGTCTCTTCTGTGCTTGACCTTGAATTGTTGTCCTTGACACGGAATACATAGTAATTCCCTAGCTAGCGTGCCCTTGCTGGCCAAATGGGATGGCCTGGAGCAAACAGATGATTCCTAAAACGTTTTAATAATATATGAATAGCATTAAAGTAAATGCTGCTAAAGTTTTGACCTTTTGAATCTGTAAAACTACAGGCAGACACATTCTGTAAGGTGGGTTGTGATATATAGGTGCTCAGGGGGTGGATAGAGAGTGTTGTCCCTATTTGAATGCGATGTTACGACACTCCTGATTTATTACATTGTCATAATAAAGATTGCAAAGCACTATGTGGCAGGCATGGCATCTCGCCCTGCTTCTGTCCAGCATCACAGAGCCTGCAGCTGGGACACGTGAGAGCCGCTGAATGTGTCTGGCTGTCAGCGGAGTGCTAAGCTCGGAGACATCTGGGGCGTAGCTATGCCCAGGGAGGTTTGTCCCCGCAAATAGCAGCGTTGAACGCCAGCAGGTTACATGTGACTCCCTTTAAGGAATGGTATGGAGGAACACACAGGTTGGCTCAAATCTCTTTCCAACCCCTCTCAGCTCATTTTGGAGGTGGCAATATATTGCTCCGGAACAGCAGCGGTGGTGGGTTGGTGCCTGTGCGCTCAAGTAGTCGCCACCTTGTGTTGGGACCACTGGGTGCCTAGCGGGGAGAAGAGCATGCGGGCAGCGCAGTGGCAGAGCGAGGGTTTGGCCAGGTGTGTGATTTAGGCTTCTGTTGCACCCTACAGGCAGGTTTTATTTTTTGTTTCTTTTTCAGTTTCCTTGTTATAAAAATACTTTATTGATTAATAAAAGATGGCTATCAAAATGTAGGCTGATAATAAAAGGACTAAGCTACAAATTAAACCTTTACCCCAACAGTCTCTTTGCTGTGTGAATAAAAAAGATTCCGCGGTTGAGCAAGTAGTAGAGAAAAATCACACTGGGAGACAGCAATAAAAACCAGCAATAAAAACTGACATAAGCATCCTGTTTTAAGTATGAATTTGCACAAAGCAGAAAACAATACATACTTTTCAAGGTGGTGGTTGGGAAGAGGATGGAAATACCGCTGTAAGCTCTGTGGTTTCCACAATTTGTTTACATAAATCAAATTTAAGTGGTCTCTTATTGCTGACTATGGAAAAAAATATTTCAAATTGTAATTTTGCATGCATGCATGTGTTTGTTCAGAATGTTTTATTAGTTTTTAGGGAATACTGCATCTCTAAGGACAGGCCTGGAGCTGCAATAATTGCGGAGCAGATTTCTATCACTCTGCTAGTTAAAAACTTGGTAACAATTCTGGTCTCCCAGCAGAAAAGCAGGTCTAGAAAAAAATAGGACTGTGACTGCAATGGCAACAGCAGCTGTCTGGCTTAGCAGTTTTCTTCTTGTTTTACCACAGCTAAGACTCAGAAGAGCAGGTTTTACTCTGTTTGAGCTTATGTAAGTTTAGCTTAACCTATTTGTAAAGCTCTTCCAGGCTGTGTTTGGAAGCACAGTGTGACCTGGGGGAGCAGGAGGACACTGTCTTCTGAACTGGAATTAGAGCAGTTAGGGTTTCTTGAGAGGATATAATTTTGACCAGTAACATCTAAGCAGGTAGTAACTGTCATCATTTATGTTTTAAATACTAGTGGTTGGTGTCTATTTGGCCTTGGATGTTTGGGGAGAAGATGATGAGGGTTTGATCTGAATCTTGAGCCTGTATTTTAGGTGAGCTGGAAACGAGGTAATGCAGGAGACTTAATGTTTTTGCAGAAAATAGGTATGAGCTTGAAGGCTTCTAAGAAGCTGCTAATGGATGCATCTCTCTCAACAGTAACTTTTGGTATGCTGCATCTGGCAGTAGAAAAGAGCGGATTATAGTGTCTGGGGGGCTGCCAGCAAACCAGTAAGTCTTTGATTCACAGCACAGGTCCCTTTTAGCAGTCCTTAATTTGGAGTTGAGCACATCTGGGTGCTGTAGCCTTAGCCCCGTGGCTTGTCCTGGTTAGCTGTGCAGCAGCCTTGCAGGGACCACAAGAGGCCCTGTCCTGCACAACTCCTGCCAGGGCTCTGACTTGGGTGGAGGACCCAAAGGTTATTTTTCATAGCCTGAGATTCCTAAAGGGTTCCAAGGCATTTGACACATCTTACCATGTTCACCCCCTGGTAAACAGCTATTAGCAGATCTTGACTGACTTGCTTCAATGAGGGGAAAAGAAAAAAAAAATCAGTGTGAGGCAGCTCCATTACATAACTGAGGTTATCTGGAGACACAGATACTCTGAAAGTTCCCTCTGTGCTTTTCTGTTCCCAGGGACAATCAGCTTATTCTCATTTTAACAGCTTACTATCAGTTCTGACCCATTTAAAATTCACCTGCCAGTTGAATTTCATGACAGGACCCAACTGACCCAGCAGTAAAGTGAAATGTTCTTATCTACGTAATGAACTGCCACGGACCTAGGGCTGAGAAGAAAAAACAGGAAAAGAATGGGGCCAGCTCTCTGGGAAGCAGGACACTTTTCACAAGGCAGAGGATGGGAGCCTTCTCATTTAAAATACCATAAGTGGTTTTGCTGTGCAAACTGTTGGCAGCTTCACACCCTTGAAATGCTCATCCTTTCAAGAGGAAGAAAGTTTGCAAGGTTGTGTGCATTCGTGCATACGCCCCTTCCCTTTCTAATAATTATTCTGCCACCCACTCCTCCCTGCCACCTCTTTCGGAATAAAAAGCTGAAGGCAGAGTAAGGACCATGGATCAGTGTGTGTTACCTGCTTGTGCTGGACATACAAAGGACTGTCCATCAAAACAGAAACACCTGCTGGCCAGTGGCTGGAGTTGCAGGAACAGGATGCTTAAACACGGCTATTTGGAGAAACTTCTGCCTTCCGAATCTTCCTGCTGCACTTACTCTGTATTTGATGTCAGTTCATTGGGGTTTGTTTGTTCGTGGAGTTATCTGGCTGTTCTTAATAATTAATTTCATAGTAAATTGCCCCATGTGTGTCCAGGGATAGCTATTAGGCGATTATCTGAGACTGAACTGGCAATAGGTCTAACTTATTTTGCTCAGCTTTTCCCCATAACAGAAAAAGAAATACATGAGAAGTGAAGAACATCACAGCCACTGTGCAGTTATTTTCCCCATATACATTTGTACCCCTTCTCTCAGTGTTCCTTTCCCAGCATCCTTGCCAGAGGCATTTAAAGGAGAAATGTGCACTTAGGCTGGGAGCTCAGAGCCACCCACAGATTGGTGATACTGGGATTGAACTTCAATGCCAAGTACTGCAGGACTGAGTCATTAGAAAAAAAAAAAATTCTAACTGTAATAATTTGCAATCCTTGACTACTGTAGGCTTTCTGAAGGATTTGCTTTTCCTTATTCCCATCTTCTGCTTTTGGAAAAGCAGGCACTTGGAGTGATGAGATGAACCATACCATGCTGCTTCTCCTTAACAGCTGCTCCTTGTTGTTGTAGCACAGCAGGGGATCATGAAGATCATTTAATGCCCTTTTTATTTTACTTTTCAGAAGGAGGATTTTAATTGATTCAGTTAAGTCTGGCCTTTATTTGTCAGCCTGCAAGAAGCCCTTGTTGCTTTTGTATGTCAGTTCCAGTTGGTACTGAAGTCAGGCACATCTCTTCCAGAGTTCTTGCTGCTCAGTGCCATGGAGTCCCCCAACTCTCACCTGCTCCTTGTGCTCACTGTTGCAGTGATGCATTTCTGATTTCAGGATGCAGATTAATACACCCGCAGATTAATACGCTTGTATTCTAGGTGGCCAGGGGGTTTGGGGGAGTTTTGCTTAGTTGACTGGTCAGGAACTGCAGCAGGGCATGGCAGGGCGCTCAGCTGCATCTGGCTGGGAGCTTGAATAGCTGTGGGCTTTGCATTTAGGCTCTGTACTGCTGTAGTGTAGTGTAGTGTCCTGCGAAAGCAGACGTAAATGAGACAGTGGAGGTGTGAGATGTGGCCAGGCTGTGTTGCTTGGCATAAAATTAATACTTGATTTGAAACAGGATGAGAGGGAGATGGGACAGTCAAGTGATGAGACTGAAAGAAAGGCTCAGAAAATTTCCAATGTTTATAACCTCAGTCAGCTGCCAGATTCTTTCAAAGACAGAAGGATGGGGAGAACTATTGGCAGATTTTGAATATCCTGCTGATTTAGATATTCAGCCCCTTGAAAGCCCTGCATGGTAGTTGCACCTGGCTCTGGTTGGGCTTATCCGCCCAGTGGGCAGCTTCGGATGGTAGTGAATGGTTGGAAGTGGTCCTTTGGGAGGCTGCAGTTCTGTATGCCCAGGGTTTGTATTATTTCTAATGATGATATCACCATCAAGGAATGGGCTCAGCAAGTTTGTTCCAAAACCTCCACTCAGCTATCCTAGCTCTGGTGATCACATGAGACAAGCCACAGGCTGGAGTGGCTGCAGGGCTTGCAGAAGAAGACTGTGTGTGGGCACAGCTGGTTCAGCTCCCCCTCATCACAATTCTTACTCATACAAGCCTGTTACTGGGCTCTTGTAGCCCAGCATGGCACTTAGATTCCATTTCTGTTTTCTCTTGAGCTGTCACTCAAAGCCAGGTTTCCTTCAGATCCACCCTTGTTGCCACGATGACCACTCTGTGCTGGCACCACTGCTTTTCCTGACACCTTTCATGAGTGGCAAATGCTCCAGGGCTGACAGAATTTGGGGAGATGCAGTCTGCTTCTTTTGCTGTCCAGTTAATGCCCAATGAGTTTGATTTTTATTTATGTATTTCATGGAAATACAGACTGTCTAGCAGCAATTTAAGATGTTGGAATGAGAATTTTTACTAAGAAAGCTGCACGTTGTTAATCTGGTAGGAAGGACTTCACCTTACCAAAAGGAAAGGCAGAACTGAGCTGTCAGACTCATGTTGCCTGCTTTTGGTTCTCTGCAGTTGAGCTGCTTGCACTTGATGCTTTAATCAGTAAATCCTCTTGTAGCCAAGCACTTGATAAATTGTCAGTATAAGAGAGGGAAAAAAAAAAAGGTGTGTGAACACTTGAGCAACACCCAAGGAGCTCTGCGAGCTGTAGCCAGCAAGGCTTCTGAGCTGAATTATATTTGCTGAAGCTATTTACTAAATTTTTCATCCTGGTAGTGGAGCTACCACCATGCCTTGTATATCGGCGTTTCTGCAGAGCAGTTTGTGTGTCCAGAGTATTCTTTTAATACTCTCGAGTTTTAAAATTGCCTTTTGCCAAAGGCAAAAGAAGGCAAATCCATAAGCATATATAGAATTTTTTCTTTTTCCTTTGCAGAAATAAAAGGATGGAAATGCACGGTCCCTGTGTTATTTATTACTGCACATCTTTCAGCACCCAGAGCTGTCTGGCTTTCCTGCACATAAAGTTTAACCCCAACACTGGGACTTGTTTGCAGTTGATATCCAGGACAAGAAGAAGTCAATGCAAAAGTGATGTTTCCTAGGAAATGAGAGCCCCATGCCTGGCACTCATGAATTACAAGGCTGAACTTTTTTATGTCTGTGTCTCCTCCTCCTTTTGCTCGGTTTTGTTCTTGCCTCCAGTAACATTTTTCCTGACTATAGTACCATTGACTCCTGTGATAGTTTAATAGTTTCTGCTGTTTACACAGTTGTCATTTAAATTGTTGTGATTTAAATTTGCATGCAGGGTTGGTCAGCGCTGGAGTTTGCCGTGGTACCCCAAAGGTAATTTGTATTCTGGTTGCTGGAGTTGTCTTGGTAACAGTTGGGTGACTGGAAACCATTCACAGAGGGGAAGTTTAATTCTGATATTACTCACCAGTCCCAGTTTTGATGGTAACAAGCTGGAAGGTGTTTGGTTGTTAGGAAACCTTTTACCTTGTAGCCACAGGGTCTCACCTGTGCTGCTGTTTACAGCAGTTTGGAGGAACATAAGGAAATAATTCCTCTTTGTTCTCTAATTCTGGACATGCTAAGCTTGGGGATGGTGTCAGTCATGCTGGAGGTGAAGTTTTCACCCCTAAATCCCCTATCTTGCTTCCCATGCTGCATTTTAGTTCCTAGAGGGTGCTGATTAGTTGGCCGCTTTGGGTCTGCCACTGTACTGCTGTGGTAGCCGTGCAGTATTGCCATTATAAGTGATACAGCAGATTTGAAAATAAAAAAAAAAAATGATGCAATGTTCTAGGTTAATGGTGCAAAATACCTCTTCTGTTGTGCATTTAAAGCTGGACTTAAATAGTGCCAATGCCCTACTGCAATACATTATGGTGAAATAAGCGTTTAGAGCTAATCTGAGCCAGAGTAACTGCAGTGCCTTGAGAGCAGATAAGCCTTTTCACACCAGCTGAGGGCATAGTGCAGGAGGCTGGGTGTTGGGAATTACAGACTGAAATCTGCAGAGCTGTTTCTGCGTTGTGCAAGAAACATTTTCTGCTTTTTACTTTCTTTCCTATTGTGAATGAACCACAGGAGAATATGCCCCGAATGCACAATTGTATAGCTGGAAGAAAGCTATTAGGCTTTGATAGTGGCTTCCTTTCACAGAGATTTCTCCTTTTTATGTCTCATTAAAGACATAGGTAAGTCAGTGCCCTCATAAAATAGATAAATAAATTGTGAAAAACACATGATAAAAAAAAATAGCAATCATTGGGAGGGCTGTGTGGATGTCTTGGGCTTATGGTACTTGATCTTTCAGCAGTGTTCATGTGAGACTCCTTAAGCATTAAAAAGTTCGTGATTCCATAGAACTTTATTTTCCCTTTATTGTTGTAAACCACCTTTGGAAGTCAGTTCAGAGACCCAGCAGAGTCTGTTATACTTGTCAGTCAGACCTTCTACTGTATGTTTTAAAATGCTTTCTTCCTGCAAAGTCAAGGGAATTGCTGATGAGCATGACTGCTTAATAATGGAGTAAAACAAAGAAATTCCTTCTGAACACGGAGCACATCCGTCTGCAGCTGGTGCTGCCGAACAAGTGGCGTGGGGATTGCCTATTAAATAAGTTAAACTACACTTCCTTGGGGTTTGCTTTTGGCTGAGGCCCACCGCATTACTGTTGTCTCACCACAGTTCCCTAACAATGTCCTGCACTGAACTGAAGGCAGGGTGCTCCAGCCACCCAGCCTGCTTACACTTGGCTGGAAGGGGGTTTGTTTTTTTGCTTCAGGGGAAAACCCTATTCATGAACGTGTCCTTCCCTCTTTGAGCGGAGACATGTGTGTTCGGAGGCAGCAAGCAAATGGGTTCCTCTTTGTCTAGGCCTTCCTGTGCCTTGCACTCCTCCACCTCCAGCCTCTCACTGCTCCTTTGTCACCTCCAGCCCATTTCCAGGGCATCAGTCATGGGGCAGCCCCAGCCCAGTGTCACCACAAGCCAGGGGAAGGGACAGTGGTGTGAGGGCAAGGAGGGTGAGAGCAGTGCTGGGGGCTGGTGCCAGCGCCCAACTGCATGGAGCTACACAAATTCCAGCCCCTCGAAGCTGTAAATAATGTGTTTTAATTAATGGGTTGCCAGGAGCTTTAGAGAAAATGAGATTGGACTGAGGCCTGGAGAATTCTGTAGTGACTGGAGTGTACATGTGGTTTGTCTGGCTGCTGGCTGTTCGTTCTGTGTTAACCAAACGATTTAGCTGAAAGCTCTTGCCATCCTCACCTGGGTGCTGCTGACGTCCGTGAGGCATGGAGCAGTACTGGATGATGAGAACAGCAGAGGAGACTTTGTCTGAAGGCTGTGTGCATGGCTGTTACTTCAAAGTCACCCAAATCACAGGGTTTTCTGTACTGTAGTTCTTTGCGTGATTCCTGTGGTTTGGCGTTTACATCTTCTGTGCAACCAGCAGTGAACAAGAAGCCTTTCATTCCTGTCCTGTGCTAGCTGAGCTGTAGGGTCAGTGGATGAGAAGCAGAGGGAATAACGGTCCCTTTGCAGATGCATGAAGTGGTCTGGAGTGCTGTGAACCATCGCTGAGTGCCTTGTGTACGATCGATTACCTCGATTGCCTTGTTACCCAATCGAACTCTTCAGCTGTGGAGTGAAGCAAAAAAAGGAGGGAAGGCTCAGAGTAAAGCCACATAAAATTCTTAATTCCTTTCCCCACCAGCATCTCCCAGCACAACCAGGGCTGAAACTCTTTGTCTCTTTGCCTCAGTTTCCCTCCAAGGTCTGCGGTGCTGTGTTGAGCGTGGGGTTGTGGCGTGGGAGCTGTTCCAGCGAGGTGGGCACTCAGGCACCTCGCACAGATAACATGGACACGGCCCAGCTTGTCAGCGATCTGCCTGCCGCTCCCCCATCACCTCAGCTCACAGCAGCTCTAGGGTAAGGGGAGACGTGCCTGCTGAAAGTGTTGACACCGGTTCCACCATCTGCTTCTAGTGAATTAACTTTCCTGACTAATTGCATGTGTGATGCTGTACCACATGGTAGCTTTGTTCTTCCCATCAGAAGACAAAGCCTTTTTGTGCTTGCTGTGGACCTTTGAACCACGCATGCCATTGAGGGTCCTGTCAGGGTGACACAGTAGCTGCTGATGTCTTCTTGACTTATGATTAGAGAGCCCAGAATAAGTAAGCTTGGTCATACTTGTTAACAGGTTAAAGGGTGTTGTTGCATGCATCATAATTTCTGCGTTGTGCCTATTCATCTCCCATCCCCAGGGTACCAGTATTTAATATTGCAATGCACAAAAGCATTTGACAGCAGACGGTGATGGGTGAAGAGGTTTGTGCTTGAATGGAGGGATGGCGTGACCGCTGCCCAGCGCCTAACCTGACCGCTTCGCTTCGTGTCGTGTCAGCCCATCCGCTCCTGCTCCCTGGCAGAACATTAATAGACGTTTGTTTGGCACTGTTCCGCCGTAACAGACTTGGATCCAAGGATGAACCTGCTGTTCAGTCTGAAACGATGCTGCCTTTGGAGACGTTTTCAAAAATGCTTTTGTGTGCGATTCCTTACAATTCCCAGAGCTCTGATACAGTGGTCTTAAAACGTAAGATCCATGGCAAATCAGTCATCCCGAGTCTCAGATGCAATTCATGTCGTCTTTAGGCAGCAGCTAGCACACAGCTGTAGAAAAGGTGTGTGCACAGGTATGTGCACAGGGAGCACCCACAGATGTCTGTGGCTGTGGGCTGGCTAAGCATGAAGACATTCCTGATGTGTTAATTCAGTTCGGGTTCCTACATCATTCCTATTGCAATGGCATAAGAATGCTTTTCAGTAATGTATGTTATGGCACACATTTTTTGATTTTTTTTGTCTTCTCTAGCATACTGATTATTACTTTTCATTTTCCATTTCTTTATTTGGTGTCTGAAGTGGTTAAAGGGTTCAGGACAATGAATTCATGGTCAGAAAGGAGAACTACTATTTTTATTGTCCTAGAACTAAATATTTACTCCAAGAAGTGCCATATTTAAAAAAAAAAAAAAAAAAAAAAAAAAAAATGAAAATGGTGGATGAAGTCTTTTGAAGTCTTTAGAAAAATGCCCACTCCTTTCATTGTTATTGACTCCTTATTCTGCCAAGAGTCAGTGCACTGTGCATTTTATTTGTAGTATTGTAGCCTTCCTGAAAGGTAAAGCATGGTGTGTGTGTTTTCTGCATAGAGCATTTGTTGTGTTTTATACTGTGCAACTTGATTGAAGTAGGGAGAGAAGAAAAGGAGCAAACAGTGATCCAATTTTAAGCAACTGCAGCATGCCTAGAAGTGTTGTAAAATGTAATCAGCTTCTAATAAATAAACACAGAAGAGCCAAGCAAAGTAACCCCTTTGTTTCCTCAGCCGTTGGCTGCAAAGCAGCGTGATCAGGTGTGTTACTGTAGATGTCATTCCCTTGTCAGAGCATTTCCCTTCTACGAACAGAAAGGATCACTTCGCTACTGAGAGAATTGAGTCTGAGTACGGGATTTAGGTCACTGATCTGATTCTTGAAGAGCCTTTGCTTTTTTTTTCCCCTCATTTCCTTCAAATTGTTATGGTTTGTGAGTTTTGCATTGAATTCTACTGGATTTTCAGTGTCACTAGATTTGGGCAATTTATGTTACAGGTCAGCGATGCATGGGCTGTTAGCAATTAACACGTTTGGGGAATATATAATGCTTGTTCATAGGCATGTGGTGTGTGTGTTTTACTGCGCTTGCAAACACAGAGCTTGCAGGTGTAAATATCAGGTTACTGTTTTGCCACACGGTAACAGTATGCAGCCTGGGCCAGCGCCAAGTTCTTTAAAGCAGAGTTTACATGGTATGTATTTCTCTCTTGTCTATATTAAGGCTGAAGCTGCTTGGGGAGTGACTTTACCTGAAATTTTTGGGACCCCCAGCATGTGCAGGGGCAAACTCCAGCAGCAAAGTGGCAAACGTTCAGCAAGGGGTTGAAGATCCCTGGAAACGTCTTATGTGGATTTTAACTTCAAAGGCAGTGTACCATGCAACTGCAGCGAGAGCACAGCAGGGCATTCGTTGTCACTGCGAGCCTGCAGCTTGGGACTCCTGGGTTTGCCTCCCTCACGCAAACCTGAGTTGCAGCAAACAGCATAGAATTCTGCTGAAACTGCAATGTTTTGGTTTGGTGTACTTCATCCTTACAGTTGTATATTAAATTCAGGCTTGGAGAAGTTTAATGTTGCGTCCAAGCTGTGAGAAGTAATTGCTGCAGCTTGGTCTTCCACAAAAAAATGTTCTGTTGCAACGCTTTAATGCATAGCATAGTCCAGGAAAGGAATAGTAGCCCTTCAGGCTTTGGGGATGTTCTTCACCATCCTCTCAACTGCTCTTGGAGATTTTGTCACCACCCTGTTGAAAAAGCAGTAAGTCTAACACATCTGATTGAGCAGAAAGCTTAAATACTGCCTGTGTTAGACAGACCCACATTTTCCTGGTATCCCTGCTCGGTATTGCTTAGTGCAAGGATCTGCATTCACATGTCCTTAGCCTTCTCTTTTTCTGAATGATTGAGGACAAATTCAGCCTCAGAGCACTGCTCTTCCATCTCGCTGGTACCTGTCAGATGAGGTATAGGTGTGTTTGTAAGTGGGAACAAAAATGTCTCTGTGGACTTAATGACTTTTTCTGCCTTAATCCATTTCCTTAGCTTTTTTTCATAAGGGGGTTGATCATTTAACCTCTATATGGAGAGTGATAGCTGTTAATAATTTGGGGATATCAAGGGTTTAAAAGCAGCAGGGACTGCAGCATAGGACCAGCCTGGTGGAGAGTGCCCACACTGGTGATCACTCGCAAATTTCAGAGTCCAGGGAGTTTTTCCACTGTTTTTAGCTTTTGGATTGGGAACGTTTTCCTGTCTCTGTGATTATGCTGTCAAACAGCAATATTTATTGCTGCCTCCTTGAGGCACATAACTCTGACTTAGGCTGAGGGTTATAAAACTTGCATTAAAAACACGCATCATAGGGTGTCATGAAAACATCTGCGTCCAATTTTGCACAGAGATCACTGAGGCCAATAATTTTTCATGGACTTTGGTGGTTTTTCATGAGGGTGTAGAACATGGCCCCTAGTGTTTAATTCTCAGAAACAGGCTGAATAGTATGAGATGGCTCTCAGGGAGTCTGCAGACGTCCTGCATTGTGAAATAACATACATGTAGGTGCCACCCAGGATCTTGTGTCTTGCAACATGTCTTGCTGCTTGTTAAAAGAAAGCAAAACAAAACCCAAAGCAGATAGTCAAAGCTGGCAATTCTGTCAGCAAAAGTCAGTGTGGATGAGCTCTAATCAAAGAAATATTTAAAACCAAACCGGTAACTCGGAACATACCAGATCCTTTGAAGAAGTTGTGACTGCAGCGATAATGGAGTTCTGGTAACATGCTTGACTTCCACACAGAACAACGGTTGTTGCTTTTATCTGTAGAGAGAGAATCTTGCCTTGACCTGAAGACACCACACCAGCAGATGTGGTTCACCACACTGAAAGATGTGGTTCAGCTCCTTGGCTATGCAGCAGGTTTCCTACAGGACTTGTGGCCTGTCATTTGGTGTCTTTGTGTCCCTGTAACTGAGAACATGCATGTCTTCTGCATATCATGTTCTCAGCTTTCTGAAGAAAGAGGAGCAAACTTTCTGATCATCCTTTGCACAGTGCTACCTGGAATAATCTTTGTCATAATAAGAACTTGCCTTTCTAGAGGCCTGACCCTGTCTGTGCCCTTGCCAGCCCTTTTACCTTTTAAACGTCAGAGACTTGAACACTGAGGTGATGTGGACTCCTGAAGAATAGCAATGAGAAACTGTCACTAAACTTTTTATGCAGGCTAAAGCTAAAAGATCACTGATGCTTTGCATGTGAATCTCAAAAAACTTACAGAGCTAAAGGAGAATCTCAGGGAGCAGACATACCTACAAGGCGAGGCAATGCCTGGAGTCTCTGATGGGGCTGTTTCCATTTGCAAAGCTCTCCCAGAGAAAGCCCAAACCCTGCTGAAGCCTTCGAGCTCCCAAGGAGAACTTGTCTTACATAACTAAGCTGTGTGTTGTACAGATCTTGTTTTCGCTCAAAGAAGTGCTATCACTTCAATTTCATACATGAGAACAAAATACAGTTGTAGCATTGTGCTTTCCATAGCTCTTCACAGCTTGCCATTAGGTGCTGCCATTTTCCTCACATTAGTGTTCAGTGTTCCTCACTTAGTGTTGAATGTGAAAATGTATTTAAATAATTTGAAATTGGGAATGTACACGTTACTGCTTAAAACGCACAGAGTTGGATACCTTTGATGCCAATGGTGACACCTGTCTTTTAATTTAATTGATCTGATTCGGTTGATCAGAGGCTACTTTGCTCTCAGCAGCTGTGCGTTTGCATCTGTGGCTGTAACCTGGACATCAAGGAGCCCCCATCAGCTGGTCATTGCTTGCTGAGATAGGTTCAGGGGTCGTGGGGAGAAGGTCCTTAAATGTGTTTCATGTAGGATATCAAAGGGAACGTGGTATGTGTCAGAGCACTGGCTGTTTGAAGTGATCTCATTCATCTTGCTTTATAAATGTAACTGCTGTCTGAGATGGCAGCATCAAAAAAAGTGGCCAGGTTCAGAGGCTGGTTAAATATTCCCTTTCATTACTTCAAGGCGTCCTTAGTTGTCTGGAAACTAAAAGGATCCAACAGTCCACGTCTACAAGGATATCCTGACATTTCAAGTCTCGATCTAATCTTATGCCATTCTGTAGCTGCAAAGCGACATGTTCCTGGGATTTCCCGTGCTGAGGAGCTGGCAGTGGGGCTGGCCGAGTGCTGCCATCCCAGGCTGACTGCAGCCAACCCCATAGCCACACTGCCAGCAGGGCCAGGCAGGGATGGGGCCGCTGTTTGTCCACCTGCTGCCATAGGGTGGTCACGCTGAGGTGGGTTATCGTACACTCGCAATGTTAGTCTACAGCAGGACTTGAGAGTACTCAAGCCACAACACTTTAAGATGTAGGTTAGGATTTTCAAATCTCCTTAAGAGGAGTGAGACAGCATTTTTGTGTATAGTCTGATCAAAGGATTTGGGGATCAATACCACAGGATTTTTATTTGCTTGTTTGAAAGGTAAGGATGCTGACAAAGTGCTCATTCTCCTGCTCCTATTTTTTTCTGAGTTTGGGGTACATAGGAGGTTTACACTGAACTCAACTTCGTATGGTTTAAATAAATTGTTTTCTTGTATCCCTGGAAATTTCTATTTGGGAGTATCATTTGCAGCATCTTGTGGCTGTGTTTGCAGCCAGGAGTGGGCTGACTTATAAACGGAGGGCATCTGCTTGCTGTCCAGTGTTGGACAGCCCAGTCTCCCTCAAGCTGGATAAGTAACTGGTTCTCTCACGGAGTGACTGAACTAATTGGGATCCTTCAGAACAAAGGGCGACGTGTGTCCTGGGCAAAGCGGCCGTGCAGCCTGGCACACTGCTGCCGCCTCGGGCTGGGCAGTGCCGATGGGCCATGCTAGGCCTCTGATCTCATATGATGCTGCTCTTCTTCTTATGTGGAGTCTTGTCAGCAGCTCTGGTAAGCCTCTGATCAAAGTTACAATTGAAGTTTCCTAGCATGAAATGAAAACCTGTTTCATGAATTTCAATTTCTCTTTCTGGCCTGCCATCGTCTTCCCTTTCTCACATCCTGCAGGGTTGGGGTATTTTACTCCTGCAGAAGGATCACTGCAAAACTTTCATTGTATGGCCTTCTTATTTTATTCTATTCTTACAGCATTTTGGGTTAAACCATTTTCCCCAAGCAGGCTGGATGTTGGCTGCAGATGAAAACACAGTCAGCATGCAGCCTGCTGTTGATTCAGAAGTAAAATAGGAGCAGGATCTGTGTAAAGGTATGAGGGCAGCAGAACAAGCAGAACAAAAGTTTTCATTGGTTTTAGTGTCTGGGGTTTTTGGTTGTTTCTGATTCTGAGTTGCCTTCTTCCCCCTGCAGTAGGCCTACCTGTGGCGTGAGGTGCAGGAGCTGCGCTGCCTGGCTGACAGCACTGCCGCAGCCTAGTGTGGCAGTGGCCATGGTCTGCCCTCGTCTCACTCTGTGGGACTGTAATTTTGATTTTCTCTGTTCAGCTACCGGTTGCATGGAACTTGTAGGAATATACTTTCTTCTCATCTTCCTCCCCAGCCTTTTCAGATCTGGTGGGAACTGGCTAGCTGCTGGTGAGGGGGCAAGGCAGATCCCAGTCCACAGGGTCTCACTGGGGGTTAGCACTCGAGCACTCTCATCAGCCTAGCTTCCTGCTTAAGTTTGAACAAAAATCATGTGTTTTGAGTCTGTTATTACTGTATAGGATTTTTTTCTTAGAAAAAAATATTTATGAACTGTCCTTTTACAGATAGTTGTATGTATTTTTACATCACCACTGCAGTTTAACAGCTACCTTTGCTCACAGAACTGTTGACTCGGAATGAAATACTTTCACTCTGATCTTCAGCTGTGCTGATTGGGGAAAATTAGGAGTAGCAAAAAGAAACCAAACTATTGAAGTGTGATATATTACTTAGTATTACACATGTGCAAAACTAGAATAAGCAGGGGGCATGAACTGGAATTGAATCACAGTGGGCCTGGTGTCTAGGACTAAGTGTAAGGATGCTACTGTCCCATAAAGTCTCTAGAACTGAAGCACAAAGTTAATGACTGAGGGCTTCAGGGACAGGAGAGGGTTTGGATTCTATCAGAAAGATGAAGAAAGTACAAATCCTGGACGCCTTAACTTAGTTTCGGTTATCTGTTTGGCTTTGATGTCTGGGATTTGACCTCTCAGATATTTTTGGAGTCAGACATCACATTTAGATCATCCAGTCCCTTCTGGTTGCTGTTACAAGACTTGTTCCTTTTAGTACGCATTTATTTCCTCAAGTCTAATTATACATATCCCTGGAGACTGATTTTCTTTCTGAATATCCTCAGTAAATGTTCATATTCTAAGCCAGTCTCTCCAAGTTCTCTGTTCTCAATTTGCTCCAGGGATGAACCATGAATCTTTACCTGCAGTTTGGGATAAGGGATGTGAGTAATGTAAAACAAAAGGATATTTTTGCAAAATGAGGGACTGTGTTGGTCAGATACAATTTAGTTTAAAATTCAGTTTATTGGTCTGTATTTCTGTCATGGCTTCATTTCCTCTCTTGTCTGTCTTACTGGGAGAAGAGAAACAGGAATGAATTCCTTCTACCAAGCTTTGCTTTGGATACCTGCCCACACCAATGCTTAGCCTCTTGGGTCTGAGCCTCGTGCCCACATAGGCGTTAACTTCTACCGTGGAGCTCCTGCTGCATCTGCCCAGCTGCAGATGTGAGAAAGGAAAAGCAGGTACCAAAGGCAAATCAAGTAAAAGCCAAAAGAAATTCAGTCTCTTTGGTGTCACTCCTTGTATCTGAGCGGGAGAGAAGATGAAAGGCTGTGTGTAGGCTTCAGTAGCCTTCTCTCTTCTTGTTCCAGGTATCGGTTTGCCCCCTGAGGAGCAGAGGCGCAGGGAAGCTGTGACTAGTAACTCTTGTTTGTTTATGTTCATTTGGAAGAGACCTGAAGGGAGCTGCCTGGGCTGCCTGCGGCAAAGGAAATGGGTCCCAGGGGAACAATTAATTCTGCTTGGCTATTTCTGAGCCAGGTGAAGCCATAAAATGAACCTGTGTCCTCCCCTGTGCCTAAAAGGGAGGTATTTATTTATTTTACATTTTAATGCGCCGTTGACAATTTATGGTGTGAGCCTGAATGAATTTTTAATAGAGAATTGATGGAAGAAAGGTGTATAACATGGAAGATTAATAGAAGATGTTATCGGACTTGAAAAATAAAAGGAAGAAAATGACAGAGAGCTGATATTTTAATTAACTGCTCCCTGCTTGTGCCATGATCCCAGAGACATGACAATTGAGTGCCAGAAGGTGAATCTGGCTGAAAACAAAGTGATTCTAGTCTTGCATTAGAGGTGAGAAATGACAGGACTTCAGTATTCTTACAGTTCGAATAATCTGCTCTGCTGTTTGTGACACAAAGCAGATTTTATTTTAATTAAGACATTCTGCGGAGCCATGACCCAATGTGTTGGATAGTAATAATAACAACAATTATTTAAAATATAAATAATAAAAAGTAGTAACAAAATAAGAAACAGTATAAGTAAATACAATAATCATAGAAGGGTTTGAGGATTCTCCCCCCTTCCTATACTCCTCTAAGAGAATAGACAGTTTAGATTCAAACAAAGGACCAAATGTGCTTTTATCCTGCTGTTTTGTCTAGCAGAGGCCTGTGGGACCTTTTGGGTGAGCATGCGGACAGGGACCCCTTTCTCTGTGATCAGGCTGCTTCTGCTAGGTGGTTGGGCACAGCTTCACTTTGTAAAGAGGAGCTGTGCTCGGGGAGCACCTTAACACCCGTGAAAGGATGCCCCGTGACTGTCAGCAATGTGTTTCTCCCGCTTTTGTGAATCCCGGCAATCTATTAATTGTGCTGCCCAAGAGCAGCATCGAGGGAACAAAGCAATCAGTGCCACCATCTGCTGTGAGCAGGCTGGCCGTGCTGCAGGGAGGAAGGGATGCCTGTTACGCTCCTGTCTGTTGCTGACCCCTCGCTTGCGTCGCTGTGTCCTGGAAATAACAGCGGTCAGAGTGTCAGACTGATGGGGAAGGGGTGGGTTGGATGGAGGTGGAAAAGTAGCTGTGTCACTGCCTGGGTCTCTTGGGGATGAGTCAAAGGACCAGAGATTTCTAATGAAAGCAAGGCATAATGATGCTGGGAGAGCTAGTATAAAACTAAACACATTTTTAAAATTAAGTGTCTTATGTCTCCAGTGTTATACTAGTCTGCTTTCTGGGTAAGGACATGATTGTTCCATTTGTGGAATTTAGTTTTCCCCTAACAGCAGCTGCTGATGCTGCACCCAGTCAGCTTCACAGCAGGGGGGGGGGAATGCTCCGACTTTGCTTATACATGCGTATCCCATCAGCATCTGGTCTGAGCTTCTGACATGGCATTCAAGTTTAATTTAATTAATCTGATGTAATAAGTACATCCGAAGTGACCCATGATAGCCAACTGCACAAGTGTTCAGGAGCAGGTCTGTACCCTCTGATAAGGGGTGTGCAACGTCTTTGGAAGATGAGACTGGATTCCTCCTATGGCTGGTCTCTTGCAAAACAGTTGACCTGTATGGTTTTTCTCTATTAGCTCATAATATGAGGTTCTGGAAGACTGAAGGGCAGATTGTCCATTTTAGTCAGAATATGGTTCACTTAATTAAATGCATATTCTCTTCATGAAGTGCATCCTGAGAGATCGTACGGCTGCTTGGTGGTGGTGTTCTCCTGCTCGATGCTTGTTCAGGGAACAAGCTGTATGCTTCCTGTATTAGAGCATGAATGCTTGGTTTCTGCTCTGTAAAACTTCCCAGTACCTCACAGAATAATGCCCCCCTTTTCCTGCGTAGCCCATGGCATGCATTCAGTGCAGCTCCCTCCATGAAAGGTTGCAACTTGTGTAGGAAAAAGTAAGATCAAATCCTGAAGGGTTACTTGTTGCGTTTAATGCTTGGAAAACGTTTGCTGGCAGAAATGCTGATGAATCCATGATGTTACATGACTTACATTGAGGAATACGTACCAGGCACAAGCCTCACTGTGAGGTCAAGTAAGCAGTGGAGCAAATTGTCCAGGGATGTGGCACCCTCCATCCTGGGAGGGGTTTTAAGACCAGAGTGAATGGAGCCCTGAGTAACCTGCTCTGACCTCAGGGCTGACCCTGTCTAGGAGGAGGTTGGACTTGATGACCTCCTGGGGTCCTTTGCTGCCTGAATTTTCCTGTGATCTTATTAGGTTGTGAGCAGCTTTGCAGAAGGGAAGAAACAAGTCTCCCTGCCATCGCCTCCTGCGTGAATTGATTAGTCAACTGATTGGCTTCTTGACCCAGTTCCTTGTAGAAAGGCCACTGAAGTCGCCATTGCAAAAGGCAGTGAGTGACCAGGGATCCTGTAGGCACTGAGGCTGAGGACTGAATGGACCAGGTATCTGTAGACTGCTTTCTTTCTGCTGCAGTGGAGAAATGCTGATGTGATTAAGGGCACTGAGTATGCTGCACCACCAGCACAGGAATAGGCCGTTAATTGCTTGAGCTCATGCCTTGCGTCTTTTTCAAGCCCTAGATTAATGCAAGCAAAGCAAAGAGCGTTGAATCGTTGACATTTAATGAAATGATGTTTATTGTCTGGAGAAGTGCTCTATGATCATCTAATATGGTGACAGATGTACTAAAAAAAAAAAAAGGCATGAATAGACTGCATAGATAAAAACTTTGTTATTTTGTTACTTAGACTGTAGTACTCCAAAGGCGAGACATGTTTGTCTCACCTGTCTGTAAATCATACAGCACACTTTAAGTTCTATATAGGTAACAGTGTTTGTAGTAAAAACTCCAGATCTTCATTTTGATAAACAGCATTGTGGTTTTTGGTTGGTTGGTTTGTTTTTTACTGTCTGGAAGAAGACAAAAGAGTGGATCCATTTTAAATAATTGAAGGATAACAGTTTTAGAGAAAAGGAACACCCATCGTACCCATCGTTGATACCTGTTCAATTCTGTCATGGAGAAGCAACGTTGAATGTGAGATGAATTCTCTTGATACAGGGAGATGAGTATTGTCCTTAGTGTGATTGGATGCAGTGAAGGTGGTCTGCTCTGCTTATAGTCACATCTAGTTTTGTTTTTCTCTTTCTTGCAGCAAAGAAAACTTGTGCTGAGTCAGATTTCACTTGTGACAACGGCCACTGCATCCCAGCTAGGTGGAAATGTGATGGTGAAGAAGAATGTCCTGATGGCTCAGATGAATCAGAAGCAGCATGCAGTGAGTAGCACAGAAAAGTGATGTTTCTCAGACATGTTGTCTTATCAAAGCAAAGCATGGAGTGTTACAAAATTGAAGGTGTTATTCTTAACACTTGCAGGATGATGTTTAAACTTTTGCTTTTGTTACAACAGAAATTAATGGCACAAAAGGTTCAGGTCATTTGAATCAGATGGCTTCCAAATGTTTGAGTGTACCAGTTTTAGAGACAATGGTGCAGATAGAACTATACAGTGTGTATTTCTTTCTGTAACAGAATTGAAAACATTTCTAGCTCTATGGCAGTTTGTCTAGTTGTAGGCTTAGGATCAGCAGAGGTGCATGAAGATTCACGATAAATCTGCTCACTAGAGAGAATGCTTCTAAGAGGTAGGAGTGCCAAGGTGGATCAGAACTATTATTTAGTCCTATATCCACAAGGTGCACCATTGCTCCTGAAGTCTATGGGCTTACTAGTCTGTTGTCTGCACCATGAATCATACAAGATCTGAATCAGGCACCTTGAAATCTGTGCACCTGGGGTCAGGTCGTTTGGAAACTCAAATTTGTAGCAATTTACATGGTACCATCGTAGGGATTCATCACTACAGACAGCACCTCTGTCATTACAGAGAAACTTCGCAATTCTTAGAGCGTGGCTCAATTTTTATTTACTTTTTTGCCTTAGAGAACAAATGAAGAAAAATGTAACAGATGAAAGATGAGCAATGTAAAATGACTGAAGCTGAGAGTAAATATAACATGTTCAGTGCAAGTAACACCTTTAGAAATGTATTGATTGAGTAAGTAAAAGGACATGCTTGATTTTCACGTAACATGTTTAATCTTGTTGTTTTCACTCTTTGAGGAGATCTGTCCACGCTCTGTTGTTCTGGAACTGTGAAGGGTTGTCTGGTGTTGAGTTGAAGGGAATCCCGGGAATATTTTAATGAAAACACTAGCTTGCTTACATCTGCAGATTTGTTCTTGGACAGACCAAGAAACTTACACAAGCTGTTCTATTGAATTTCCAGTCATGTTCTTCACAAATATATTCCCATGAGTCAGAAGCAGTGCTGGAGGAAGTGTTTTATTGGGCTTCACCAAATGTAGCACAGGTTTCACAAATAACCATGCTTTTATTTTTAATACTAGTACCTGTTCTACCTTCTCCCTAATTAAGAAAGATAAATAAGCTGCAATTCTGCATAAAGTGAATGGAATCATTTTTGCAGCCATATACAGGCAGCAGAAAAAATTACTTCAGTAACTGCATTAACATATTAATGTACTGTAAGTATTAGTCTTTCACTCTGCATCTGCCTTAGTCAAAAGCTTTCTTATTAATGCTGCTTCCACTACCTGGTTGCTTGGAGAGGGGCTGCATAGCTAAGCAGCTCCATTCCCTGGAGTCACTGCCTGTAAATCTCTTGGCAGAGGCCATACCATGGACAGGGTATAGACCATGCAGCACTCAGTTCCTGACAATTTTTCTTGATTATCTTCCTTTCTGTAGTTATTTCACCTCCCATTTTTCCCCACTGATGTTATTCCTCTGGGGAAATCATCTTTAAAACTTAAGTATTGTAAAGGACACTTGACCTGAGCCTTTGATTGGTACAATATGGGACTGCCATCCTGAGAGGAAAGTCATTTGTTCAGTTTTGTGTGATTTTTCTGGTTGAAACCTACTAACAGATTGAAGTCTCCATTTCTACAGTGGTTCTCCTGTTCAGATAGTATCAGGAAAATAATGTCCCTTGAAATGTCTGCCTGCTGCAAATGAGAGTGGGCCAGTGTCACCTTGACGCAGGCAGAAATCTGTTCCCATTCTGCAGTGTGCAGTGGCAGGTCAGTCAGGAATTCATTGTGGAAGGGACAGTGCCTGTATCGACCAATTCTTGATTTGTCATTTTTTTAATTAGTACAAGAGTTTTGAAAACAGGTCAGAGGCTGAGGCACGTAATTACGGCCTATAACTGTGCCGTTTTTATTCACAGAAGATAATGTCCGTCTGTGAGTCAGGAAGGGTCTCTTGGCTTTCAGGGAGAATTCACGCGAGTGCTTCTCTCTGTTGAAACCAGAACCTCCTGAAGCTCTAGCCCTCTCTGTTACAGATGAAGTGGCCACTTAGGAATTGGTTGTTGTCTACGCATCTGGAACACGGTGGTCCTGACACACGATTCCAGTTTTCAACAAGAGAAGATAAAGATGACTTTTATCATAGCAGGGCCTCCAGCACGCATCGAACTGATTTGGGTGGGGCAGCTGTCTGCACTGTTGGAGTGCCTGGTTAAGGCTCGTTTTAATTTTTATTCCATCCTTTCTTATATTTGTGTGTAGTTGTCTCAAGCAGATTTACCATGCTTTGTGTCCGCACAAGATATTTAATTTTTGTTAGGAGTTTGTGTGATGGGTATGAGATCTTCATGTCTCAAAGTTCGTAGGATACTCAAGACTTGGGGCTGGCTTACTAGAGAAGCCAGTGTTTGTTTCTGTACCAGTTAAAAGCTTGCCCTCTAATCTTAAAAATAATCTTAAAAATGTCCCTAAGTAGAATTTTGGAACTTTACTTGTTTTATAGGATTATTCAGATCTGAGATTCACACTTAATCAGATGAAGATCAAGTAGTTTTAATCTTATGGCTGTTGATAGCTGTAGGCTTTAATTTGCATGATGAGGACATACTTCCCAGATGTTTTGTATTCTTGTCAAAGTATGTGTCATCTCAAAGGCTGATCCGATCTGAATCAGCTCTGAAGGAACCAAAATCAACCTGGTAATGCATGAGCACTGTGCTGGTTGTGGGGTTAATTCACACATGTTTGCAGATCTTCCTGTTGACACTGGTCAAGACAGCAGAGTGATCGACCTGACAGACTGTTAAACAAAAACTTGGAGCATTATGCTTGGCTTTTAATGTGTACCCTCAAAGTAAAGCCTTAGCTCTTTGTCTGTGTAAATGCTGTGTCAGGGCAAGGAAGAAGCTGCAATGACAGACAAAATCTAGTGAGAGTCAGAATGTGTGCTGGGACAGTTTGTAAGACTTTTCCTATGTAGTCTCTCCCTCCAGTCCTTTTTTCCTTCCTGATGAAAGTAAGACTGAAATTTCTCCCTCTGGTTGAGCAATGACTGCAGCTCCCTAGGACTGTCTCATTTTCCTGTTTAGAAATGCAGCACAGCCCTCTGGAGGAGTCTGCACTGTGGAGTTTCCCTAGGGAAGGGACAGGTTGGGAAATGGAGATTTCTCACCTCTGGCAAGCTCAAACTACTTTGTAAAATCAATTGCTTTTAGACAGGCCATGTAATTGCCAGCATCTCTGCCGGCTTCCAGAGCTATTCCTCAATTAATGCGACACTGGGACGTTATATCTATAGTCAAGAGCATTGATAATGCTGACTGTTGCATTTTAGGAGCATTTCCAGCTTAGAAAGTGATCAAAACAATGTGGTTCATCTCAGCACCTAACCACATGCTAAATGGCTTTTTATTTTCTGAATGCTTTTGTAGTAATTTTTTTACATACATTGTGTGTTTTCTGGTTGGTTGGTAGGGATGCTGTGTCTGGGTCTGTAATGCTTGGTTAAGGATGAAAAGTGTTTGTAAACAAACAAACAAAAAAGTACACAGTTTGCTACTAGCTTTTTCTGGTTCCCAGGTCACTGAAGTTGCCCAGCTTTCCACCTAGCAACATCCTCTCTAGGGATGTCACCTTTCCCCACATTTTCAGGCCAGCATGACCTGTCTCATGTCCACAGACAAGATGGCATTATAGCTTGCTTGACTCTTACTCAACCTGTGGTGTCCAGGGTCTTTTCTGTTGTCCATGCAAAGTGCGTTGTCTTCAAGCCACTGAATGTAGCAGCAGCTGTAAGGATATTCTGTTGAATTCTTAACTGGTGGATTCTATAGTGCTTCTCCCTGTTGTGTGGCATGGACTGATTTTGGAGAAGATGGTTATTCAGGCTTCTGATTTGAAATGGGGTATTATGAAGAACAAGCTGTTTACTTCTTCATCTTTTCTTGGAGCTAGATCCTTAATCTAAACATACCCCCACATCCATAGGTTTGTCCAAATGAATTAGTCATGTAGCAGGCAAATATCGCCACTAAACCTCAGTGTTCTGCCATCTGTCAGTTTTTGGTGCCATTATCTGACTGCTGAGTTTGTTCGGTCTCAATTTATATTATGGTTTCAAAAAAAAAAAAAAAAAAGTGTATCCCTTTTCTGGAAGCTGATCTATTCAGGCATATTTTGTAGGCTGGATCTGTTCCCTCTGGAGTTATCATTAGAAATAAATGATCCCTCCCCCCCCATAATTTATTTTGCTTTAGTTTGTTTTTACATGGAAGTAGAATGAGTCCCTAAATCTGAGGAAGCAAGACCATGTGAGCTTAGAAGTTAGTGCCATCTGCAGAGGGCAGAAGGGACAGAATTCACAATTTAAGAAGCTGGGTTGAATGAGGCTGGGGGAGGGAGGAGGAGGAGGAATTTAATATCGAAGAGAAGAAAGTTATTTTGAGATACATACTTAATAAATGAGAAGAAATGGGATGGTGGGTGAGATGGAACAAAAAAATACTATCTAGCTGTGCCTGATGGGTAAGGGGAAGAGTTAGTGCTTCACGCTCCAGCCTCATCTTCCTTGATGAAGCCTTTTTAGATTCAGCAATTGCCTTATGTTCAGGAGGCCTCTGTTCAGGAAAGGTTGGCAGCACATATGTAAAGCAAATGAACCCCTTAGACCATGCAGGACACATACCAATAGAATAGCCAGGGGAGATGCAGGCTTATCCTCTGTTTGGTATAAGCCAGTGCTGCTTCTCCCTGCCTGCAGTGGGTGCAGAACTGCCCTCATTGCAAGGTGCTCTGAAACGATAATGGGTTTCATCTCTGTCATGCCAGCTTGTTAGTATGCAAGGAGCTCCCCACAATCATTAAAAAGGAGAGCAGAGTGTCTGGAAGCAGTGGGAGCAGAGTTGGGGCCTCTGTTGGCCAGGTGCCTGTGGCTCCCACGGACCTCACCAGCAGCTGTTCCAAGGTACAGAAAATGTTTTTGACCTCAGAGCAGGCTCAGTCACCTGAGGATCTTGTAATTGTTTGCTGCCAGGTTATGCAGCAGCATGCCGCTGCCACCTGCAAGGAGATCTCTTGTAGGCCCTGCGTGCTATCCCACTGGGGAGCCCCAAACTAATTTTTCATTATTTCTTATTTCTCACTATAAGCAGCCTGATGTGACACAGTGACCACCCTGGAGCAGTGGTGCAGTCGCTGCTGTGATGCACAGGCTTTGCTTATGCATGCAAAGAGATTCCTTGCTATTTTCCTATCCAGTTTCTTGAAGCTGAGGGAGGAGGAAGGGAAGTAATTCTTCCTACTGGCCTAAGAGACCACTATCAAAACAGATGTTATCCACCTAATGCTGTTCCAACACAGGTACTGAATCATTCTGTTTTTTTACAGGAAAGAAATTTTATATTTGCCTCTGAAGTTGATTATTTAACTTAAAAAAAAAAAAAAACTCTAGGGAAAAATAAAAACAAATGCTAACAAACAGTAACAGCACTGATGGGAACACAAATTAAAGGGATAGAGCGAGTGAAAATCTGAGCTGGCAAACTCTTGCCTAAGGACATTGTATATATAATGAGATCGAGAAATGCTGGCAGCAGAAACTCACCACTCCTTATTTCTGTATCAGATACGTGACATTCTCCTAGTTAGGAGCAGAAGTTATTATACAGAATGGTACAGGAGGAAGGAGAAAAAGAAAAAGGAGACCTGAATTCATATTGCAGGTAACAAGGAATGGTTTAATAGGGCAGGTTTAATAAGCAGCAGTCCTGGAAATAGAGGGTTTTTTTTTTGTTTTGTTTTTTTATGGAAATGGAATATAAAATGAAATCCCTGAATGTTGGTTTGAAATACTGTACCAGTTCACTCAGTCCTTTTTGTTTTGAAGTACATGTCACGAGTCGTTCAGGGAGATGTATTCAAACTTGACAGTTTTATTTTTAATGGGTATTTTCCATGATCCTAGGCACTTTGTGTGCTGCTGCTGTGTGTGCTGATCTCCTGTAATGCTGTTCAGCATGTAATCATCCTCATTTGTTAAGCTGCACAAAAGCAAAATTCTGCAATTGTTGGTATTGCTGACAGTATTGCACACCCCCAAATGCGCACTCCTAGCCCCCCATTCACCCCTAAGGAAATAATTTCTGTATTATTCATCTTTGATGTAGGTCTCCTGCATGTCTGACTGAGTTTGGTTACATTACTGTGCTGTTCTGGAAAGGGACTTAATAAACCTGGTCCCTGCCCTTGGAGAATTTACTCATCTTGAAGAATGATGGACTGTCTCTCTCAGGCCGTCATGTACACTGGGCCATTAAACTTCAAACTAGAGGGGGAAAAAAAACATCACCACAAACAAACTAGGTCAAATCATCCAGACACAGCCAGATAACATGCTTTAGGACCTGGGGCAGAATGATTTTTTCCCCCAACATTAAGAGCAGATCTTTTTGTATATATTGTGATATGACGCTGGGGAATTGTATATGTAGTGGAATAAATAAAATGAAGACTGTTCTGTTGGATGAATTTGTTATGGGTCATTCAGGGAATTAAAGAAGGTTAATGTCAGGTGTACGGGTATTCATTTTCACAATGCTCCCATTACATGAACTGGCTGTTGCCAGTATAAAATCCAGCAGCTGCCATAGCCTGATCACTGCCCCCCTGCAGTGTGCTGGGCCCTTAGGAGCCCACTGGATTACAGCACCTGAGGACCGTGTCCCATGTTTCCATCACATCTGTAGAACAAATAGAGCATAAGGTGCAGAAGGTGGGAACACTTCCAGAGCTACAGGATCCTCCTGGTGCCAAGGCACAGAAGAGGAAGTCTGGTTTTCCATATGCCCATACTGAGGTTGTGGGGTTAATGATGAAAGCTTTGTTTTACCAGAGTGAACAAAGTTATTGAGACAGAATAAAATGGAAACAACCCCTGGTCATATTTTCATGAAGTCATGAACAATTTAAGATCGAAGGGACCTCTGGCAGTCATCTGGTCCAGCCCCTGCTCAAAATGGGTCCCCATCATTATGTTTGTCCACTTGTAATTAGTGGAAGAAACCCTTACATGTCACCAGAATTTCTGTTTTTGCAGCAGGTGTTGCATGCACATCTGAGATGAGTCTGGCTCCATCTTCTCTAGTCCCTTCCCATTTCACAGTTGAAGGCAGAGATAAAATCTTCCTTTAGCCTTCTCTTCTGCTGGCTGAACAAATGCAGTTCTCAGCCACTCTTTGTCTGTAGCCTCCCATTATCTTGTCAGGAAATTGGAAATAGCACAGTTCTACAGCCAGGAGCCAGTTTTTGCACCATTCACTAACCTCTGTCAAAGCCTTATCACATCCAAAATATAATTTCAAAAATATTTTATGTCTTTTGTACGCTACTTACCTTCCAGATCTACTTAGCAGAGGGTTTCAGACTCTTAAAAATCCCCTTCAATGGATGCATTTAGCGATACTCTAGAGTTGGATGAGAGTTGTCAAGACCTATTAGAAGACCAGTAGATTCCTACAGATCACGTCTTCTGTAGAGCAGATTTCTAAAAGTCCTTTTTAGCCTAAGTACGTGTAACTCTTCAAACTCTCATAAGCATACCTTTGTTCGTGCTTTAGTCATGTTATCTCAGCCGGTGCATACTTTCTTCACAAGTGCCTCTGGTTCCTTAATCACTGTAGCTTGTTTGAATGCCTCCAAGTGGGTCCTTGTTGAGCAACCCCGAAATGACCTCAATATCCCAAAGGACACAAACCCGTAGGGACTAACACAGGAAATCTTTGACGGCATAAGGAACCAAATCCAGCTTTTCCTGCGTTCTGTTCCTTTTATTGAAGCATGAAATTATCATTTTACATCAAAGGAAATTCAGAGAACTCAAAACCTAGCAGTTTATCCCCAGTCGTGGGATAACTTTATCTGTGGCTGTTGGGCAGTGAATTACATCTCCTTTTTGATGATTACATGGCTTTGGTGGTCTCAGCACTTTACTTACCTAGAGATGTAAATTAATTTAGGGCATGTAATGATTGTGCTCCAATTCTACCAGTGCTAAAAACTTTGAAGTAATACCATTCAAAATACAACATTTTTTTCCTCTAAGGAAAGGTGTTTAGGGCTTGCATCTCAAAAGTGATGGTTTTAGAAGTTCTAGGCCAATAGGAAAACCATTAGAAAATGCTTCTTGGGTCCATTCTGTCGTTTTTGCTGTTCTTTGCTTAAGAAATGTTGTCACTTTTTCTCGTAGCATTGCAGGCTTTGGCATTTTGCAGTGTTCGCATACCTCAGATCAACTCTGAGCTTCTGTTAGTTGACTATTACAAAGCTGTAAATGTTGGCATTTAAATATTTTTCCTATTGGTTTAGTATGTTAATGCAGTTCATAAACAGGAGTGGTTATAAAAGAGTTTGATGCTGCCTTTTTATGACTATTATCAATCCTGCAGTTATTTCAATGGGAGAGGATAGCAGGAAAATGAAGGTTGAGCATATGAAGGCCTTGTATGTGTAATTATTTACCAGCCCATAAATACTGAACTAGTAAAAGCTGAAGAGGTTTTCAAAAATAGTTGAGCAGGTTTTCACTGCCTAGTGCTTTTTTTTTTTTTTTCCTGTTGTCCTCGTGGTTGCTTTCTGAAATTCAGATTACCTGATTTTTGTATTTTGTTGTGTTGAGTTTTTTTTAATCTAGAAAAAAAATCATTGTTGGCTTGCTTACTGTGGCTGATGTGGAAAGAAAATAATTTCTGGGTATCAAAAGCAAGTCATAATTCAAGAATTGAAATATTCTGTAAACTGAATGAAGCAGTGTTTAGCTGTAGGGTTGCCAAAAGCAAACCTTTCCGTGTTTCTTAAATAGATGAATTATGGTGTGAGGAAGATAGTTTAAGAAGTGAAAACGAATCACAGAAATGGTGTTGTTCAACATTTTGCACATTTAAATTGCTTGCGTCTTAATATCATAATGGATTTATTGTACGTTGAAGCTGTGATTCCTAATTCCACCACCTTTTACTTAATAGATACTTTTCCTGTCTTTCTCTGCTTGTACAGTTGTAGGATTATGTTTTCATTCAGGACAAGCTCCCACTGAAATCATTTGCAGGTTTAATGAGGGTCTCGTGATACTCCATCCTGCTTCCTTAAGGATTAGGATCATGATTAAGGCTGGTTTAATATGCAGCCTCGGCATGCTTTGGTAGATAATTTATGTAACTTAAACCTTGCACTGGAGATTTTAATTCTCTAAAATGCTTTCAGCCGTATTGTGCTTCAGGGTGAGGCCTCGTCGCTGGCAGCACTGTCTGCACGTGTGAGGCTCATGCACATCTTCACCCTGCGCATTTGTGGGATGCAGCAGACATCCACAGCTGGGGGCCTTACCCAGGGCTTTGCTTTAGCAATAGCTTCCAGCCTCCTATCTAACAGGGACACTGTTTACAGTGACAGATTTCAGCTCACCCTGTGTTGTATTTTAACATATTAAGCCATGTTGAGAATCCTTTGTGTTAAAATGCAAGAGGCCTTAGCTCAGTAACTCTGTTAGACCACACATGCTTACGTGTGCTCATGTGAGTGCTCTAATGCCGCTTAATGAACCATTTTTCTGGCTTATACTGCTGGACTAGTCATCATTCCATTTGAGTTCTCCAAGTACGCTGTTCTACCAGACTTGAGTTACTGTCTGAAGGCTGCGAATTCTCTATTTCGTGGCAGAGGTTGTAAATATTAGTCATTTTAGCATGAACATAACCGAGCTTCCCTCTCCTTTTTTTTTTTTTTCGTGAGGCAAGAAGCATGTCTAGCATGCTGGCCAGCCAGCAATTTTGTTTCTAGTTTTTGTGTGTGTAATAAGATCATGTAAAATTATACACGTGTATTGAGAAGTGCATGTACACAAGCAAATAGTGTGCCAATCAAGCATTTCAGCAGGTGTATTGGCTCTGTATGGAATGGAACAAGAAACAGTAATTATCATACCGAATTCTGATGGAATTTGTTTTTGCTTCAGTTCCTGCCTCTAGACATGTTGCGAGAGTCACACCTGGAGCTCTGGGTTGTGTGAACCAGCAGGGCTATTTGTAATGAAGGGAAGGTATAGATGGGAGGGGAGCACCTTTTTTTCTCAGCCACAGGTCTGCACACCACTGTTCTTGTGCAACAGCCTGAACAAATTCAATTAAAATACCATCCAAGCTGTCTGTTCCATTCTCTGAAAAAGAAAACAGGTGAGGGTTTCTTTGTGTATAAAAGATGAAATGTTCCTTCTGAGATGAGGAACATGATTTTAAAGGCAGAGCCTTTTCAGAATTTCTTTCTATTAGCACACACAAATGTGTTTAAGAGGGAGAACATTCTAAAAATCATTAAGCATACATTTGTCTACTTAATGCTTTTTCTACCCTGAGTTCTCCACATTTTATTGACCCTTTGAGCAGGAATTCACTTGATGATACATACACCACCTCAGAGAAGTTGTCACCTTAGTGTGGAAAAGCAGCATCTTCATTTGGCATGAGCTTGGATCTTGATCTTGATGAAGCGGCTGCCTCTTTGTGACCAGGCAGGTGTTACCAGCAATACTGCAGGACAGCTTCCTTTCGGCTGCTGTGGATGCCGGAGATGGCGTAACATGGGGCGTGACACAGGATGCCTTTACAGTGTGAATTTCTTACAAAGTCCTGGATGCTCTTTGTATACCCTGTGCTTTTACAGAACAGAGAGGACGTACTGTAACGGCAGGCACAAGGTGCAGTGCCAGTGTTGCAGCATACCTGGGGAAGCTTTTCATTTTGCAGTAAGTAAGGTGCAGATTTTCAGGTAGCAAGAAAAAGTGTTTTACAACGAGTGCTTGCAGTTTACTGGAGACTTGTACAGTTTTTCGTTCTGTAATTTTTATCACTCATCTTGTCAGGTTTTATTATGTTTGCTCATCTGGACCTTTTGTGGCAGTAGGTTCCCTATTGATAAGAAGCACTTTTGCAGCCGTAATCTCTTTTACAATGGATGTGGTCTCAGTACTGCCTGGTTCCTTTATCCTTTGTATAATGTTGTCCCCCTAGTGTTCTGTGGTCCTTTTCGCGCCCTGTTTTGATTAGAATTGGAATAATCTCTGTCAACCAGAGAAAGAAAATGAGCCTGAGCAGAGGCAAAATGAAAGAGCATCTGCTGTTAGAGGCTCAGAGAGCCCCCCGGGCCTATGCTGGACTCTTAGCCGCAGCTGAGAGACTTCTGAAGAGCCTGTGTTTCCATGGCTGTTTGTAACCAGCGGGCTGTCAGTGGAGCAAGCATGCAGCCTGTGAGCATTCCTTCTTCCTCGCACCCAGAGCATGGAATTACTTCGGGATTAGCCTGAGGGAGAAAGGGAAGGACCCAGTGTGCCCACACACACTCACACATCAGCTCCCCAGTCTCTGTTGTACTCTGGAGCATCTGGAGAAGGGCACTGCCTCCACTGGACCAGAGCCTCTGCAGCATCGGTGCAAATGTGGCTCCCCTGGGCTGGCACTGACTGCAGAGCACCTACGCCACTGAGAAAGGGGAGGTTTGAGGAGGGAGTGGTGGCTGTTCAGTGCCTGACATGGGAGATAACTCCAGCTGGGGGTTCCTCCCGGTGTCTCTGGCCTCTCTGACACTATTTTTAGTGATAATTCAGCTTTTCAGAGCAGGAACTGAAAAGCAGTTCTATCAGATGCTTGTGTGTGCAACTAATGATGTTTCACTTTTACAGGTATTTGATTGTTGGCTTGGTGGAAACTGCATGCTAATCAGACATGTTTCAGCTGAAAATGATTGGTAGGAAATCAATGTAAAATGCTGCTGGTAAAATTTTCTATCTGCTAGATTTATCAAAGTGCACCAAGGTTTCATATAGTTTATTTAAAAAAAAACCACTTGTAATAATAGATTTAATTAAATTAATCTGTGAGGAAAAAATAAAGTGGGCTTTGGAAGAAGCAATTCAACCTCTCAACCAGTCAGATACAAGGGTTTTTTTTTTTGTGTGTGTTTTTGTTTTTTTTTTGTTTTTTTTTTTTTTTTACAAAGTAAAAACACATCTAAATTTCTAGTAGGGCTTTTGATTGTCTTAATCAATGGGTTCTTCCCAGCATGCACAATATGTTCATTTATAAGAAACAGCTCTGCTGTGGAAGATCACAAAAGAACAATCAAAAATCACAGAAGTTTTTTTTTTGTAATTAAAGTTCCATTCTGTTTCCATAATTACCTAACTCGTATCTGATAGGAAACGCACAGAAACAATTTCTGATTCACTATTCAAGCCAGACAGCAAACTAAACTACCTTAAAGGGATTAAAGAAATGTTCTCAACTTTTTTAAAATCACGTTTTAAATTCTTTTTGCACTTAGCTTCTCCCAGCCCCTTCTGAATCGTGCTTCTGTCCGATAACCAGCAAGCACTTTGCAAGACATGATTGCAGTTGGTGATTATTTCAGCACCACGAAGTGTGTGAGGTACTTCAGAAAGCCCATCAAACGTGGCTCCCTTAACAGTATTCCCCCTTTCCAGTATAATTAAGTAACTGCATTTGCAGCTGAGCTTTACAGAAGCCAGTGGGGTGCTGCAGAGACCCATGCAGATGCTTTCTAGCAGAGCTTTCACGGTGTTGAAGTTACTCAATGGGTTTTTTAGAGTGGATTTATATTAGAGCAGACACAAGTACAGCAAGAAGGCTAATGAAGCAGAGGGAGTGCACGAGGAGCAGAACAAAAATGACAGCAATAGGGTCAAAGGGTCCTTCATCTGAGGCCAAGAATGGCTTGTTTGTTGCACTTAAAAATATAAATAGATGTATGATTCTGTTAACAGGATTATTATAGAATTGGCAAAAGAAGCCTTTGAGGAGGAGCATAAGCAAGAGGTACAAGAGGACACTCGGTGCAGAGGGCAGAGTGAGCAGCAGTGGAGCTAGGAGGGGTGGAAGGAAGGGGTGGGAGAAACGTGAATCAGGTGCCAGTGGCAGAGCACAGCTGCTTCTGCTTTACACGCAAAGGCGGTGGTGCAAAATGAGGATACTGGTGTGTGTCTCTCAGGGGACTTGCATGACACTGCTGAGGAATGTTGCTGAGATGCAAGGGGACTGGAGGTGAGTGAAGTGGTTCCAAGTGTCTCCATGTGCAAAAACAAAGTGGTGTAATTTTGTCACAGCTGCTCACATTGGTGCCACTGACTCTCACTGGGTGGTTGGAGTAAGTCTGTTGATTACACTGCTCTTTGATAGACAGCAGTTAACAACAGGGCTATGAGGTGTGGCTGGATTTTACCAGGGGATTAAAAGCTCTTAACTTTGATACTCTTCTTGGTATAATTTCTTGACAGGTTTTTTATTAACTCAGTAAAATTTGACAACATGGGGGCACTTTAAATTTTACATTGTTCTTTCACAGTCCCTTACTTTAATTTTTTTTCATACTTTAATGAGGTATTTGCTTAATTTACCGCTTTCCAAGAAGTGAATGTAAGGAGCGAAGCCTGGGCTTCCAGAAGTGCACAAGGAAATACTCCTACAGGCTCTGGGCCAAGACTTTTGGAAAATATTGCCAATTTTTACTTCCACCTTTTCTGGATGCTAGGCAGTTTCTTCTAAGCTGACTGTCCTAAATTAATGGCTTCTGGGAAGTAATTTGTTTTGCAGAACTGATTTCTGTAGTGCTAGTGGGAAGGGGGGCATCTGGCCATGGCCGTGCTTTAATATCATGTGTGCATGCATCAGTAGTTCAGTGAGGGCAGTGAGGTGCACAGGCTAACAGGCTCTGACAAGGATTGAGCTTAAGCAACTTCTTCAAACCCATCAGTGTGAGATTTAAAAAAAAAAAAAAAAAAAAAAAAAAAAAAAAAGAAGAAAGTTTGGAATCTGTGTAGCCTTTAGGCACAGCTCATCTTTCCGTATGAGCTCTCAGGTTTTGCATCTCGCTTCTGTGTTGTAGATGGACTTCGTTGTCCTGAAACTTAAAGGTCACCACCGCTACTTCCAGCTGCTGCTGTTCTGCGAGCATGGGTATCTGGGTTGTCTGCAGGGCAGCCCATCACTGTGGAATAGCAGCGTGGTGTCTTAGTCCTGGTTTCACTCCTTTGTTTGGTGCCTTTTGAACTTACTACTTTTTGTGAGCCAGTAATCTTGGTTGTGATGTTTTCAGGAGAAATGTTTGAGCAGTATTGTGTGTCAGGATTATGGGGAAAACGCAGAATTTTCATTGTTCTTTTTGCTTCCTTTCATTGCCAGATTATGCTGGTATAAACAATACACCTTTTTTATTTGAAAAGCATAATTATCCTTTTAAAGGATACTTGCAATGAAAAAATGGAAAAAAAAAATAACAGATGTAAACTGTACTGCTGGTCTGGGTTCTGTGCACAGTTCGGAGTCCTAATGGGCAATAATTTGTTCTGTCTAGTAGTGACCACTGCACTGTGTTTATGCATACCAACTTCTATACACGTCTACATTCTGCATTACTGCTTCCTTCCACAGACTAGTGAGCAGGGAGTTTCCATGCGTCACTTTGTTTTCGTTATGAGATGGGAGCCCATTACATTTTCATTACATGGTATAAAACATTTGTCATTGTTTTTAAAGGCTGGCTTCAGGAGACAGTATTTAGACTGCATTTAGTAATATAAATCAGGGTTTTTCTCTTTACGCATATTTTAAGAAGCTACATGGAGTTATTTGTGGTGATTTCTAAATACCGGCGAGATGACCACTATGAAAGCATTTCAAAGGGAAATAGCTTGAAGCTATAAAATGGTGTTTAGTAAAGGCCATATTAACTAAATAACCTTTTTTAAAAAACAAATAAGTAGTCCCTGTTACACATCATAAATGGAATAGAGATCTCTAAAATTGCAATAAATTAAAAAAAAAATTCATGTTCCCAGGAAAAGTGTGTTCAACGATTTTGGAAAATCAGGAACTTCACATTTGTGGGAGCAGTTCTTTCTTTTTCATAGCTTAACAACAATTCTGCATATTTTTCCCCTTTACTTGTGTTTTTTCATTTATCTTCTATGTTCCTGGCTTGGAAGAAGTGTTTTCTTCCAAAGAGTGTAAAACAGCTTCCAGTGGAAGCTGTTGTGTAACATATGTCCCAGAAGGAGTGAATACATCCCTCTCTGCTCATCAAATATTTTGAGAACTAGGGCTGATGTTTCAGGCTTTCAAGACACATTTTCTCTCCTACTGAGCCAAAGAAAAAATTGGCTTGTTCAGACCTGCACATGTGCAGACTTTTTCCCACTTTCCCAGAGATCCTCAGATGTCAGAATGGACTGGATGGAGACACAGGAGAGGTTTGAGAGAAGGAGAAAAAAGAACAGTAGCATGCAGCTCTTGTGTGACGATGTGACGTACACTTAGAGCTGCCATGGGTGCCACGTGCCAACACACACGAAGTACACAAATCTATCTTTTAAAAATCATTTACTAGGCCTGGAGCTCCTGCACATGGCTTAGTTTTTATGTGCCATTGGGTAAAACCATATTATGACGTGGACCTGAAGGCCTGACCTGGACTGGTGAAGTAGGGCAAAGCAAGTCAGGTTGTTCTGTTGAAGTCAAGTCAAATCTTGAATATGCTCACAAAATTTGCATGTGATTTTCTCTATATGTCAGTTCATTGAGAGCAGGCAGATTTTCAAAGCAGTGCAGGAATTTGGGTGCTGGGGCAACTTCTAGGCTGGTCTTATTCTTTTGTGTGGCCTCACAGGGTTACCTTCACTGAAGTAACTGGTGTCAGGAGGCTGCCATCATCAAGCAGTACATTTGAACATTGGTGTGAGCACGCTTCTCCAGGCATAGTCGGTCAGGATAGCTGGGGTTATTTCAAACAGTAAGAAATAGGGCTTTGATTTTGCTGGGTTCACATGGCTACTCTTGGAGTGTTTTATTTTTCTACCAACAGAATGAAGAATTCTTTAGGTTTTCAGACTGTTTCCATAATTCCAGTTGTCTGTACATCTTGAAGAGTGTCCTGATCCAGCTCAGCTTTCATTATTAACCCCAGCCTGGGATCATCAGAAGCATGTGTTGCTCCAGGCTTAGGCTGTAATTGCGACACAGATGAAAATATCTGCCAGGCTGTCCGTTTCCTCTTGCTAAAGCCGATTAGCACGCTGGCGTCTGTTTCCTTCAGGGAAGGTGGCACAGATGCCTGTCCTGCAGAGGAGCTGACTCACTGGTACAGCTGACCTTTCTGCAAGGCATAGGACGATTAATGGCAAGTGCTTGCCAGTCATCCCGTGCCCCTGGTGTTAGCAGATGCGGGTGATAGCTTCTTGCTGTCCTTGTTGTTGTCTGATGCTGAGCAGGGCTGAGCAGGTGCTTTGGGTCCTCTGGCAAAGCTCTCAGTCTGTTAGATCCTCTCCTCTTGAGATCCACTTCTCTTTATGGAGGTTTTCCCACCTGCAGGAGAGAAGACAACTCTGTCTCCTTGTTAGGGAAGGTTTTGGAAACGTCAGGCACTGCCAGTGCAGAAAGCTGCTTGGACTTCTGATATCAGGCTCCCTCAAGTCTTAAGTGACTGGAAAGGAAATTATATCTGACCTGCATAGGAAATGAGGTGTGCTGGCAATTTGAAAGTCGTAACAATTGCTTGGTTTAGACCAAATGTCATCTTACCTGCATACAGGTGTCAGAGCCTTGTCTAAGAGATCTATTTTACTACTTATAAATATTCTGGGTTAGAAGTGAGTCTTCCCACTGAAAAAGTTAAAAAGCCATATACCACCCCTTAAGACCCTGTACATTATACTACATCTCTGTGAACGTTTACCCCCTTGCTATATGGGTCAGATTCTTGCAAATAAATATAATTCAATGTCATTCAGTTACCAAATAGCTAATGTGTGGTAACACATGTTGAATTGAAGAACAGGTGACTGAGGGGTAGCAAATGACATACGTAGCTGCTGTAAAGCAGAAAGGTTCTTATACATGGGACTGTGAGCAGTCTTGCAAGGGTCACATAACTGCAGAGCTGGAAAGTGTCTTATTGGAAGGTTATTTGTTTTTTTTAAAAGACAGTTGAGAGATGTCTTTATGGATTTACATCTGTGTGCTCAGAGAAGAGGTTTCACCACACAGTTGTTTCTTTAGTCCAGCAAGAAACAGCAGTTTAATCTAGGGTACAGAAGCTGAAGCTAGATAAGAGAACTAGAGATAAGGACTAGAACTAGAGATAAGATAAAGCTCTTAACAATAGTAGTAAATAAACAAGTGGGCTCACTTGTCCAGAGATCTTTACCAACTGAAGTCTTTAAATCAAAATGATACCTATCTTAAAGATATGCTGCCACTTAAATGGGGTGTTGATGTAGAAATGACGAGCCTTTGCTGTGCCAGCATTTGGCTGATTTTAATGGTCTCATAGCTTTCAAACGTGGGAATTTGTCTCAGCTGGTGCAAACAGACTTTGGTGAAGCTGCACGGTTTATACATGAAGACATTCAGCCCAGATGCTGTAGGCTGCAGTGAGCTCTGCCGCCGGCAGTCAGTCTGTCCGGGACTTATTCGTGCATCCAGATCACTTGGAAGGAATTTTCAGGGCAAAAATGGCCTTGCTCATTTAAAGGAAAATAGATCATGAGTAAGGGAGAGTCACTCTCATTCCTCCTCCCAACCTCATCATTCACAGACCTCCAGAGGCAGTCAAAAGATGCTCTGACAGAGCCCGCAGTTAGCCAGAGCTTGTACGTGGCCCTGCCTGGATGTTTCCTTGTAGCTAGCAAATAAAAATGTCCAAAACAGATGTATGATCTAAAGATTAGCTTTAATTAACCTAAAATTTGGTGTCAATAACAAAAATAGAGGAAAAAGTAACTATAAGTACAGACACTTTAAAGTATTTATAAACAGTGGTTTTCCTGCCCTCTGCCTCCCTAGGAAGTTTTATTTTCCATCAGGCTGAGACCCGGCTCCTTGCTTTTGTTCCTCCCCACTGCCTGCTGCAGCATTGCTGCTTGCAAACCACCCACTCTCTGCTTGCCCAGCCCTGTACTCTGAATGTTAAGGACAAGCAGGACCAATGCTGACCATCGTGGGTATCAAGAAACCTTTTTTTCTGTTCTGTCATCCTTAGAAATAATGTCTTTACTCAACAGATAGGAACGGAAACCAGGAAAAACCTCTGACAGGGAGTTTGAATTTTGGGTAGTCCTGTGTGGAGCCAGAAGATGGCCTCAATAATCCTTGTGGGTCCCTTCCAACTTGCAATATTCTATGATTCTATGTCACATGGATGGAAGGTGTAACTGGTGAGATTTTACAGAGTATTAGCTTGCTGCCTGGTAAGCAGATTGGTGGCAGAGTTCTCCTGAATTTAATTATTCTTTGTCAAGCAGGAGTTGTCTGATATATAATAATACTTCTGTGCATCTCAGATCTGCACAAAACGTCCCCAGAGATGGAAAGACACTGCTATGGGTAGGAGGGCATTTCCTGCTGCTGGCAGGTTTTGCAGCCAGGACCCGCTCGAAGCAGGCATGCTGCCTTTCAGGATTGGGCCCACTGGGAAGCTGACAGGCACAGCGAGAGCAGGCTCTCTTGTCTGAACAAACTGGCTCGTTTTCTTCTGATCAAAAGTGCTTAGTGAAAGGTGCAGCTCGGATTCTTTAAAGCTTCTCATTATAGGTTATATTTAGAAATGGGAAGAATATATTATTAATTATGAGGATGCTCTATGCAGAGAGGCTGTTTAATCCATGCCCTTGATGAACAAAAGGCTTTCTGTTCTGAAGGAAGGTTATACAATTAACAGTATATTCATTAGGAGTTCATCAGATCTCAGACTATCCTTATCTTTAGGATAATAGTAGAATATCTGTCAATTTCCTTGTTATTGCCTAAGTGATAAGAGCACGAGACAGGAACTGCCCCAGGAGGGTGTATGTAATACAGTTTACAGGTACATTATCTGCCAGTTTACATATATTACTTTACCTCTCCGCCTCTAGACTAAATACTCTGGCTGTGCCAGTGTAAGTCAGTGGGGTGCGCTGGGAAGAACTGGAAATGGAAGTTGGTGCCACGTTGTTCTTGGCTGGTGTTGCAGAATGGGTGCATGCAGTGCATAGCCACTTACTGTTAGAGTTCTTCCGTGTGTTTTGTTCGCCCAGCACCCCTTTTTACAAAGTTAGCTGGCCGTTGGGTTCATCCCAGCATCTTTGCGGGTGCACTTTGATCTGTTTAGTATTTTCAAACCCGTATCCTGTACTGGCCCTGTAGAATGGAGCCACTTTGCAGAGGCATTTTTCTAACTTCATTGGTTTTCAGAAGTACTTTCAAAACAATATGTTTTTTTTTTCCTGTCTTCAGTTTAAGACTGACATATGGTAGCTGATTTTTGTTAATTGTTTGATACAGTCTGTTTTTTAAACTGTGCTTAAAAGCCAGAAATGAGCATTAATTTGGTTCAGAAGCAGTGATGATGGCAAAAGCTTAGATGTGCCAGAATGCATCTGAAATAAGCCTTCTTCTGGAATTTGCTTCTGGATTTGTTGTAATAGGAATGGAGCACTTTAGAATTCCCCATAACATGCATACCAGAAATTAGTATATGGGAAGCTGATAAACTAGCAGTGATCATTAGCTTCTTAGCCTTCAGCCTGTTGGGCTTCTTAGCTCCTGCTGCTGTGCTCAGCCACTCGTCTAAGAATTGGAGTAGTGACCGAGCGATATGGCTCGTAGCCTCACTGCTAGTTTCTTTTTAGAAACTAACTTTTAACAGCTGGGGGTCACTCTGCCACGGAGTTGAAGTGAGGTTACAAAACTCTTTGAAATTTGTATCAGTAAACCAAAAAACGGTCAAATAACATTCAATAAAATTAAATGTGCCTCTTGTCTAAAAGTATCTGTACGCAACTTGTTCCAAGATGCTTTCAAACTGCTGAGTTACAAATCACACAAGGAAGCATGATTGATTTTATTGTGTGCTGCAATCTGGAGCATTTTGTCGCTGAATCTTTAGTGGAGAAGGCTGATGTTAATAAAGCTGTAATGTGCTTAAACCTAAAGCCTACAGATAAGGAAGTAGAGTAGTATGAGAATGTAGTTCTAGAGAATGTAGTTACTAGTTGTGTTTCTGTGGAGAACAGCTCTTTCCGTAGTCTCTGCTAATTTAGGTCATGAGGGATAGGCTTCATAAATCAGTGCTCCGGAGTAGGGACTGGTGTTCCCGTGGGACACCCTGAGAATGGGAATTGGGCTGTGCTACGCACATAGCTGACACTGCCGGGCTGGCACCAGGATGGATAACAAAGGGCTTGTAATAAGTCACACCTCAGTGGAGGAAGGCCAAGGCAGTTGTTCCCAGCTGTGCACCTTTGCTCCTCTAGGCCATCATGGGCCCAGAGAGCTGCGTTCAGCACCTAAATGCATCAATTTGTCAGCTGTGGGGCTGAGTGAGAAAGTTTGAAAGTTGTTCAAAAATCTGTTTGCTCACAAGGCTTTGGAATGGCTGAGTTAGGGCAGTGAACAAGTTTTCCTTTAAGAAGTTGCATTTCTCAGGGTTAATTAGCCAACTTCCATTTGTGCCTGGCTTGTGCTGCCTTAACCTCCTGACTCTCATTTCTTCCCATAGCACGTCTGTTTGAACTTCTGATTTCCCAGGTACGTTGCTACCAGTCTGTGTGCTGGGTCAGCTGTTACCTTTGAGTATTTTATTCTCCAAAGACTTGCCTGAATCAGAATTGCCTTGGCAGCATCATGCATCACTAATCAGGGGGGAACACAGTGGGTCATGATAAATGTTAAAGGCTGCCTGTAGCCAGACTCGGGTTTTCACTGTAGGCATCCCTGAATAGATCTAAAAACAAATCACAAGTGTGCCAGGATAGCTGCAAGCTTTGATAAAGAAACCCTTCATGACCCGTGCAGATGACTGAAGTCTCAGGACATGAGACTTGATGATTCCTTACTATAAAACCTGATGCCATCTGTCTTTTCAGCCCACTGTAGAAATATCTTTCCTCTTTAGGCTGCGCACAATTTTTTATAGCCTCTTAAAAGTATTTGGCGCTACCCTTGAAAATCACTTTCTTCAGTGAGGTTGCATGTAGTGTCTGTTTGAAATGTGTATTTCTTGTAAAAGCTACCTTGCTTGTATTTTGATAGTCAGTCTGTCTCAACTATTAGAATTTATCTTGGGATTTTGAATCCTTGATTATTTCACTCTGATCTGAGAGGTGACCATCACAAAAGTAATAAACTGTACAAAAGCCAAGTACATGCTATCTGTTCTAGACATTCTAAATCCTTTGTATATTCAGCCTATTTTATCCCTTTCTTCTCTAGGTAGGGAAGGAGTTGGATAACTATTTCATTGAAGACTCCTAATTGTAACTTTTTTTTTTTAACAAGCACATGAGAATGAGCTTAGTAAGGGCTGTACTATGTAGTGCAATGGATTTAAGTCTCCATAAATCCTTTTCCATTCCTTCAGGATCTTCTGAACATAAATCACCATCATACAAATCATTCCATAGCATCTAACTTTCTATCAGATGTGTCAACTCTTATGGCTATTTACGATATGATTTGTTGACTTTTATAGTTACATTTTTGTAGTAGGCTTTCAAAAGGTTTTCACTATTACTCTGCCTTTGCCCACTCATACAAAGGTTATTGCACGTATTCCAAAATGTAGACACAGGTGGCAGCAGTTTGAGTTCCCAGATCCTGGGAACTGGTGTTGCAGCATGCCCCAGTTCTGACCTGAAGGGACCATCCTGTGCTAGAGGGTGGCAACAAAGGCATCAGCTGTGGTGGGCGTTTGGTCTCATTCCAAGTGTCTGAGTGCTGCAGTCTTAATTCACATAAGGCACTGGTCGTGCCTTTCATTTTGACCTGGGCTGGTTTCAGCTGGAAATACAAAGTCGCCTTCATTTTCGCAGTGGTCTCGAGTGTATGCATAATATAAACATGGCGAGCAAACCAAATTCTGCTACAGGTTGCAGTTGCACTGACTTGAGTAGAAGCTGCAAATTTACATCAAGGTAGCCATCCCAGCAGGCTGATGCTCGTGTGTATCGCTTGATGTGACAGCAGGGGAAGTTCACTGCAGAATCCTGACCTTTTTTGGAAACAAATCTTTATCATTGCCTTTAGTACATTCTGTGTTTGTATATTGCTGACACATGAACCAAACACAGGCACCCAGTGAAGCTATGTGTTCAGCAGAGTTCCTCTGTAGACACAGTGTGGTACAAAGACCACCAGTGCCAAAGAAATTCCTGAGATACATCCATCACAGATGTTGCTGCCCCCATGCAAGCCGTTTTTGTAAACCAGAATCTTGTTTGGTACAGTTTGGTTTGGGCTTGGTTTAACACAAGGAGGGGATTAAGGAGATGAACTGAATGTAAAACACACGTTTATGTAACACTTCAGCAGAAAATCTGATGTGTCTTGTAGTGTCAAAGTGAATTAAGGCAACAGGAACCTGCTCTGAACTAGGGGGAAGGTGTGGGTAGATGGGGTAGAAGGAACTGTTCCTAGCATTCATGTTGAGATGGCAGGAAAGGGAAGGAAGATCCTACTGCAGGCCAAACACACACACCTTCAACTGTGATAGTAGTTTAATTCACAAGATGGATTTTGAAATGTTTATTATGTATCTCAAAAACTTCAGTGGGGATGTAAGTCAGTATTGAATGTAGGCTGGAATGTACATTCATATGTGTAAATTAGATATTATACAATACATATGCAAACTTGTGACTGAGGTGGTTTTTTTGAACTGGAAATCTCCAGGAATTGGGAACTCTGAGTCCTGAATTTCCTAAAGCAATCTCTGCCCTTCAGCTCCCTTACTCTCTGATCAGTTCTTCATTTAACAGTTGTGCTTGGGTGGAAACACAGAGGTAGTAGTTCTGTACACAAGCAGGTATGAACATATATTTTTTTCTTGGTATGTCTCTGAGGCAGGACTGCCAGCTATGACAAATGAGGATTGAAGGGTAGTATTTGAGGAGAGAGGTCCTTGCTAAAAAACAGACCTCAGCAAAGAACAACTAAACCATTGTTGGGGGTAATAGGGAGGTAGGAATTCTGAGGTCTTATAGTAAGTGTATCAGTAGAGGTTTTGAAGGGACAATTCATTGGCATGTCCAAAATGAATTAAACCATTTTAGTACAGTAGTTTCTCACTGCAAAATGAAGTTTTGGCTTGATGATTTATTTCAGGAGACCCTTGGAAAAATGAAGGGGACAGTCTGGTGAGAATGGGAAGTTATTTCAGTATAGACTGAGAAACTGTTTAGACCTGTGAGATGATGCATTTCCACAAAGGGCGTTCTTTTCAGCCTGTTGATGAAAAGTCTTGTGGGTTTCCCACCAGCAGAAGCTGCTTAATTACGTTTTGTGTATGCTTTTAGAGTACCTGTTTGGTGAGAACCTGACAAATGGTCCTCTGAAAGTAAATCAATTCTGTTTTCTTGGGCTTTCTTGAATATACATAATGTCCGGAGCCTGAAAAGCACAGCAGTGGCACAAGAGGAAGCAAACAGTGGGGCGCCAGTTAGGCTCTGTGGTTCTGTGAAAGACTTTGTAGCCTCATGTAAAGAAAAAGAAGAATGTGCCATTGGCGGTAGTGAGTAAATGGAACTTTCTTGTCTTCTTTGCTCTTGTCTCCTCATAAATAAACCATTGTTGTCCATCCTTGGCATTTGCAGTTCATTGTGATAAATTGGTGTTGATGTGTCTGACATTTCAACCAAGTTGTTTAATGGCGCTTTTCTGAAAAGGCAGGCCTTCCTATAACTCGAGTTGGTCCAGACAGCATCCAGGGTAAGAGCGCTCACTGTCACATACAGTGCTTGCCCTTTCCTTTCTGGGTGGGTGAAGAGGAAAGGAGGAAGTAAATATTTTGGTCACGTAAGCCCAAAAGGTCTGTGTTTGTGTAAGCAATATGCAGAAACAGAAAAGTAAGTCTGGGTTGCAGCTAGTAAAAGCGCGTTACATAGCTCAAGCAGTGACACTGAGTTCACTTGCACTGCTGCAATATCTCTGGTTGAAAATAACAACCTTACTGAATAATGCAGAAGTATTTCATCATAACTGAACACCTGCCCATAGCACCCAAGCTAAAGAAATGCCCACTTAAACCATGACTAGTAACTTTTTTGCTGGTCAATGATCTCATTGTTATGATGGCGTTTTATAATTATATTTAACCTTCTTCAAAATCAGGAGTGGAAAGTCTTCTTACCTGTCCTGACCCACTTTTTTCTTAATGGAGGGTTACTGTAAGGAGAAAAAATGGTCCTACTTGGCATCAAGACAAAATTCCTTTGTGTGACTGTAGTTGGAACAAGAAGAGCTAGGACAGTTTTTTTAGGATGGGGACCAATAACCTGATTAATAAAAGTGGTCATGACTTTTGTGGTGTCCCATTTTTCCCAGTATGTCTGTCAAATACAAACCTTGTTCTTGAATGCACTGCACAAATGCAGTGAAGAGACAAACATTCAAAGTGCAGAATGGGTGTTCATTTGGAATAATAAATCTAGCCTCTGGGGTGTGAGCACTCTCATCTCACACAGCCACGAGCAGGGTGACAGAAGCTGTGACCTCCTCGTCCCAGCAGCACATCCCTATCTGCCCAGCCCAGGGCTTGGTGGAGTGGTTCCTCAGCTGCCAGGATTTAGGAGACTTGAGAGGGAGCAGCTGGGTTTCCATGGCCATGCAGCTGTGCACCTTGCAGTTCGAAGCCCCTGAAGACCATGACGATGACCTCCCTCTGTATTGGCTTTGTGACAAAAAGCATTATTTTCCCTGATGACATGGGCACATCCCTCAGTAGATAGGAGGCCGAGCTCTGCCACTGGGGCTGGAGCCCTTCCCCGCAGCCAGGCCCTGTGTCTCTCCCACACATGCAGCCTGCTCCCTTTCTCTCCCATAACTTGCTGTCCTTTCCTCGGAGGTGCTGCTGCCAGCAGTGAGGGGAGGCCTCCAGCACCTTCCCTCCCTGTCATACGTAGCCTTGCCCTGCTGTCTGTAGTCAGTCTGTGGCTCTGTAAGTAGGTCAAAAAGTTGTATTAACTTGGCTGGACATTTTCATTTTTCCAAATGGCATTCCCCAGGCTTGAAACTGCTCGGGGAGGGGGCCAGCAAAGGTGGTACTTCGGGGGTGCGAGCTCTCTGTGCTGTGGGGCTCTGGGACTTCTGGGCCAAACAGACCAGTTCCAGCTCCACTTTTTCTTGTCTGGGGCTGCTGCTGGTTCCCAGTCAGCTGCCACAGAGTTTGTTTTTCCTTCTCTATCCATGAAATGGTTGGACATGTTTAAGAAGAACGGAGGGCCCAGCGTGCAGCTCTGGGGATGGTGTGCAAAGCTGCTTGGCCTTGCTGAGGCAGTCAGCATCCCCAGGGGTGAGGGCAGGTGTCTTGTTTTCCACCATTTTGCACAGCTGGCACGTTAGCTGGTTTACAGAGGTGCTGTCCATCTTCTGTGGAAGGACGTGGGCTGCATCCCTGCAGTCTTGCATTGTAAACCTGTAGCTTGGAGGTGACCGGGGCTGAGGAGAAGGCGCAGGACACAGTGGGACGTGAGTCCCTGCCAGTGGCAGGACACTGTCTGAGCTGGCAGCCATGTCGATCCCGGTGCAGTGTTGTTGAACCTTTCCAGTGCCTGGTAATTTTTATTACTGGCCTGCTGGTAAAATAATAATTAAAAAGCCGAAGTAGGATGTCTTCGTTACCACTGCCACCCCCCTTTTAGATCATGCAACATTCATAAATGTTATTTAGGTATGTAGTGAGCAAATTTCAATGAAAATGCTTTCTCACCCCAGGGCTGTAAAACTTCATTACATCCGTTATGAACTGTTTGTCAGTGGCAGGACCTAATTTTTCCTGGTGTATTGGTTCACAGCTTCTAGAAAGTGCTTTTAAAAGTGCTTTAAGGTGCTGAGAGGATGGAGAAATCCTGGGATTAGATGACATTGCTTTCTAAGTGGCTGATTGATGCTCTGAGGCTAAGAGAGCTCTCTAAGGCCTTCCTGTGCAGGTGGAAAGGGAGAGGTGTAATTTCCATCCTCTCTTGCTCAGTACTTGGGAAGCAGACAGACTTTGCATAAATTTCTTTAGCAGGGCAGAGTAATGTGAAAGATATTTTTAGTTCCAATTCAGAATTTAAGTTTTACTGCAGAATTTACATTCCTCCCTTTTCAGTAAACCTGCAGCCATATATAGCATTATCATCATTAATACCAATGAAAAAACTATTTGAAAATGTATTTTTTTTAATACAGAGGAATTGATCTATTTAATAAGCAAATCCTGCCAAACTGGATGAGAATTCCAGAATACTAAACAATGTTGAAATGATAGAACATTGCGCATTCAAGCAGCCTTGTCACAATAAATGTAGATCTGTTGCTCTTTGTGTTAACATGAAGAAAAAAAAAAAAAAGTAATTTTGGCAATGCAGAATAATTACACGAAGAGAATAAGCTTCATAGCTTACTTGGTTCCACATAAATTTGGTAGGTTTTTTTTCATCGTTATATTCTTGGACATACTTGGGATTTTTGCTTCTGGAGTCTTCCTGTGAACAGCAAAGTCATAAAGCTGAGCACTTCCAGCCCATGCACAGGCTGAGATGGAAGGGAGAAAGTGGGAATGCGCAACCAGGCCACACCAGCGTGTAAAGAGGAACGGGGCTACGCATGGCTTGTTACAGCTCCAGGTCGCTGAGATGGCCAGAAGCAAGAGCCTGTCTGCAAGGAAGTGCTAGTTAGAAGCTGCATATGAATCTGAGTTCTGTTCCACTTCCATTAATTCCTTTGAGTTTAGTTAAGTTTCGGGGTGGGGGGGGATGTGCGTTTCTTGAATAAACAGTGGCTTTTTTTGCGTGTGAAAGTATTATGATCTCTCTTGGGGAACATGTAAGCAGACATACCTCAACTTTAGGTTTCATTAAAAGAAATCTCAAGATTGAGCCGTACAAAATGAAAGTAACTTTAAAAGTGCAAACAATGTTAGCAATGTCTAGAAATACGTTAAACTTGTTTTTTTTTTTTTCTTTGTTTTATTCTTCTAGCCAAACAAGTATGCCCAGCTGAAAAAATTAGCTGTGGAGACTTAAGCAACAAGTGTATCCCGTCGTCCTGGAGATGTGATGGGCAGAAGGACTGTGAAAGTGGTATTGATGAGGCTGGTTGCACTCCTGGTGAGTTAGAGAAATACTTTAATACATATGCAACATCTCCCCTTAGGACTATAAAAGTTTTGGAGTGACTATTACAAATTGCATGTAAAGGGATGACTTTTCCTGCCAACAAAATTCATTCACTCTGCATTTGCAATGCTAAGTAGTGGATTTTAGAAAAAGACAGGAGCAAGGGACTCTGCAGTTGAAGCCGGCTGGAGAATATAAAGGGAACTCTATGGAGAATTAAGTATTCTTTTACTGCTGTAGTAGAATATAGTTAGTTAGTCATGATTATGAGGGCTTAATACCCAGGTGATGTGGTAAGGTCTTAAATAACAAACCTTTTCCTCTCATAGCTCAGCAGCTTACTGCCACCTTCTTCCTCCTGCAGAGTATAGCGCTGTTGGCTAAGTTAGCTTCTGCTGGGATATAATAGATAGGCCTGGTCATTTCTTTATAATAGCTTGTTGATTTTACTGGACAGGGAGAGAACGGTATGCTATTTACTCTAACAGGTTTAAGCTCAGTCCCTCAATGGCCATTGCCTTTTATTAGGCCTTTTTCTGCTGAATGAAAGAGCTCTTTAACAGTGTTTTCCCTCTGTGAAAACTCCTACACTGTGTAATCAAGTCATTTCTCAAACTGTCTTTTTGATAGACTAAACATATTTAGTTCTGTGTGCTTCTTTTGTCAAGTATTTTCTTCTGAATGAATGCTTGACTCATTTTTGTGGCTGCCTTTGATATCCCCAATGATTTTCCAACTTTCTTTTTATACAGACCACCAGAACTTAGGGAATATCCGTCTAACAGTTACTGTGCAGAAGTAAAAATCTCATTTCTATTATTGCTCTCATATAACTCTGTTATTAGAGTTATATATGTTATTATTAAATGGTCACTATTAACTTCTTCGTGTGTAAATGGCCCCAGACTATTAAGACTATATCTTCCTCTGTGTGACTGCCTTCACCCCATAGTTATTTCCCCCTGTGTCAGTGTTACTGTCGTTTTGTGTGATTCAGATTACTGGTGAAAGGGTTGAATGAGTACATGCAGACACACACTGATTTTTCCTCATCTGAAACCTGAATTTTGGGCTCTGACACCTAAACAGTTCATAACCCACCTTGTCTTTCCACTGCAGTAGTATAGCAAAGCTCAGTATGAAGGTTCACTGTGACTCACTAACGTGATGAAACACAGATTAGGCATAAAGTTATCCAAAGCATCTCCTTTCCATTTTGCGCGTGACTTGGAGGTCCAAGCTTAGTGTGTTTGTGATGAGCTCTGCTTGCTCTGAGCTTGTGCAGCAGAGTTCCATAGCAGCTTCTGCTTCATGTGGAATTAAGTGTTTATGCACAGACCATACCTTATTTATTGTTACAGTGTGGTGAGCTGGTAATGTGCCCTCCTAGTCCTTCCTCCTGTAAGGTAACAATGTTTTGGCAGTTTTCAAAAGTATTTTTCCATTTCCTGTATGAAACCCTTAGTGTCCTCTCTGTAGCATATGCTTTTTAGAGACAAGTTCAGAAGAGAAGTGTAACTGCTAGAAAAAAAAAAAAGGGGTGAGGGGGTTCCTAATATGAGTTAATGTTAAAAAAAATTTTCCACTGACGGATGCCTCCACAAGTTTAATGCTCACGCTAGTAGTTGTTGTCTCATGGAGTCTTTTATTTATAACAACACTGTTTGAAACTGCTTGCTTTGAACTTCTTTTTTTCAAGGCTCTGAGGTAGCCCAATGAATTTAAGTATGTTCTGAATGCCACCTAATTTCAGCATAACGTTGCTATTAATGGTTTTAGAAAAAGCTGAGGGTTTCCCTTCTTGGATGTCTCAGCATCTCTAGCCTTGCTCATCTTCCACATTTTTAGTGCACATGTAGGTTCTTAAAATAGGAATTTAATCCGAGGACAAATTACCATCTCTGCTGGTTGTTGGGTAATTCATGTGAAGTGAATTTGACTTCCACTTGGTTCCTTGTGACTGAGGGTCATCCCCATGTAGGCTGCCACCTCAGTGGGTGCAAAGTGGCAGGCACTGCTGATCAGTCTGAATGTGGGATGGGCTGTTCTCTGGCCAGGGGCTGAGGCAGAAAGGCACTGACAGGCAAACTGAGCTTCCTGGGTGGGAGCAAGCATCAGAGGCTTTCAGTCCTAAGATCTGTCCACTCAGCACCTTTCAGAGGCATTAGATTCACTTTGAGAAGGAAGCAGGAGACACTTCTGAATGGCTGTAGAGGGAGCATTTTTTATCAGGTTGCTTGTTAAATTAAGGCATTTTCATCTCGGATGAGAACAAACGTGTTAGCCGTTTAAACTCTGAGAGCTTGTGTAGGGTCGATAGCTATCCTCCCTTTTGTCCAAATCTGATAAAACCTCACTAAGCCTATCACCGATACTCTGTTAACATTCCCATTTCTTTTCTATTTAGAATCCTTCTTTATCCATTTTCTCTTATCTCAGTAGCACACAGCATCCTGATTCAAAGAAAAAAAATCTGTTGCTAGGTTTAGACCTTTCTTTTTTTTTTTTTTCTTTTCACCTCTGCACTTTTTTGTTCTGATTTTAAATAAGGTTTCATCACTGACTATCACCTGCAGCCCCTTGGAGAAGAGCACTGTGTCGTAGCTAAGGCTGCCCCTCTCACAGAGCTGTCAAAGCTGTGCATAGACAGACAACACATTTTTCTGGATAAATGCTTAGAAGGGCGTTTATTTGTGCTTACACTAATTTCCATGTTGAGAGCTTGCATGTGCAATAAACAAGTGGAAGATGACTTTGAAGATAATGCACGTGAAGGCACCCAGAAGAAAAACCCTAAGCTCTTCCTAAATCCATGTCAATAAAAGCATTGCTTTGAGCTAATGTGACTCTAAGCATATTTTAACTACAGATACTTCAATTTCTTGATAGGAATAACCGTCTCTTAGTATTATAATCCTTCAAAAGAATTTTTGCTAAATATAGCGTTTGTGAACATTACTAGAGCCTGAATTTCCGTATTTGTAATATGTACTGCTAGCAATACGGTGCTGATATGCAGAGGTAGGAGCAGGGACTGGTTGTGCTGAGGCCATGCAATTCGTATGTCAAAATGTTCACAGTCTGAGTTGAGGGAGGATGGAAGAGGGTGTGGGAGAGGAAAATAAGGATTTCTGGTAGTAGTGTCATTCAAAAATTTAAGCATAGTGCAACAGTATTCAGATTATTCCTTCTATGTCTGCTTCTGGCATCCAGCAACTTGATTTTCTGATACTGCTCTGGGTTTCATAATTCTTGATGGATTTTTCTTTCATGAATTATGTAATTGATTTTTGAATCACTGTGAAATGTATCCAGCATAGTCAGTATAGACACTGGTAAGGCCAGCTGGAGGGAGAGAGTTGCTGATCAGAAAGTTTGGGAAAGCATTGAGTGAGAATATGATATTTTCTGTTTGGGTTGGGTTCTCCTTTAATGCCTTAGGTTAACCATGTCTGTGGTGGATTGTCTTGCATGAATGATGGAAAACAGACTGCTATCCTGCACCCCTCTCCTTTTTTTTTTTTTTTTTTTTCCTGCCACTGTAGAAGACTAGCTGTTTTGCTGGCACCCTGCGTGGTCTGAAATGCATTTGTCACAGCAGTGCTCAGGATATCTGTCCTTCAAGAAGGGAGAGAATTTGCAGTCTCTGGTGTCCTTGTGTAGCCTCCATTAGATAACAGGTTCAGCTGTGCCGTTAGCGAGCTCTGAATTACCCAAGTGCGGGTATGTTGAAAAAAATGCATCCTCCCAGACTATTGGTTAGGTCAGATATTTCCTGGAGCTCCTCATCTCCCACCGTAGAATCTAGCCGTATAAAAAGCTAGCCTTAGGAGTCAGCAAACCAGTCTGTATTACTCTGAAAAAAGGGACCAGTTTGCCATGTCTGGAGGGAGAAACAACAATGTGGTAGATGAATTCCATTAAAATAAAAAATTCCACAGAGATGTGAGAGACAGCTTTTGCTGGCCTGTTAGCAAAGCTGCTATTTTCATGAAGAATCCAGACACTGGCCCCATCATACTGCTTGGAAGCCGTTATGAATGGATGACAAGGCAGGTTTTTGTTGTTGTTTTTGTTGTTCACGCACAAGTGAGAAGTAAAAATAGTGAGATTTTCACCCTGTGGAAAAACTTCCACTGAGGAGGCAGTAGAACCTGTGAATTATTTAACCTGCATTGCATAAAGCACCAGTGATTAGGGATCCAGATTTGTGTCTGTGCAGGTTGTAATTGCAGCAGGGATTAATTGTGGGTATTAATCCTTACATGTAGGTAGCTAAGTGCCTGTCTGCCTAAGAAATTTACTTCCAGCAGTTTGAGCAGTAGGCTTTAAGTCTGCTGCTAACTTTCAGTACACAATCAATTTTTGAAGATATAAATATCTTCCTTTTTTAAAATAAAAGAGTACATAAAAAGAAAACAAACTTTTTTGGTTCTTTGGAGCAGAAGTAACCTAAGTGTGCTGTAGTCATAAGTCAGGCTTGCTTCTCTAAAACAGACATCAACAGTTAATAATGTAAGAGCAGTCTTGAATTTGCTGCCCTGAAGGTAGTGGCTTCCTCCTTCTGATTTCTGTGGTCAAGGTTTTCTGCTCCTGATATACCTAACCTTCTTCACAATTGATTGGATAAGCTTGGAACACACTTATTGAGACTGGAAAGAGAAATTGAATGTGAGAGACTGCACTTAAAGCATCACAACTGTGGGTCAGTCTGGATTTTAATAACTACTACAAAACTTTTTAAATCTCTGCTAAGAGAGCTGTTAACCACTGTTTGGTCGGCTGCTTAGGAATGCAGAGAGCATTTCAGCATAGCTTCAGAAAAGAAGTGCTACCAGCCTGTCACAGCCGCAGTGGGCATTGCATCCCTTTGATGGATGTGTCTGACGTTCCTCCTGGGGCGGTCAGCAGTGAGAGCAGTGCGCAGGACCCATCTCTCCTGACTGTGTTCCTGGTTCTCACCTGGACCGGTTTTTGCACCCAGTATAGAAATTGTGCCTTGCAGATAAGGAGCTGGAAGTGTGCAATTTCCCTTCTTTTATAACAGATACGGTGTAATGATGTATTCATTGACACATTGATAAGCTGTTTTCCCATACAGTGGTTTATTCTGTTTAACTATAGCATGGAGACAGAGCAATGCATGGGAATTTGTGTGAGGTAAGAACAGTGATCTTACAGTGATGTCCTAGCGTTGTCCCAGGGTGAGAGTCAGGAGTTCCTGCAAGAGTGTCATGACGGGGCAGCCTCGTTATTATCTTCTGCTGGAACTGAAAAGAACTGCATTTGTGTTACATGAGACAGCAAGGTCTTCTTAAATGTGTTCTGCTGCATTTTTTGCCTTTTTCCTCTTTCCGTGTTTTTTATCTTTACTCTCTAGACACAAAGCTTTGTGTTCCCAAAAGGACACTTCTGCAGATGTGCAGAACATTTTATGAAATCTGTAAATACTCTGTGTTTGTGGGGTACTAAGTTGTTTGCCCTTGGATGATGCTCTTTTAACCTGAGCATGCTTCAGTGACTCACAGGTCCCACATCTTTACATCTAATAGCTGTGTGCTTCTGTCTCACACCTATTTTTGCTGTGTGCCTTGCAAGATGAGCTTGCTTTGCTTGCTGATTCCCACAGGTGATGCTGGTCTCTGCTCTTCATAGCTTTATGTAAACACGCTTTGAAGTTACTAAGCTTTAAGCAGGTTAGGAATCTTTATATGTGGATGCATGTCTTCCTAATGCAGTGTTTGAATATGTTACTCTTTCAGATGTTTTAAGGAAAAGTAGCAGAGCTGTGTTCACTGACAACAGCAGACTGAGTTATCCCTTAACTTTCATGTGGTAGCCCTCATTCCTTTAAACTATTTTTTTACTTCTTCCCCAGATTTCCTACTCACTGAAAGACTGATTTTTTACTTGTCTGGTACTCAGAGAGACTTCTGTTGGCTCAAGTGAATTTTGCACTCTGATCTTTGAGCTTTTAATTGTCTACTGTGTATCTCAGGATTAGTTCTGGATTTCCCAAGAGATGATATGCTAGATAAAAAGTGAGCAAACTGGGTAATGTTTCTTAAATTAATGAGGGAAGCAACAGTAAGCACGGTTTTGCCCACTGTGAGCCCCACGTCCCTGCCGTGGTAGCTCACAGCCTCCATGGTGTATATCATTTCTAAGATCCTCAGGGCAGGAACATTTCATTTTTCTGGCAAAGCTCCAGGCACATCTGTGACTCAGTAAAAAGCAACAGTGCACACAGGTGAGTGGTCCTTTTCTTGGAGGAACTGCAGAAAAATTTCAGTCAACTCTTTCCAGTGCCTGAGCATGGCTGATCCCTCTGGCTGATCCCTCTGGCAGATCCAGCTGGTGATGAGCCAGCTGAAGTGGGGAAATTACAAAGCTGATTTACAGCCATCTTCCTCTGTGTTGTTCCTGCCCCTACACACCCATGAATTAGGAAGTCTGACCTTTCTGATGACAGTGAAATTGGTCCATCATGTAGGGATAAGGATCATCGTGTCATCTCATCATTTTCTTCTGGATGCAGTAAGGGTGCCTGTGTTTTGCGTTTAAGAGTCACACTTCCAGTGCCATCTATGGGCATTTGACAGTACCAGTTCTGCTCATGCCAGCTCTCTGCAGATCCTACTGAGAGCTTTTTACTCTGGAGGCAGTACAGCACCAACTGTCGTCCTTTGCAGCCTGATTAATACATGCTTTCATCAAAATTAGGAATTCTGTTTGTTGTCTTCATTAACAGGCTAGGTGCAGTGATGTACTGTTTCTCAGTCAGTGCAGAGGGAAATCAGACCCAAAGGATCAGATTTTGCCGTATATTCTCCTGAGAAATATAATTAGGTTAAGGTTCATAGTATTGCATTTGTGCTTAGAATATTTATCTAATATTCATGATTACTTCAGCGTGTGGTGATAAGAAGCACGGCTAGCTTGAAATTCCTGTTGTTTTTACAGAAGGTAGTTGTCACTTGGATACTCTTGCCATGGTGGAGGAATCTACACTTATTTCCAAGAATGGAAAGAAAATTACTATAGGTTTAACGAATGAAAGTCCTTCATAAATAAGATAAGGTAGCACAGCAATGATATCTTCTGGGTTTTACATGATGTTTAATTACTGGACAGCTGGAGGGATTAATGCTTATGCATTATGCCCTGGCTCAGAAATTAAACATGTACAGCTGCCACTTTATCACTGCTTAAAGTATTAGAGCTCCTTCAAAAGCAGTAGTAATTGGAGAAAAATCCCCATTGCTACATAGGAAAAATCTCAGCCCATAATCATATTTGTCCTGAGTCTAAAACGGCAAGAAAAATGAGCTTGGCAGTTACCTTTAATTGCGTGCTAACAGAAAATGTGAAGGTAGTTTCCTTTTTTACGCAGTGGGTGCTTGCCGTAATTAAATGGAAAATACTGCAGCAGCTACAGGCTAGGGGTAAGACGGTCTTTGCAAGCATCAAGAATTAAACCAAAAATCCATGGCCTGAGCTCTGTCAGTGCTCTGTCTGCAGAAGGTTTTCTTTTCCTTAATGCTTTCTTGTAAGCTCAGGTGCAAGAAAGAACAGACCCATGTTCTGCAAATGGAGTTTCCTTGTACCAAGAGCGGTATGAAGTGACAGTTTTTATAAAAATGTTGTGGTTACTTAAAGCCAAAGCTTAGTGTTTCTGGATTGCATCTTACACGTGCACACACAAAAAAGCTTATTTCCCATCTCCTATGTCATACTATCAAAGGAGCAAAATTTGGCCAGCAGTTGATGTTCATCTTCTGGGCAGTCTATCTTTCAACATTTAGAGCTCTCGGAGTCGGAGTAGCCAAGAAAGTGCATCTTATGGCCAAATACGATTGATTGTGTTTCATGTCCCTGAAGTGCTTTCCTCATAAGAATGGAGCTATAATTTTGAGCTTTATTCATCTAAAAAGCAAGAATCTGTTTAGTTTTGTTAAGGGAAATCTCCTGTAACTGTCAGTGCCAATGATCGTGTTACGGTGGCAGATACGTGGGTAGACGTTCCATCCTTCAGTGGACGTGGGTACATATGCGTTACGCTAATTAAGCAGTCCTTAACAGTTGCACTTCCTGAGCATATGATTTTAAATATGAATCAGAATCAGCCAGCTTGAACTCCGTGCAGTCCTACGCAGGAGAGGGTCATGTAGTGTTTGATGGGAGGGGGAAAGCTGTTCTGTGAGTCATGGGTAAAACAGCAGTGAGATAACAGTGAGTTAATGGATAAAACAGCATCTGAAAATTACCTTCGTGGATGAACTACATGATTTTCAAACAGATGAAGATAAAATGGTTGGATTAATTTTACTTATATTTTGCAAAGAAATTTGTTTCTTTGATAAAATGTAACTGGGAAGGTTTAGCTCTCAATAAAATACACTTAGCTATACTTCTTTTTTTTTTTTTCCCAAAAAGTTTAAAATAAATGCTTATGTTGTACAGCTGATTCATCGTCTCAGCCCACATTCAGCAAAGTACTGCCCTCTATTTCAAAGCAGTTGAATTGGAAGGGCAAAGCCTAATGTCCTAGAAATCTCAGTACTATCAAAGTGAGCGCAGTTAGCACACAACCCTTGCATTTTTAAGTGCAGTGAATGTCACTCAGTGCTTAAATTTTCCATTTGAGTAGAAAATCTATGGTTTTTTTCCTAAATACGGTTGCCTTCTTTTTTTTTTGTGGGATTGTGGGTATGGCGGATGTGTTATTTGGGTACACTGTTTACTTCAAATAATAGCTGTGCCTGTAATATCGCATAAGTAAAAATAATTAGGAGCTGGTTGTTTCCTGAAGAGGCTGTCAGTCTCGCCTCCTCCCAAAAGCACTGCAGCAATCTTGGCGTCATACACTTGGTCTCTTTGGGCTGTGCTGATACTCACAACCTTCAGTCTGGCTACACTGAGTTCTGCTGTTTGCCTTGCTCTGTCTTCTATGCTGCTTCTTTACTGTACTCATCCCTTCCTGTCCAGTGCCTTGTAAACTCTTCTATTTCAAAGGGATTTTTTGGTTGTTATTACACCTATTTTCAAATGTATTTTGGATCTCCGATCCTGGAGAAAAGGATGACAGAGCTGGGTAAACTGGGTGAGATGATACAGAAGGGTTTGTGACAATTCCTTGCCTTGTCTGTGCTCCAGAGGAGTAAATGGTGCCATGTGCTAAATGCAATGAATATTTCAGTCTAATAGCGAAGCAAACTGCAGTGAGAAGAAATAGCTCCTCTTACAGAAAATTCCCATCAAGCAAACTAAATTAGTGGAAGTGGAGAGATTTCATGGGGCACTGACCTCAGTGCTTGCTGTGTGAGCACTGCTTTGTCCCTCTTTACTCAGCTGAGTTAAAACCCATGAGCCCTCAGTTGCTGCAGCTGCCAGATTATCAGGCTGAAGGCTTTTCTGTGCCACAGCTCTGCCTTACCTGTTGGGCCCAGTGGTTCAGAAACGTATCCTGAGGGTGGCCAAGGTGGCTTTGCTCTGCTCTGTTTTTGACAGATAGGCCCGTGCAACAATTCCACCAACAGGCTGGCTTTTGCCTAAGAATTCAGATTTATTTTTTCCCCTGTGAGTGCTTTTGAGCAAGCATTAGTAGTGTGCGCAGCTTCGCAATGTCGGTTGCTACTCCCTTGTTCCTTATTTGTGTTCAGTAAAGTAAAATATTGTGAATTGTTACAAATCCTAAGGCTTTCCTCTTACTTGTAGAAGTGTAAAGACTTCATTTTTCAGCTGCTGCCGTCTCTGTGCTTGGGACTGTGACTTGCTATTCGCAGCCAGGAGAAAAACAGAGCCTGCAGATTTTCTGAGAATAAAGCAAGTTGTGCCAGCTTTTGCCAACGTGACCGAAGCGTAGATTCTGATGCGATCCCTTTCCTGAACAATGGAAAAAACAGGCAGGTGTAATGAGACAGTTCATGTCTCTGTTAGCAGATGAGCACAGAGTGAAAATCCACCCTGAGGACAGAAGGTGAAATCTATGGAGGAGGCTAGTCCTGGGAAAGGATCTGTGATCTAACCGTGACAATGGCAAAATTAACCCCTGACCATGCAGGAAGGTCTGTGCAGGCAACCCTCAAAACCACAGAGGGTCTTGCTGAACCCAAGAGGTCAGCACACAGAGTAATAATGAGGGGATTGTGTGTACGCGTGGGATCAGGGCTGTGTTCAGTAATGCCCTGTGCTGGTTGCTGGAACCACTGCACTTACACATTCCTCAGACATACGGAGTTTGATGATGTCAGAGCAGCTGCTAGTTTCCTGAATGTTATTAGATGTTTCTGAGGGATTTGCCGAATTGGTGTAATTTGTAAAATTGCTTTTTTAAGAAGTAAGTTACGTCTGAGGGAATAGGAGTGCTGATGTCCCATGCAGGTTCCAATTTTCAAAGTGAGGAAAAAAAAACCACTAAGCACATCCCTGCATATTTTTTCTCCATTTAAGTTTTGGCAAGTACAAAACATCTCCAGTCTGATTCAGCTGATTATATTCCAATCAGATTATAAAAGAGTAATGACAGGTCTTTATCCTCCCAAGAGGTGGGGTGTCTATGATTTGAGCAAAAAGCTCCCAACCATAGGTATTCTGACCACCCCCCCCCCCCCTTTTTTTTTTCCCCAAGCTGCTTTATTTGATTCCTAAATCCCCTACACTGGACTCAGTTGTTCTTACTGTGATGTCATTTTCAGTCATTTAACCAGAAAAACCTGTGATAAACTTTGTAATGCTTTCCCAGTGTGGAGTGAAACTGGGGGGACTGCAAGAATGAGTTTAGCAGCCTTATTGCACATGGGTAAAATTATAGATGGGAGAAAAACAGAGTGTAAGTATCTTTTGTACATAGGCTGCTTCTCTTCGTAAATTATGGGCTCATAATTAATTCTATTTTCAGAAAATTAAACCACTTTGAATGAATATATGGTTGTCCGAAAATATATTCTAAAGGAGTAAATACATTTTTGAACCAACCGTTATTTATCAGCAGGGGCTTTGGCATCTGGTTGCTCCGTTATAATTAACTAATACTATGCAAATACTGCTACAGTGAAGGGGAAAATAACTCATTTGCGTTTGAGGGGAGCAGCATGGCAAAGGCAGTGAGTGCATGCAAATAATTCGCAAGAGTGCGTGAAATGGCTCCTTAGCCACATTAGTGGTTTGAACAATATCAGGAATTACTATTCCTTCTGCAGTCTTCATCTATACGGGCTTTTCGGTATCAATCACCATAGCAACAAGCACCCTTAGTAGTGAGACTGCAATTCGGCTGCATTATTCCCTCCGTGGGAGGCCTGTCATTTTTCAGAGCAATGTGCTTCAAGGTCATCTTCATTTACCTCCGTCTCTTTTGCTACCCTTCCTGGAGGGCAGTTTTCCATGGGAAACTTGTCCTGCTAGGGATGAATCCAGGCTTTAAAGGCTGGCATTTGACTGAAGATCTGTATCAGGTATTTGGATATTTGGTAACCACACCAATTTTCTGCAGACAAAGCAAATAATGTAGGTACAATTAATTCTGCAGATAAATACTAGCTCAATAAAACTGACACGATGACAGTGTTGGTAACTGCCCTGGGAGTTCTGACTTAGTTCAGCCTGTCTGGACTCTGTGACCTCCTTATCTCCAGTCCTGCTCAGAGATTAATTTATGTGGGCTGTGGCAGCTGGATCTGCTCTTCACGCAGAACACCTGGGCAGATGGGGCTCGGGCGTTCTGCTCCTGCAGCCGTGTGGAGCTCAGGCCCTAAACCTCGCGGCTCAAGGGTTTACGAAGCCCACCAGCCTCTCCTGCCAGCGTACAGCTGTGATAGATCTGCAGCTGATCTCTCTTTCCGTAGTGCAGATGTCAGTATGTGCAAATCGTCCTTGGCCTTCTGTGGAGAATCCGCAATCAGATTTAAGAAAACAAGAAACGTTGAGCCACACTTTTTTTTTTAGTCGCCTTGGGAAGGGTGTCAGAAAACAGCAGTGCAATAATTCATCTTAGTTTCTTCTTTTCAGCATCAGTAATTGCTGTTACCAGCTTTTACTGCAAATTTTACCAAATAATCATCTTTCTCTAAGTCATTCACATAATTTCAAGTGGAACTGAGTTTTTGGATGGAAAAGATGAATTAAAATATCAGATTCTTACTGCAAAGCTTAAAATCCCTAATTAAAGATTAGCAGCGGAAGCAGTTGTATTCCGTTGTACCCCATTCCCAGCTCTTATTAATGACGGATATCCTGTTTATTTCAAATCTTGAGTTTTATTCAGGTACGAGGATCCATGCTTTGTAGAATTGTGAGGGTTTGTGAAATTACAGTTCTTAAGGAGTGCCCTGTGTCTTTGCAGCATTTTACTTTTCTTCATAAGAACTTAAAACACGTGTGAAGAATTATCTTAATTTTTTGGTGCAGTGCATGAGCCAGGATTGTCACTGCTACACTGGAGTGCTCATTGAAGCCTCTGGTTAAATCCTGGCTTGGGGCAAAAGAGAACCAGAACTGAAGTACTAACTCCACAACCGCAATCTCTTTTTCTTTTCTCCCTCCATCCAAAGGCTGCTTCTGCTCCACTCTCCTCAAGAGATGTGTCAAGATTGCAGCTGGAGACTGCGAGGCAAACATTGCGACGGTTGTGCTGGATGTATCAGTCTTAGTACAGGGCAGAAACTGATGCAGAGTACCTCTGGTATATGTTGTCTGTAAGCCAAAGCGTATGTACGCTGCCGTTTAGATGCGATATTTTGCTTCCTAACGCTGTGAAGAATCTTACAGGATTACAGTACCTTACAAAATTTCTTTGGTAATTATGCTTATTTAATGCTTTGTAGCCTGTTGGTTAAACACTTCTTGACAAACATTTCCAGTATTTCTACTGGGATCACTAAGTATTTGAAGTAGTTCTTGCACCTGAGAGTATGACATTTATTAATTTCTTTGGCAGTCAGGAAAGCAAGCTCATACTTGTTTCCTTTGTTTCACACAACTAAGCTCACAATAGGACAGGTAGCAGAATCAGAGAATGCAAACAAATGGCTCAACTCAAAGAGAAGATACCCTAGTGACCATTTAATTGTTATTCAAGGCGTTTCTATTGAAATGTGAAATGCTGCAGTGATGGGACTGCCCAGGTACCCTGGCAGATTTATGAAAGGAGATGTGAAGTAAGCTGTCCCTGGGACTTTACCTCCCCCATCCTCATCTCTCCAGCTGCCTATGGAAGATAATTTGTAGTGCTGCTTTTTATTAGGTTCTTCAGCGCCAAACCATGCAGCAGACCACGAGCACGTTGGCTCTTGTGTAGGTGCAGAGGGGCTGTAAGCAGCTTTTCTCCTCTGTTGCCTGTTTGTGCCAGAGCAAGTCCCTGAGTGCCTGGAAGCTGCGGACTTTGCTTTATCCTTGCATGCCCTGAGGAGTTTAGCTGTCAGAGAGGATAACAAAGGGGTCAGAGGGAACTGGGACAGTGTCTGCCTTCCTGTGGCCAGCATGGAGCCAGCTGCACAGGGAGACGGAGGTCTCTGCTCGAGGCACGTGTGACCCAGCAGGAGCTGTCCCATTTGAGCTGGCTTACAGATGACCATTAGGCCTGTAAGTGGGGGGAAAAAAAAAAAAAAAAAAGCATTTTTATTTCTTGAGTTGGCCAGGAGGTGTCCGGAGCAGCCTTGTGAAGTGCTTCTGGAAGACCAGAGCACAAGGAGCTGCCCTGGGTTGTAGCTGGGACAGTTGTAGAAACTGAGCCCCACCTTAGGATCGCAGGGTTGGGAAGGGGCGAGGCAAGTAGCAACAGCAAGGCTGCCGTGCTTGTTCCATGGTGGCAGAAATGTTACTGTCTCTAGTGCTGTCAGCACACTAAATTTAATTTTTTAAAGCAAATAATCATGACCATGCAATTATTCAAGCTAGAAATTCACAAACTTCACTGAGAAAGTACTCATGAGAGGTTACAAATGATTAATTTCTTCTGTTTTTTTTTTTTTTTTTTTTTTTTTTTTTTTTCTGACTGTGATTATCAGTGATTTTATACCTCTAGTGGGACTTCTAGGTGCAGAGAGCTTTTGTGCAAATTTCCGTTGTGTGTATCCCACACAGTTTATCCATCTCTGGTTTGACAGTGCAGCAGATTTCTAAAGGGAAATGCATGCAGACAGAAGGAAGGGTGGAGGTAGGAAACAGGAAAACGATGGAAAAAAAATGGGCTCATTATAGTTGGAGGGAAGGAAATTAATGCACACTTAGAGTGTGCAAATCATTATACCCTTGCCCAAAAATTAGGGGTCAAAGGACTATGAAAAATTTTGCCTACTGATGTTTCTAAGATTGATCAAAATAATGCCAGGAAAGCATTTTCTACCTCTCAGCCTTGATCTGGTACAGCAACTGTACATAGCCTTAGAAATACTGCCATTTATCACTTCCTTCTTTGAACAGATTGATAAGATTATAACTGTAACCTTAAATTTCCATCTGGCAGCTCTGTATTATTCATCATCTGAAGAGATCATTAGGTCATACAGCTGCGTGCTGATCAGTGGGATTAACAGCTCGTTTTATTTCTAGTTATGGAGTAAGGATAGAAAAGCATGCTGAATGAAGAAAATCAGCAGAAATTTTGTGTAGGCTGGAGCTTTTTAATGGTCTCGATTCTGTCTTGCAAAAGGTTTTTAAGATGATTCTCCACCAGACTGTGATCGTGTTTCGGGTCCTTACAAGAGGGATTCATCTCCTAACGTTAGCTCATCTCTGTCTGGTTAGCCCCAAAATACTCTACAGAGTATGGGGCATCCTGCCTGGTCCAGGCAATATTTGGTGCTCACTGGTGACCACACTCTTGCGTGTAATTACTGATGTAAAGTTGAGCACGCAAGCGGTGTGCAGCTGAGATTCTCTTTAACATTTGTCCCTGTTGGATCGAGCTTGGGTTGCAGCCAGTCCATGGTGTTGTACCAAGGAGGGCAGACCTCCTCTTTTTCCTCTTACTAGTCAGATCGCTGCTCTGGTAGACACATCTGGAAAACCTGGGACTAAATGGGGCAGAGCACAGGGCAGGAGGGGAGAATTATGTCTAGATTGTCATGCTCTGGTGGAAAAATACAGGCTGCTTAGGTTGATGGACAAAGCCCAGCAAGTTCACAAGCTAGAATGTAAATTAAAATCATTCTATGAATAACTGAGTATATTAATGAGTTTGATGAACATATTCTTAATTGCTAGATAAATAAGTTTAATTCCCAGGTGTAAAGCAGACATAATATTTCAGTAGAGTGCTGCTGGGTTCCTGTTGTTGGCTGTAAAGCTGGGATATAACAACTCCTTCACGGGGATTCTGCTGCTTTCCAGATGTCGTTCCCATTGCAGCTATCAGTACCATTTGAACTGCGGTCTATAAGTTCTGCTCTGCAGAAGTTACGGTGAATACTTCTGCTGATGAAGACAAAGAGACTCCCGAGTGAAATTAGGAAAAAAAAATTGTTATTTATTTATATATATTTATTGTAATTTATAAAATGCATAACTTTTCTGTAAATGCCGTGAGGGGCAGATGCAGGTATATTTTTTAAAAAATAACTGACTAAATTAGGTTTAATTAAAAGTACTTAGAGCAAATTTCTTCCAGGGTTTTGGTTCCCCCATAATTTGATGAAATAAAGTGACCACTAAGTGTGTGTTGTTGGAGCACCTGAAATTTTAATTTAATCAGGCTTCTTTGGTTCAGCTGTCCATCAAGCTTGCAGACAAGAGTACTCCACTCAGCGCTCAGCTTTGTGTCTGACAAACATCTCATTTGTATGTTAATGTTGAGTTATGATTTCCAGGGAAGGCATTCAGTGTGTTGTAAAGGGCCTTGCTGGCAGATTGCAGCTAAATTGATGCTCGCCTCACTAAATATTTACCCTACACATCCCACTTAATATGTCCAAAACCAGGCGCACTGTGAAATCCTCAAACCTGATTCTGTGCTTGTGAAAGCCAGGAGCTGGTGATGTTAGCCTGGAGCCAAGTGCAGCACTGTATGAGCCCCCAGTGCTCCCCCAGCCCGCCCTGCAGTCACCCTGCTCCGTCCCCAGCCTCCCCATACACCGGGGAGCCTCAGCACCCCATTTTACCTGCTGCCCCTTCTCCTGCAGGGCTGCCTGTGGCTGCGAGGGGTGGTGGGGGAGTCTGACTTGGGCTCCCAGCTTGGGTCTGCTTGCTCCTGGGCAGCACTGAGGGCAGGGTGCGCTCCGTGGCACAGCTGGGGAGGTGTCCGGTGCATCTTCACTTGTCCTTGCCATGCAGTTTACCACTGGGAAAACAGTTTTGGGTTAAGACAGCCAAGGTAATGCATTTGTGTCCTCCCCCTTCCACTGCCTCAGATATATATATAATGTGCTAAAGCCAGCGTGGTGATGAGGGGTAGGTTGGAGACCTCGCAGCTCACCTGTTTGTTTTTATTCCCAAGCCTGTTCTCCCAACGAGTTCCAGTGCAGCAACAAGACGTGCATCTCCATCATCTTCGTCTGTGACGGTGACAACAACTGCGGGGATGGCAGCGATGAAAGAAAATGCTCCCCTCTGACCTGCAACCTCAATGAGTTCCAGTGCAACAACAGCGTGTGCATCCCAGAGCTGTGGGTCTGTGATAACCAGCCAGACTGCGATGATCAGTCGGACGAGTCCATAGAGAAGTGTGGCTACGATGCCAAGGCCCTCAACACCTGCGCTGCTCACGAGTTCCAGTGCGGCAATGGCGAATGCATCCACCTCAACTGGAAGTGCGACGGGGACGAAGACTGCAAGGACAAGTCCGATGAGCAGGATTGCCGTGAGTGTGGGCAGGGGCCGGGCAGGGCTGAGGGCTCTCCTTCGGTGCAGGAGAGGGCAGCCAGGAGGAGGCCACAGTGGGCTGTGCTTTCAGGCAAGTCTTTGCTGCAAGTTGTCTGTGCAGCACCTGCCTGCCAAGGAGCATGCATGTCCCAAGGCATGGCTGGGTACCCAGCCCAGCGGGGTTAGGTATGTTCCAGACTCCTTTTTTGTTTTTCTGTGAGGATTCGGAGAGAGGGTGCAAGAGCTATTGAATGGTACCGTGCCTCAGAGGAGATCTGTTTCACTAGAAACGGAGGGAATGGAAAATGGGAAAAATTTCCAAAGCCCTCAGGCTGCATGGTGAGGTCACAGCCTGGAGGTTAGAAGCCACAAATCTAAAGGGAATATATGATCAGCAGAAAAAAAAATAATTAATTTTCTGCCTCTGAAGTTAGAGTATACTGAACAACCAGTCAAGAGCAGTACCTCTGAATAATCCAGTCTGAAATGCGCTTTGAGCTTGGCTTGTTACAGGCACAGAGCTAATAAATAATGGATTTCTTTTCAGCTGGCTTTATGCATTTAACATGGTGGTGGTGGTGTGCACAGTATTTTCAATGTTTCATCCATTTTTAGCCACTAAACTGTTCAAGATGGTCACTTATCTGAGGAGGGAGGCAACAAGAAAATAAGAGCAAAATGTTTTGCTAAAATATTCATAATCACAAGATTGAAAGAAAATAAAATGTTTACATAGCTGTATATATTTAGCAGCTCTGACACTGGACCACCTCTGGGGAGGAAGGCAGCAACCAGCTGCAGAAAGCAGACATTTTTACAAAGATGCCTCTGAAAATTTCCACCTTTTCCAGCACCATTTTTCCATAACCAGGACAACACTGAGTCTAGGCTGGTGGCCTCAGAGCAGCTTGCATGGGAGAGCCCTTGAAGGAGAGGAAGAATCAGACTCTGTCCTGGGCAGAGAGAGAGAGATGCAAATTTGGTGCCTTCTTTAGCAAGAGGAGGAAGCAGTAAGGGCTGGACACCGCTGTTTACGCTGCAGGGGAGCAGGGGGTGGAGCCATAGATAACCCTGGGGCTGGTGTGCCCCCAAAAGCCGAGGACTCTTCTAAGTGAGAGTGGAGTAGGAGAAGGCCAGTATGTTTTGTTAGACAGAGAAGAGCTTTGACTTCTGTCTTTGCTGCCACCCCCCTTCCTATCCCATTGTGGATGGAATCTGTAGGATGCCTTTTGCTTCATCTCCAGGAAGGTGACGCAGGAGGTGACATAGCTCTTGGGCAGCAGGTACCCAGGCCGCGCTTCCAGTGTCAGCACTGCCCCTGGCGGGCAGCGTTGCAGGGAGGGTGGATGTTTCCTGCATCCATTTCTGTGTGAAGTGACAGCCAGGCAGGAGCATGCCCAGTGGAGATGTGCACTGCTAGCTGGGACAGCCTGTGCTGTCTTGGTGCATTCTGAGACCCCTTGCAGACAATCCTGTACTTTCATCCCCTCTGAATCGGGAGGCAGTGGCTAGCCCCACGTTACAGACAGGTGAAGAGCTGGTGTCTGTCCCACAGGTTGCACTCTGAGCAGTGAGGGCTGACTGTACACAGCTCGGGAGAGGGAAGGGTGAGCTCCCTTCTGTTTCCAAGTGGTAAAACAGGGGAGCAACTCTCACATGGTGCTTTCAGATGAAATGTCTTCAAAATGAGTTTCCAGGCCCTGTTGTTCAACTTGAAATGAATTTTGTTCACTCTCCAAACTCCTCTCCATGATCTGGCAGACTCCAGCTAGTGTCCAGCTGAGCTTAAACTGCTGAGACATGAGACCCAAAAGGAGCAGAGCTGTGACAGCAGCCCTCAGTTACAGAGCAGCTTTCCCGAGCAGCACCTCCGGATTCGCCAGTGCAGCCTGTGTGGGGCAGAGAACACAGCTGGACACGGCTACAGCACAGTGCTGACAACCAGTGGAGGAAAGAGGAAATGTGGCTAGGGAAACTTGAGACCTTTATATCCCTGACTAGGGGAGATGCAGTGCCTGAGGGCTGTTATATTCCTGTAAGTCTCAGTACAGCACAACATGCAGCTTATCCATCCAGGAGAAACGAGCACGTGAGCTGCTTCTGCTGCTTTCAATCTAGGAAGCCAGATAACAGTGGGATGCAAAGCCCTATGTTTTAGTTACTGAAATGCTCATCTGTATAGAATATTATATAGAATATATTGTAGAATCATTCTATGAGTCTATGATTCTGTAGGGTTGTCCACTTTGCACCTGTGCAAATTAGGAATCACCCCAGTGCCACTGAGGTGCACAACCCTGCTGCTGCTTACACTGTGGGTAGGGGATCTTTAAGTCAGCAGCCAGGAGAGAACCTGTGGCACTGAGCGCACACGTAGCTCGTGGGTCAGCTGGCTCACAGTCAACTAATGTTGCTTCCTGATCCTAAACAAAGCTGTAACTTGGTAAGAAAGTGGTATTTGACCGCTCTGGAAACTTAGAATCACTGTTCGTTTGTTGGGCTGAAGAGTTTAGGGACTGAACTTTATTATTTTTTCTCCCTTCCAGAAATTCTCTTTTTGAGGTCAGCATGATGTGGCACATGGAGAGTTACAGCTGCGTGACACTGCTGCATTCCTTTTCCCTTAGCAACAGGAATTGCACAAATACTGCTGGGTTTGACTTGGTGGATACCAGCACTATGGCTTCTCTTGCAAATGGGGATCATGCGGTTTTTGCATTGTATAAAGCAGAAGGATGGGAGTTAATGCTTTAAAAAATGTCACGAGGCCATCACCAGTCATTTGTTAGAATTATTTTGGGTGATAAATGATTGGTGCAGGAATGAAAGGTGGCAGCTGGTGAGCAGGTTTTAGCAGCAAAGTCAGCAAATAAATAGGAGGGAAGGAGCCATTTCAGGAGATCTGTGAGAGCACTGAATGGTTGTTTTTTTTTCCCCCAGTATGTATATTCAAATATATATATATATATATACACATATGTATAAAATGAACGCTAGGTTACATTTATTGGTTTCAAATCATTATATTTTAAAATACCCTCTGTAACTGAGGTTAGGGTATCTAGGAGGGAGAATAAATAATGCTTACAGATGACAACTAGAAAGCAGACCCCTTGAGACCTGACCTCTCACCATCTTTAAAATGGGATTGATGTGTTTTGCAAATGCTGGGGTTTTATTGAACTTAAGCAAACTTTTTGGAGAGAAAAAGCAAAAGATAGGATAAACAGAGGTTCAGACTTGGAATCTAGAATGCATCTGATGAATTTGAGCAATCCAGCCTTGTGCCCAGTATTTGCAAATGAAGTGTGTCTGAGTGTGCCTGTAAATTTAAGAGCTTTGGTAAACTGTTTCATGTTTGATCTGCGGAGCTGAGAAGGTAGCTGTAAAACTGCTGAGATTTCACTGATTTAAACCCCCCAAAATAGCACAGCAATTTTTCTGGGCATCTTGTGCAAATAAACAGCGCAACTCTTATCTGTCCTTGGGATATTGCCCTGCTTTGGGGCTGGTCCCAGTGGTGACCCGCTGTCAGCCTTGCCCGTGGTGCTGAGGTGGGTTTGTGTCCCAGCTTCAGGATAACAAGGTTTCTGGCCCTCTCCCCTCAGGTATATATTCTGTAGGCCAGGTATAAACGCAGCATTCTTCCTTCTCGTATTGAAAAATGCACCAGAAGATGGAGATGCTGTATATTCATTTTAATATCTTTGTGATCAGTAAGAGCTGTCACTGTATCTGCTCTTCTTGGATGTTCATTAAGAGGTTCAAGGGCCATTTCTCAAAGATCTGAACCTCCACAGCTCTGCTGGAGTGAGAAGAGAGCCAGTAAACCAAGCCTGGTCTCCAGTCTTCTGACTCTTCTTCTTGAAGCAAGAGCGTTGTGCAAAGATGTTGTACAATCTCACATCTGTGTTTTGCAGTTCCCTTACCAGTTGAGCTGGGATCTGTGCTGTCATTTCTCCCTGTCTTGTGGTGTTTGTGCATCACCGTTCCTGCAAAGTTCCTCATTTGTTGTAGGGCTAGAAACCTTTCTATTCGTAGCATCTAGCTATAACTGCTTTCTAGAAGAGCTTTGAAGACAACAATTGAGGACAATTAGTTATAATTTGTGGCAACTGCCTTCTAAATCTGTAGCTGCTGCCTTGCAGATTTACTTAAACTGGAGACCTGCTCCTGCTCCAGGAAGGACCAGGCTCCCACTGGCTTTAATTGCATGTAGCACATTTGTGGGGAATTAATACCTATAGTCAGAAGTGGAGGGCCATCCCATCCTGTCTCCACATACAGGAGTTGCTACAGAACGGGTGGACTAAACTGTTCTCCGTGTTGGAAGGTGAAGATAAGAAGTAATTGCAGTAAGGGAATATTAAGCTAGACAGTAGGAAAAGATTTGCAATGGCCAAGGTTTAGCTTGGAAGAAGCTGGGATAGCATCCAGGGAAGGTGGTGGTCTCTCCATTGTCAGGGCTTCCACCAGGGGAGTGGCTGCACATGGTAGGAATGGCTCAAACAGAAGTGCCTCTGCCTCCCTGCGGGACCTCCCCGTGCCACCTCCAGCTCTGAGCTCTCCCAGACTGCCGCTTCATTTCCTCCTCTCCTCCATTTTTCTCCACTTAGAGCAACAGTTCCCCAGTGCTTAGCTTGGAGTTGCTGTCCTGGATGTCCCACTGAGGTTTCCCATTTCTGTGTCTGAGTTTATTACCAGAATTGTTGTGACACAGCTGGTCCCATAACTGTGCTTATTGCTTGGGATTTGGTTCTTGCTTTGCAGCTTTTTATGACTATAGTCCATATGACTTTCCTCTCCAAGGAGCAGTGCTATTTCCTAACCTTTCTCTTGTGAAAACCGTGTGTTTCCAAGGCAGGATTTCCCCCTTCCCCCAGCAGCCCTGCACTTGCAGCTTTTCCTGTCTCTCACACCCTTCAGTGGCTGTAGCCATCTGAGCTCAGTCCAGTGAAGCAGTTCTGGATCCCACATCCTGTGGGATGCTGTCACCAATAGTGCTGAGCCTTTGTGTGTGCTAATACTTTATGGTATTGACACTAACCCTCTTCATGTCGATGGCTCTTCCTGGGTTATCTGAAAGTAGTAATTTTTGTATTAGAACCAGTTTGTCAAATTGTCAAGCAAAATCTAACACGTGGCTCTCGCCTCCCATGTAGTAACATCAGTGCTGACCTCCTCTAGCTATTCAGAGGCAGTGATTTTCTGTCATGTGGTACCAGGCTGCAGTCAGCAAGATGGAAAGGTTAGAATCAAGAGCTCTCCAGGGTGTGCTGCCTTAATAGGATTTTAACAGAATATCTGGAAGACAGTCCCCTTAGAAATAAGACACATAATAACATGTCCTGGGGATGAGGAGCCTGTTTTCTCCAGTGAGCTACAGGCTGCAGCCCTTTGCTGGCTATCCAGTGCCTGTTCCCTCTGTCAGCGCAAGTCAGATCCCATCTAAGAAGGTCTCTCAGAGTAACCTTGAGGAGGGAGATGTGGCTGCTTTTAGCACGATCAGTGCTGCAGTCTGATTTATTTTTTCCCCAATTTTGCTGTTCATCAAATCTGTTTTGAGTCTGCAGTAATCTGAACAGGACAAATGAGCATCAGCCTTGAAATCTGACCTGACACTGTGGAGATGATTTTGGCCTGTAAACCCAAGAAACACCAAGCCCTAGGGCAGCAGAGCTCTTCTGCCTTCCAGTGGTCTGTGGTTAGCTCCTGGGCACTCATTGACCCAGATGATTGTGTCTGTGTTGTTAGCTTCATCCCTGGTGTGACCACATGGGCTTTAGCAGACACACTGTGCATGCATCTTGCCTTTGGCCTTAGGCTGAACATGTTTCAAAATATATCTTAAATACGTTTTTTTTCTTGTTTTTTTCTTTTCTTGAAGGAAGGAAGGAGAACTGAGGAGCAGTTGCCTTTGCCTACCGAGTGCCACTCTGCTCTCTGATTTGGAAAGCAGCCTGGCATCTCAGATAGGCCGAAGACCCTAGAAAGGCTCCAGTGTTGAAACTTCAGCTGCACATTTGCTTTGTTGTGTCTCACCCAAGAAGCATCACTGGCTGCACTGATTCTGTTTTGACTAGGTCTGCTCGTATAGATGGACTCTGGGGCTCTTTTCCACAAGAATGTAGAGGGTGATCTGGGGTGCTGGGGGCACAGGAGGACAGTGGCTGAGGTAGCTGCTGCCTCTGTTGCTTTGGTGGAAGCAGTCAGTCCTTCTGAAGGAGGGTGCAAAACTCCAGTAGTGTCAGGTACAAAGAACCACACAAAAGGTTTGACCCCTGCGTGGCTAACACTTAAATGTGTTTTTTAAAGCTCTGGTGACCTGCCGACCGGATGAATTCCAGTGCGGGGACGGGACCTGCATCCATGGAGTGAAGCAGTGTGACAAAGTGCACGACTGTCCTGACAACAGTGACGAGGCAGGCTGCATCCAAGGTATGCACAAACAGCACTGCGCTCCCTGTGCTCGGTGGTGCTGGCCTCCGTGGCCATTGCAGAGGGAGGACGCCTGTGTTGCCCCTCTGTGCCATGACAGGGTGCTTCCTGTAGGGAGTTCTGAGCCACTCTGGCAGTGGGGTTGCTTAGGAGAGATGGTTGTGCGGACCAGGCAGACTGCATGTCTTGAGAAGTTCCTTGTGTCATACTCAAGCTTAATGTTCGTTGCTTAATCCTATCCCATCTCTGCTAATGACACCCTCTTGAAGCTCTCTGTCAGGCTTTTTGTTGTCATGAGCCTCATCTAACTTAGTTGCTTTCCTCTCTTGCCCGACATGACAGAGTCAGCATGTGAAAGTCCCAGCAAGTTTCAGTGTAAGAATGGAGAGTGCATTGACGGAGGCAAAGTGTGCGATTCACATAGAGACTGCAGGGACTGGTCTGACGAGCCTCAGAAAGAATGTGGTACAGTACTTGCCTTCTACGTGTTGCTCCTGTTGTAACTGCTTCCCCTCTCCTCCATCTGGTGCTCACAGCTTTGAGTGTAACCACATGTAGCTGCTAATGCTATTTCTCACTCTGCTTCTCTTTCCTTGCCTTTATTCTCTCTTCACCCTTCACATGAATATAATTAGTAGCCGAGGCTGATCATCTGCCAGTGTGAACTGTGCCCTTCTCAGTTCAGCTTTTAATCTCGGAGGGATGTTTGAGCTGAGCACAGCACTAGGAACCAGGAATTCCCCCTCTTCCCAGACACTAGTGTCCTCCACAGCATGGACTAGTTTATTTGACCTCACTGCCAAAATTATCTGTGGATTACTGTAAGATGAGCAGAACATCAGAAGGATTTAGCATTGGCAACATGCTCTGAAGGTGAAAGCATATAGTGAGTGGCAGCAACCACTGAGCAGTGACTTCAGCCATTTCTGGGTTTGCATGTTGTTGCTGCTTCCTGTACAAGTGACAGCAGGTTGCTGTCTGCAGTGTCCTGCTGGCTGAGGCTGCCGAGAACAACCAAGGCACAAGAGCCTGCATCTGGGCAGTTGGAGTCAGCAGAACGGAAAGCAGCAGGTCAGAGAGCTGAGCGCTCTCACCCTTCTCTGGCCGTTGTGGGCTCCAGCCCCAACGTAGAGCATCACGAAGACGCCTTTGTTTCTTTCCTAGTGCAGAAGTGCCTTAGACAGGCTGCTGTGTTGTCCCTTCCCATGACATCATGGAGCACCAGTAGCTGTTGGTCTCCCTCTGTATCAGACAAAAAGTGTGTGTGAATTCCCAGTAAGGATGCTCTTACCCTGCGCATTCAGTACACCCTTGCTGTCTTCTGCACTAATCCACATCTCCCTGTCTTTCTGAGTGGGTGTTGCAACTCGTCTGTCTGTGTAGGTCTCACAACAAAGCCAGCAGCCCAGTTTGTCTCAGCAGACTGGGCAGTGGCACGGCACTGATGGGCTTGGTGCTCAGCCGTAACAGTGGTGCCATGGCTGCCGTGTTGCACGCTGGCAGCTGAGTGTCCTTGCGTTGGGAAGCTGAGCAGAGAATAGTTTCCAAAGGAAACATGTTTCGTTAAGATTGCAGAATGACGTGGATTGCTGTGAACGTAACATGCAGCCACAGGTAGTCTGTGCAACAGCCCCAGGAGATGCAGGGCGTGCTCCTCATCTCAGAGTGTCTGTATAGCTATGCCATGCTCTCCAAGGTTCTCCAGAAAAGCACTGTAAAAGGCAGAGCATCACTTGTTTTATTTTAGGCAGGCAGTGAATATGTTGCTGAAGTTTGGGTACTGGGCAGCAGCTGTCCAGCAGAAAGAGAGCAGGCTGCCATCTCTGCCTGGTTCCACCTCAGCTCCCGTTGAGAAGTGCAGCAGGCAAACCACCGCTTGATTTACAGTCTCCAAACCCATTCCACAAAGCACCTCTGAAACCAGGGGAACCATGTGAATGAGAGCTTGCTCGTTAGTTGAAACAGCCTGTGTCATGTTCTGCAGAGAGCAGTTGTGCGTGTGCATGACCCAATTTGCTAGAGGCCTGTGCAAGCGTAGGAATAGGTGATAACCATTAATAAACATCACTGAACAGTGCCAGCGCTCAGTGTGACTCTGTGGACACCTCGGGCACATCTCTTGGAGCCCAGTGAACTCGCTGTGTTAATAATATATTGATATCTACGTGTGTGTGTGTCTTTGAGAGGAAGGTGAAGGCGTCCCGCAGCTGAGATGGGGTTCCTTGTGGCATGATGCTTTCCTAGGCTACTGGCTTTAATTGGCTTGTGGTTGTTTTCATTTTCTTTGAAGAGCATTGGTTTAATGGCTCTGCTGTACTGCTCACCTGCAGCGTGCAAGGGAGCAGAAAGTAAAAGATAAATGAGAAAATTGCCTCTAAATTGCATTAAGGATTGAAGTAAATCAGTTTTGCTCATTCCACTGAACCCACTATCCCTGAATTCCACAGCTTCTGTTTAGCAGTCTTACTTACTCTTCACCCTCTAAAGGTTAATTACAGCAACAAGAAATGTTCTTTTGGACAGAAAATCAGCTTTCTTCAGCCTCTCATTCAATTCTAGTTAAAAGGATACATTTAGTCTATTTTTCACTTCAGCTCTTGAAAGCAGGATCAGAGAGGTGTCCTTGGAATAGACAGGGGCCCAGGAGACGATGAGGGCTGTTGCTTCATAAATTGCACACTTGGGCTGATGCAGGCTGCCAGCAGAGACTGTCACATGGGAAGTGTTTGTGGGAGACTGTATCTCAGTGTTCGTGGAGAATCTCTGACAGCCTGTACTTTGGTGTTTTCTGGAAGTGTCACACGGATCATTCCTTGGGGCTGGATGGGAAAATAGTGCAGTATTTCCAAACAGCTGGCCCCTGGGAGATGAGGCTCCCCCAGCATGAATTATTAAAGCTCAAAGAGACTGTTCAGAAAAGTCAACATTAACCACTGCATGGGGAAAGAAGTAGTCTCCTGGAGAGCACCCTTAGGTCCCTTGGAAGTTCCTCACATCTGGCAGAACAGGCTCGGCGCAACAGCTCTCTGATGGGATGAGACGCAGAGATTCACAGACGCTGTATCCCCAGGGCTCCCTGTTCATTTAGCCACTAGCTTTCAGCCCAAATGATCCTACAGTGTTGGTTTGGAATAATAAAGAGCAAGGAAGAGATACAGCGATGGCTTCCTTTCTGTGAAGTCACTCACATGCTCTGCGTGGCCAGCTCCTGGCTACCAAAAGCTGATAGGTACGGGCAAATTTCTGAGGACTTTGACCTTTCCTAATTTTATTCAATCTTATGACTAGAACTCCTCCTTTATCACAGATAAACTGTATCCCTCTTCCAGGTACTAATGAATGCTCAGTGAACAACGGTGGTTGCTCGCACATATGCAAAGACTTGAAGATTGGTTATGAATGTGAATGCCCGCCCGGATACAAGCTTCTGGATAAAAAAACGTGCGGAGGTAATTTACATGCAAACAGCAGTCCTCGTGTTTTACCATACAGAGACGTGATTATATGCACTTCAGCATCGCTCCATCACAGATGGTTTGATTTCAAGTTATTGATGGGTTTCAAACACTCCTTTCAGACATAGATGAATGTGAGAATCCAGACGCTTGTAGCCAGATCTGCATTAATTACAAGGGGGACTACAAATGTGAGTGCTACGCGGGATATGAGATGGACACCCTGTCCAAGAACTGCAAAGCTGTAGGTAAGACAACCCCACAGGTACCTGAACTCTGATTGCTCAACATCACAACTCTGATAAGAAAGCATGCTTGCAGGGCTGAGTCGAGGGGAACAGAGGCAGAAGCTGAGGCATTCGTTTCCAGCAGCACAGAGCTGCTGCAGCGATGGCAGATGCGTCTCTAGGCAAGAACTTCTGATCATGCAGATCAGAATATTTTAAGGGTGTGCAGAGCAACAATGTAGTCACTAGTTGGCTGTTTGAAGCTGAAACTAGAAAAGAAAGTCTCTTGACAGGATTTACTAAAAACAGTACAGCAAAAATATTTACTGGTAGTAGTATTAAAAGGAAGAGGACAACCCGGTAAGAACGTGGTAGGTTAGCTGCCACCTCTCCGCCCTCTCAGCCTCATATGCAAAAACCAACATGAACCAGCAGCTTGCTCGAGCTTTTTGCAAAAATGAATGTAAATGTCAGAGGGACTGCAGCCTATTTTAGTGACACTTAAAAACACGCAGAACCACATGCTCTACTACTTGCAGAGGGCAAGAACGTGAGCCTCTTTGTCTGAACCTAAACACGTAGGTATCTGCCTCCTAGCGTGGCAAACCAGCCTCCCTGGGTTCCACTGCGAACAGCCAAGGAGGCTGAGGTGCCGTTGTGTTTCTTTGTTGTCTGCCCTCCTGTCTTTTGAAAAATTCAAGTCAACTTTATGCTTTTTTTGAGAGGCTGTGGCCTGAGAACATGGCTGCAGTAGCCGTATCTAAAATGAACAATTGAAAGAGAGGATGTTCCCCAGAGGTTTGCTAGTGTCTTAGCAGAATGAGCAAACTAAAAGCTGGGGTGCATCTAGTGGCCACAGAGGTGCTGTGGTCCTCCATGTCGGTGTGTGTTAGCTCTGTCTCTGGAAGCCATTTACACCTACTTGTGGTGTGGCGCAGCGCTTCCTCACAAAGCAGATCAGTGACAGACTGGTCTCCACTTTGTTTGAGGGATGAAAGAAATCAGCCCTTAGGTGAGCTGCTAAAACAACAAATGCGCTTTTTCTGCCGCAGGCAAGAGTCCATACCTGATCTTCACCAATCGCCACGAGGTCCGTAAGATAGACCTGGTGAAAAGGGACTACTCTCGCATCATTCCCATGCTGAAAAATGTCGTGGCGCTGGATGTGGAGGTGGCAACAAACAGAATATATTGGTGTGATTTGTTCTACCGAAAAATCTACAGGTAAGTAGCGAGAGAGAAGATGTGTTCTGGTGCCTTTCTAAAGCTGTGGCTCTGTTTGTACCCTGTAAAGATGATCTGGAGAGAATAATGCGGGATGCAGCGAATGCAGTGAACCTGAGGGCTTTCTTCCCTTGTTGGATTGCCTGTTGTGGCCCAGTCTTTGTCAGCTTTTCAGAAATTGATAAAGAAATCAGGGACTTGAGCAATTACCTGGCTTGATAATGCAGGAAGGCTTTTCATCAGTAATAGAGCCTACTGCGTTTGTGCGGGTACACATAGGCTCTTGTTTACTGAATCGTGATACTGCTAAGTGAGGCTGCTGCTGTGCTGTGTGCTTGTGCATGTGAAACCACAAAGGAATAAGCGTCTGAAAGCACAAAGGAGGCAAATGGTGGAAGCAAGGAATTAGCAGCACAGATACTGGTTGACCACTGTAGTCTCTGGTAGACTAGATTTAAATTCACAGCGCTTGACCACCGACTGCGTTTCATATCCTGTCATTTTTGCTCCCCTTCTCTTTTCAGCTCTTTCCGTACATCCATCACAGTGTTATGTACCAGAGCTTGTAAGTGTGCCTAGTCAAAAATGCATTTCAATTTTGCACTGAAAATTCCCCATGTATATTCTGATTTGCATGGCTATTGCACCCTGGTGCAGCTCCCACAGTGATTTGGTTTGGATTTTAGCTAATGATCAGACAAAATGTTGATTGGTCTCAGTGCATGGGAGCCAAGCCAAGGTTTTCGCGGGCTTTGCTCTCTCTCGTGCGATCGGCAGGGGCATTGCCCCGGCTGTGCTGATTATTAAGCACTCATGTAGCTAGGCAGGTACCCTGAGCAGCCCTGTGTGGCACTGGAAATGGGGAGATGGTTCAGAAGAAAGCAGGCTCCTTTCACCGTGTCTGATACTGCAGGCACAGGCACGGTGGGAAAGGCCTTCGTAGTCACACAGAGAAGTGTTTAGGACACACTGCTGCTTCTGCAGCTCTCTGACAGTGAGTGTCTGGGGCTGAGGGCCCCTGAACAGTGTTCATACCCTAAATACGGCTATACCAAGCCTGTTTCCTTTTCCAAATAGCAGAATTTTTATCATTTGTGCTTGCAATTAGCTTTATTTGAGTCCTGTCTTTTCTGCCGAGCAAGCTGTGTAATCGTTGTTTCTTAACAATTAATGCTTCTGCTGAAGATACTGCTGCTAATACCAACCACTTCTAAACAGAAGGCCACCACGTCCCTCCAGCAGAGAACAGGAGTTCTCCACTGCAGGAGTCCTGTGGGTAAAAGCAGTCTACAGATCCTGTCTTTCCTGATGTTCACTCCACTTCTCTTTCCATTCCCTCTGCCACCGAGGTGATGTCCCCATCAGGGTGTTAGAAGATAGTTTACAGCATTCAGTTACTGGGAGAATTGAAATGTCACTTCTGTATTTCAACTCTCATTCTGGAGCAACTTGGTTTCTCCAGCAGTGCATCGAGTCACATTCAGGGTGCAGCAGAGCAGCTCACTGCCGTGTTGGACAGAAAGTGTGAACACAGCTGTTCACCAGGGAGGAATGAGCTGAGCTGGAGCTGTGCAGTCAGAACGTGTGGTGCTCGTCAGACTGAAATAACAGCAGCCTGGGAACGTGGTCATCTGCCCTGCAGAACCCCCGGTGACACCATTCATTTGGTGTCGGGTCAGGGAGAAACCAAACCCATTCCTTGTAACTCCTCTGTTTGCTGCTGGTAGTGCAGGTGGACTCTGCATAGCTGTTCCAGCCTGGGCCATAAATACCATCAAACCTTAGCTTCTTACCGCATGGCTAGAGGCAGGATGGCCAGTGAATAGAGATGTAAATCTTCTTGGAGTTTGAAATGTGCGGGGGAAAAAAATATTTGGGGTGTGTTTGTTTTGTGTGCGTTTTTTTTAACCAAATTACTCTAAGAGCCAGACTATGCTCTTAGAAACACTGACGCAGACTCAGACTAACTCCGTTTCAGTCCGCTCGGTGTCATTGATACTGGTACAGGTGCAGCACAGCAGAATCACCTGTGCTTGTAGGCACGATACTGGGTTATTTATGGAACCTCCATGTGGCACTTGCTGCCTTCCATTATCATCTTAAAAGATTTTGAGGCTGCAACTGATACTAAGTGAACATTTTCTTTGTATCTAGCAAGAGATCACTTGCCAAATTAGTACAGCTCCATGAATCCCTTTGATGAATTAAAATTAGTTACACAGGTCCTAATTCTGCACACTTCTTTGTATGCTAAATTCAACTCTGTTCAGCGGAGCACTGGAGACCATATGTGCCATGTCCATAAATCCCATTAAATGATACTATTGATATTAATGTGCCCTGACTCAACTGTTTTGCTAAATTGTGCAGTCAGTTGTGAAGCAGGTGGAAAAATGACAGTTCCCTGTCCTGCAAACGCCTGCCATCCAGGCACAGGGAGATCAGAACAAGGTGTAGGAAAAAGCAGCAGCAGGACGCAGCGTGCAGCCGTACAGGTTTCTGTGTCATCTTGCCACATGTGCACTTTGTTTCCATGGGGCTGGAGCGGTGCTGCCCAGCGCTCTGAGGTCCAGCCCCGTCCAGCCCTCCCCGTGCCGTGTCAGTCCAGTGACGGGTCTTGTCTCCGCAGTGCTTACATAGACAAAGCGAGCGACACAGCTGAGCAGGTGGTTTTGATAGACAGCCAGCTGAACTCTCCCGAAGGCCTGGCGATAGACTGGGTTCACAAGAATATCTACTGGACGGATTCTGGAAACAAGACCATCTCGGTGGCCACTGCAGATGGAAGCAGGAGGAGGACGCTTTTCAACAGTGACCTCAGCGAGCCAAGAGCCATTGCTGTTGATCCCACACGGAGGTAGGTGTGAAAAGGAGATGTGTGTGGTTTTCCAACCGGAAAACTCCAGTCTTCTTTCTGACTCTCTTACAAAACTTGTAGGCGTTACTCATGCCACCAAGGCTTACAGATGCCCTTATCTTTAAAAATATAATGAAATGCATTAAACCTGCATAGGACTGCTGAGATGCTGCAAAGAGATGGTTCGGCTAAATCTTTGCAACGCTGCTGCCGTTAAAGTTCTGAAAATCGTGTCAGGTCATGGGTCAGATGGGCCTGAGCTCAGGCATGCAGGTTATGCTGGGAAATAAAGAAGTCTGGCAGGAGTACAGGCTACTTGGGTAAGTGAAGTCCACAGATGTAGCAGACACCAGGAGATAGTTTGCATGGGATTTTATATTCTGGTGCAAGTTTTGTCTCAGAGTACCCTGCGGGACAGGAGCGTGGTAGCTCTGCGAGATGTGTATCAGAATGAGCTGAAGTGATTGAGGGGCTTTGCAATATCAAGCAGAGAACACTGCATCTCCTACTCAGATCAGCAGTGTAGATTTCTTGTCCTTGAGTCCAACTTGCTGTCTTCTTGTGTCTGTTTCAGGTTCATGTACTGGTCTGACTGGGGAGACAAAGCTAAGATTGAGAAAGCAGGCCTCAACGGCGTGGGGCGGCAAGTGCTGGTGTCTGACAACATCGAGTGGCCAAATGGCATCACGCTTGGTAAGCACCCAGGTGACAGCCACCGTGTCCACTGTGGCTAACGTAAATTTATTTGTATTGTTAAGTAGGAGAACAAAATCGTAAATTTGCAAATGCCCCTGCACACAAAAATACCGGAAATGCCGTCACTCGGTATTCGCCAACATGAGTGATTTGTTTCAGCAGCAAGCACGGGTGGCGAGCATTGCCACAGTGCTCATAACGCTCCTCACGCTGCAGGAGCCTGGAGTTGATTTCTGCCTTAAGACAGAGGGAAATTTTAGGGGAGGGTGCAGAACTGTGACAACCCTTCAGAAGTTCAGGAAGCGCCACAGTCCTTGGTGCTAGGGTCTGCTCCTGTCTCAGAGACAGCGCCAGGATAACTCACTGGACTGATGAACACCAGGGAAAGGGGCGGCGTACAGAACAGGACCTGCTCCCTGCGGGCACAGCTGCCCAGCTGCTCTGGGCGGGAGCAGCCAGATGGAGCCCACCTCAGCCCGTATCTTGCATCCTGCTGGCACCCAGAGGGCTGCAGTCATTCTTGCTGCTGCCCCAAGTTGTGGGAGTGGAGAGGACATTCCTCGCGCTCGTGGGACAGCAGGGTGCAGCCTCACGTGCAGTTACAGCCATACTGGTTTAACACCGTGCAGATGTGAGGTTCTCTGCTTGGTTTTATGTTTGAACATTCTGGCCATAGCAAGGAGTAGGAGAAATTGTTGCTATCATCACATATTGCTGAAGTGCTACTGCTGTGAACAAATAATGTTATCCTTTAGTAATTAAGAAATTAATTAATGGCTTGTTTGATTACAGAATTTGTTTTTTTGTTGGCACTCATCCACTTGCATTCAGTTTAGTGAATCTCATCCAAAATAAGTGGATCTGCTCCAGGAAGAGAAATTCAGTTCATAGCATTCTAAATAACACTGGGCTCTTCCCTCTCATTCTCACCTGCCCTCTCCCCAAACTCTGGCTGGTTCTGATAGGAATATTCCCACCACTGGCATTCCCTCAGCCTGCAGCACAAGGATTTCTGGAACCTAGGATTCTTCATCAGTGAAAACGTGTTAATGACACAGCTCCTTCAGGGAGATGCTTCATTTGAATCTCAGTCTTCGTTCTCCAGGAAGAGGCCAAGAACCAAACAGCCCTGAGTGATGCAGCTTCTTGCTCACCGAGAGGCCCTGGTGGAGCAACTCTGAGAAGCCCAAACTGCCACCGGCCTGCTTCTCCTGGAAACAAAAGCACCTCGTTGTACAAAGCTGGCATTCACCACACACGCACACACCACAGAATGTTCCTCCTTTTTAATCTTACTTCTGAGGTCTTATCCCAGCATATCTGGGCACTGAATCAAAATCAGAACTAGTGTTAAAAAAAAAAAAAAAAGCCCAATAATAAAGAGATTAGTCATGCTGCCAGCAGGAAAAACATGCTGGGCAAGAGAAAAAGAGTTGCAGGAGCTGTGTGTAATTCTGCTTCATTGTGTTTTACTTCTCAGATTTGCTGAATCAGCGTCTCTACTGGGTAGACTCCAAATTGCATTCACTGTCCTGCATTGATTTCAATGGCAGCAACAGAAAAGTTCTGATCTCTTCTGTTGATGATCTGAGCCATCCTTTCGGCTTAGCAGTGTTTGAGGTAAGAGTCAAGAACGGATGCAGAACAGACTGGAGTCTGCAAGAGGTCTCAAAGCTCTTCTCGACTGAAAGCTTTGCCTTCTGCATAGCAGAGAATGCTCAGTGAGGGCGCTCGCTGCTATAGAAACCAAATAACCTGGTGTGGAGTCAGCAGGGAGAATTGTTTTCTAAAGCCCTTCATCAGGAGCTTTTACCTAATGTAGCACAAGCAAATCTGTGAGGGGCAGGCGGTGCTCGGTTATGCCTCCCACATAACTGGAAAACGGTAACGGCTTTGCCTGGCTTTGAATTGAGCCAGCTGTCAGTGCAAAGGCCACAGCTATTAGCGAGGGACAGGAGAAACCTCTCACGGTGATCAGCAGCCATTAACTGGGTGACACCGCAGCATGTCCCCTGTCTTTTGACCAGTCAGACTTCGAGGGGAGCTGCATGGGCTCGGAGCAGCCGCCCAGCTGCTGCCGATCACTGCTGTTCTCTGTGTGATTGTTTCACACCGTGCTCGTGTTGCACTTTCCAGTGCTAACAGCGAGCGGAGGACGGCCCCTTAAATCTGGCAGCGCTGGCCTTGCAGGTTGTTTCCGTTGTCCCTCTGGAGGCAGCAGCACCTCCAGAAGTATCCTCAAACAATTTCACCTGTGTCGGGAGTCCCAAGCTTCAGTTGGGAGCGCGCATGCCAGCAAGGCGCTCGCAGGGCTCCCCCTGCAGTCACTGGGCACCAGTGTACCGAGCTTTGGGATTTGGCTTTGAAGAGGTATTTATTGTTCGGGAAGAGTCAGATCATTCTCTTAACTGCCCCAGTTACGACACACATCAGAGAAATGTCCCTGTCCAAAAAACTACAGCTCTGATCCTACAAAGACATATGTTAGGCTTCCAGCCCCTACTTGAGCATATTCCATTGGAAACCCAATTGCCCTTGTAGATTCAGCACTCCTGTTACTCCTGTTTAAAAAAAAAAAAAAAAAAATCAGAAACAGAATGGATATTCTGTAACCAAGTTTTTGCTCCCTCATCTCTGTCTGGTAGCTACTCAGAGTTACTGAGCACTCCTAAACCACCCTAGGATTGCCCTGCTTTTAAACATTAGCTATGACAGTATTCAAAAGGAAAAAAGCTGCACGTAGGTCCCGTAAACTAACGGTGTCCCAAGGTGGGAAAGCAGTGCACTGATTCTGTGACTGCTGGAGTTCAATCCAGCTTGAATGGGAGCTGAGCAGGATCAGGTCAGAAGTCCTATGCATTTCCTGCAGGACAGAGTGTTCTGGACTGACCTGGAGAATGAAGCAATCTTCAGCGCAAACCGGCTGAACGGCCTGGACATCTCCGTGTTAGCAGAAAATCTCAATAATCCTCATGACATCGTCGTATTTCATGAATTAAAGCAGCCCAAAGGTAAGGCATGTCCTCAGGGTCTCACGGCCTTAAATCAGATCTGTTTGAGCTGGTAAATGAAATGCTTCCTGATGGCTCTTGATGAGAGAAGCAGCACAGGTAATAATGTGAAATCAATGCCTGATGTTTGAAGTTCCTGCATAATTAATTCAGCAGCAGCACTTATTGAAAAGTCTGCCATTTGTTAATAGCTATTTAATTAGCATCTTTGATAACAGAGTGACTCTCATCGCTCTGATGCTTGCCATTCATTACGTTTGGGCTGCGCTGCACTCCGGAAGCGTTACAGCAAGGTGAGCGTGCGAGGAACGGCACGCGCCGCCCGGCGGCACTGAGGCTGCAGCGGCACAGGCGGCAGTGTAGTCTGGCAGCCCAGGAAAGTTATCCGTTCCCCTTGGGCTCCCACCAGCCGCTGCGTTTTCACAGCATTCATGAGTGAACTCTGTAGAGCAAAGATTGCGTACATCAGGCAGCAAACGCATCTGTATCTCCTGATGCAGCAGAGAGAATCCTTGGCAACGGCCAGCAAAAAACTGCCTCAGAGCAATAGGAGGCCAGCGTCTGAGCCAGGGTAACGGAGGCTCAAGGTGAGAAAGGTCAGTGGGGAAAGAGCAGCTGGCCTCCGCTGTTACTGAGGGAACCCAGGCGGACAAAGGCTGCTCTCCTAGCTCGGCAGCATCAGTCTGTGAATGTTCTAAATAATGATCAGTGGTAATCAAGGCATTCAAACACCATCTTTGCTGTGTAGCGCTGGAACCATCGGCCTGCGAATGAGCGTGTTTGATCATGAAGGCAACTGGAGCCCCATGAGGCCGTTTACATCTTCATTCGCTAATCCCTCTTCACAGTTTTTATAGTAGTATGTAAGGTTTTACTCCAAACTGTAAAAAGGATTGAGGTAGGGAGGGGAAGAGAGTCTTCTTAGAGGGCTTGATGTTTCTTTGCCAAGAACAAAATGAAAAACACAAAAATAACTTGTTTTCTCTTCTGCCACTGAATAGCTCCTGACTCCTGTGAGCTCAGCCCCCAACCAAATGGGGGCTGTGAGTATTTGTGTCTCCCTGCACCTCAGATCTCTCCCCATTCTCCCAAGTACACGTGTGCCTGTCCTGACAACATGTGGCTGGGTCCCGACATGAAAAAATGCTACAAAGGTAAATGCCAGCACACCGCTGCTGTGCTGTCCCAGTAAAATCATCCCTGCAGTGGAAGCAAGTGTTCTGATGGTGGAACGCAGACATCAGCTTTTTGCTTCCGCATACTGACTTCTGAACACAGCATCGCGCTGTTCGTTACTGAAAACCTGTGTAATTCTTTGAAAGCATAATCAGGAAAAAATAGAGTGGAAAGAGGTAAAAAGGGATGGTGCCTAGGACCGGGAGTGTGAATGGTCGTTGGAGTGAGTTAATTTGCCACAGGAGTGCCCTGTAGATACTGGATCTGGAAAGGCCCCAAGCATTGCTGAGCAGGCTGGGGGTTATAATATAATTTTCCCTAACATACAACTAGTTCCTGGTACCATTCACTACCTTCCCAAAAAATGAGCACTTCTTAACTATCTTCCCGACAGAGTACTTTACTACTGTTAATTAATTAAGTTTGATCTCAGGAAATAATTTCTGTAAAGATCTATCAGTACTCCGCCTGACAAACAGAACTGGAATTTGGTTTCTGTTTCTAACCAGTAAATATCAAAACCCTGCCCAGATTTATATCACCATTTGTGATTTGCTTTGTGTATTTTTACCTAATTTGATGGTTGCTTTTGCTTTTCAGATCTTCCAACTACTTCAGCTGCTGTACTGGTTGCTACAACCCCAGCACCTCGTACTGCCACCACCTCTGCCACGAGCACTGTGACTGGCAGTGCCAGTAACAGCACTGAAGTCGTCCCCAAAACCGTATCAGAAGCCACGGTGACCATCCCACGGAGTCATTCAACCACATCCATCCTGATAGATTCTGAGGTGACCACTGGAAACAGCAATTTGTCACAGCACTGTAAGCAAATCCGAGTCCTCTTTTCTTTTTCAGCTTACACAGTGTTGCAAGAACTCTTGCGCTGGGGGGAGACGGCCCCTCACAGCTGAGCGGTAAAGGTCAGAGGCAGGCCCACCCCACTGCATCGCAGGAGAGTTAGATATTCTTTCTGCAGACACCTCTGTTCCCATGGGGGCTGTGATTCCAGCTGCTCGGGATTGCAAGGAACTCGTGTCAGGCTTTCATCCCACGCCGGTAAAGCTGACTGTAGAGATGAGGGCTGCACATTCACACCAGGCCTTGCCCTGTGCCTGCTGCTGGTTCACCCTGGCTTCAGTGTTGTTTGTAGTGCTGCACACCCAAATATGATTGATTCTGTAGGCAGTGCACACCTAAATATGAATTATTTTAGACTTGCTTTGATTATTTGTTTAATTAGTGTTGTGATCTAGCACAAGCCATGGGTGAGAAGCTCTTCCTGTGCAGCTTTAGCCCTAGGGGACGTTTGGGGTTCCTGCAGCCCAGATCAGCTGCACCTGCTTTGCACAGCTGTGCTCTGTATGTTCACGTGGCCTGATCCATGAAATACATCTGAAGTTTTGCATTGCACACCACAAAAGTATCCTAAGAGCATTGATAGGCTCTCCTGAAGTTTACCTTACAGTATGAGTGAGTAAGGAAACCCCAATCTGCCACGTCAGTGCTAACAAGTAACCCCTCTAGGCTGCGCTGCCCAGGCAAAACAGAAAAGCTGAATTGCTTTTCCAAAACCAATTCCAGTCTAGAGAGCAGAATTTACTCTTCAGGACTGTCATTCAAGCCCTCAAACAGATCTAGATTGCTCTAAAAAGAGTATCACAGTAAAATACTTTTTTTTAAAAAACATTTCAATGAGCAGAGCAGGCGGTTTCTATTGCACCTGGAAAGCAAATTAAGCCATGCCCATTTGACTGTGATGCCATGTGCAGTGAATCAGTGCACTGTGCTGCATGACGGACAGCAGAATCTGATTTCTAAAAGTCATTCTTGTAAGTTCTGTTTGTGCAAATTTCCTTTCAAATGTAACAATTACCTGAAGCCATAGAGGCTAAGTTCTTTAACTGGCAGTGTTTGAAACAGTCTGGGCTATTACTAGGTAGAGAACCATGTAATAGAACAACCTGCCACGGGGAATTATCTAAAAGGATAAATTGCACTTAAGTTCTGTGAATTGATGCATCAGAAGACAAACGCCAGTTAGTTTCCTTCCTCTGCGTTCCTGTTATTTAACACAAATATTTTATGTGCTGATCCCCTATTATAAGAGCTCAGAGCAAACATTTTTTAGGTATATAACTGTAGAGATGCATAGATTTTTTTTTTTTCCTATTGTAATTGTCTTTTCCTCTCGTACGTACGATATCCTGCTCAGTTTTGAGGTCATTCTTGCATGCTGAGGCAGGCTGCAGCGATCAGCGATCTATGTCATGACCAACTCCATAGCTGTAAATTACCTCTGTCAGAGAAGGAAGACAGATCAGCAGGCAGCTCTGAACCACATTCTTCTGACAGCTCAGTAAATCCGTAGTTGTGTCACTTGCACAAAGTGTTCTGCTGTGGACTTCTAAGAGCATTATTCGCCATCCCCCTAGCCACGCAGAGAATTTCTGTTTAGCACCTTGTATTTTAAAGCTGGCCGCCTCCACCGAGACTGAGGACCAGAGGCCCAGCCACTTCCTTTCTGGCTAGGGCGTCTCTGCCTGCTGACGCTGGGCTCAGCACCTCCCTTCGCTGCTGTGGCACTGCACGTTACGGCTGGCTGCTCCGTGTTCCTAAGCAGAAATGGCTCAGCCTAGCCCAGATTTATGGGTACATGCTTCTGTTTTCATCCTTCTCCCTGGTTATTTAATTCCAAAACTTTTCATGAACTCTTTGGTAGCAAAAATTTCCTTAGACACAGCTCTAACACCAGTGCAGGAGTGAAATGATCAGTGCGACTTCTGTCGTTACAGACTCCAATAATGGCCAAGGCTTTGATTCAACTGTGACAGCAGCTGTTATTGGAATCGTCATTCCTGTGGGTAAGCGGATTTGATTTAAACCTTGCAGCAGGTGTAAACAAACTCTTCCGACGTTCAAGATTGGGAGGGCGGGAAGGAGCAGAGGAACTGCTGAAATGAGGCAGAGTTGTCTGGCCTTGAGGCAGTCGTGAAGGACAGATACTCGCATGGGAACATCTCAGCAGATGGCTGCTCTCCCCACAAAACTGGCTCACAGCAGCTTCTTCCCCTTTCCTTTCCTCAGTGGTTATTGGCTTGCTGTGCATGGGGGGATACCTCATCTGGAGAAACTGGAAACGGAAGAATACCAAAAGCATGAATTTTGATAATCCGGTGTACAGGAAGACAACAGAGGAGGAAGATGAAGATGAAATCCACATTGGGAGGACTGCCCAGATTGGACATGTCTACCCAGCAGTAAGTATCTGAGGAACCTGCTGGCAGGGATTTAATTCTGGTGAGAGTTGAGATTACAGAATTCTCTCCAGCTGATCACAGTGTTGGTTATTTGACATACAGTAACAAAAAACAGAGTTGCTTAATAATAACTCAGTAATCATTGACTAGGCAGAAGCCTAAACTTGTAGGCGGCTCAGGGAGGTGTCTGTAGTGGTCTGCCTAGTAAGATATACGCTGTTGACATGAGGAGTCATCGTTCTAACCAACATAGCCAGTAAGCGCAAAGCTAGCTATCTCAAGAGCTCAGCTGATCTTCTAAACGATTCCATGTTGCCTACCCTGCTAGCAAGTATCTTGAAGGTGCTATCTTAAAGATAGCTTGGGTTTCCTCCACAAACCAGAGAGAAATGCTGTTTTCTACACAACAAAACAGTGGAAGTCCGAGTCAGATTCCTCACAAGGAGGAGCGAACAAGGTTCTGTAAGAAGTTGAGGAAATTTGTCTTGCGAACACTAATCTTCACAAAAATCAGATACTCATTTTGTTTTTCTTCCTTCACAGCGCGTAGCGTTAAGCTTGGAAGACGACGGGTTGCCATGAGGATGAAGTTGCTGCTCCAGACAGAACGCACTGAACAACTTTGCTTTGGATCACAAAACCTGCTTCTTCTTTTTAATCCTTATTTATGTTGCAGAAGGGTAACCACAGAGTTATAATGAACTGCAAACATCCAAAGGATGTGAGAGTTTTGTATGTATAATCTTTTATACACATTTTAACTTGTTGCACTACCCATTTGTGATAGTCAATGAGCAACTGCTGAGCTACTAACTCGATGTACATAACCAGCCAGGCCGAAGGTTCAGTAGCTATTGCTTTATTTTAAGACTATATTTATAGATATTTTGTAAATATATTGAATATGCTTTGTGGCTATCCATCAACATAAGTAAAACAAATTCTGTACAGGCAGTTTAGAAATATTTATTAACAAAATCTGGATTATAAGATCTGATCTGTAAATATAGTAGAGGGGTGAGAGTATTTATTTTTTGTATGTTTGGCTTGCTGTGCATAGAGTACCTGTGTATATATCTATCTAGTCTAGGTAGATATATAGGCATATAAATATATACATATATAAATATATACATATATTTTAAAACTACTAGCCTATGTTTATCAAAATTAGGGACAATTGAATTTTCACAGGATGTTTGAAAAGTTTGCTTTGAAATCTTAAGACACAAAGTAAGAAGCAGCTGTACCGTAAGATAGCTGATAAATTACAGCCATAGCTAACAGGGCTCCTGGTTTCCAAACCGGCCTGCACAAGGGTTGCTTCCACGTTTTCCAGTTTAGCCAGCTTCATCTGCGGAGCTTTTAACTGAAGAGCTGCTGCGTACAGCATTTCAGGCAGGGGGAACTCCTACAGGGCCCAGATGTTTCATTTTGTATTGTTGCTTCTTGCATTTTGCTCCAAATTTGAGTTAGCATATTTTGTCATTTGTTTCTCAATATAAATCTCAATGCTTTTCCTAACTAGACGTCTTGCACCCATCAAATTAGTTTGGAATCAGCAGAGACAAAGACTGGGCCACAGTCTTTCAGATACCTGAAATGAGTACTCTCATCTGGCTCATCAGAAAAAAAAAAAAAAAATAACAACAACAAAAGTTAATTCCTTGCCTTCTGGCTCTTTTCCCCTACTCTCTTGCTGATGAGGAGAGGCTGTGGGGCAGTGTTAATTCCCCATACCTAGAAGTGGTTGGAGTGCAGCAAGCATCACCCAAGGGCCTGCTGATGAGCAGCGCCTTGGTAGGTCTGACCTAGCACAGAGCACTGGGCAAGGGTCAGAATTCACAGCTGTGTCACAGCAGCTGACTCCTGGAATTCACAGGTATCTGAAAAAATAAACAAACAAAAAAAAAATCACAGGAAACAAGAAGTTGAAAGCGTTCTGGTATGTCAATAGCTGCCTTTCGTTCTTCACTGTTCCCAGACGTTGTTTCTCTCTCCTGCCAGGCCTCAATAGCACAGTGGTGTTACACCATCGTCCCCTAAGACAACGAAGGAGACTAAACGTGCAGCATTTCTCCTAAAAGAGTTACAGTGATAAAAACACAATGAAGACCAAAATGGTTTTAGACAGTCTCCTCCTGTTGAAGAAGGCAGTGTTTGTGCTCGCTCCCGATGCTGGCATACTGCTTTAGGAAGGACAAATACAGAAAAGCATCTCTCTTGCTATACAAGCTTCCCTTTCCTACACAGCTACTCTTTTTCCAGTTCCCCTTGATCATTTAAGGTCTGTGCACTGAAATGGAAGACACAAGTAAGGCTTTGCACTCAGGTTCAGCAAGTTTCCTACCAAAACCACAGCATCTCCTTGTCAGCAGGTGCCGATCCCCCACCCCAAGGGGCAGGCTCATGCTCTCCTGTGCTTTTCTCAGACAGCCACAGAAGTGAGGCCTTCTCCAGCTGGTGTGTTCCACCTACTCCATCGGGCAGGGAGAACTGCCCAGTTCCCAGCCCCTCTTTCTCTCACTCACTGTGGTTGCTGGAGCGAGCACACAGCAGCAATGCAGTTGGGCAGGGTCGCTCCAGGACCCACTGTTTTCCTCTCATCTCCTGCTATGAGATCAGACTCCCAGGCAGTGGCTGCACTTACCCCGCCACTGCACACTGGGCTAGCGCCTCCCTGAAACGTTCCGAACACTGAAGAAACCTTCCTAGCCTTCTTGCACCAGTCACAGCTTTTGTATACAAATGGGTAGAAGAAACTCACCCTGATGGGATCTTTTTTCCCTTCACCTTCCTTTTAGGGGGAAAAAAAAATAAAATAAACAGCATAACGTGGGCTGGACTTTGATTCTTGACTAAGAAAAGGAACCAGGTCCCTAAAGACCTAGTACACACATCCCAATTCATACACTCCACATACGCCATGGCCTTGGAAGACAATACATAAGTAATCAAGCATCCTTCTGTTCAAATTTTAGATTTTACAGCAGTAAAGAAATGACTGATACCCAGTTACTGTTTTAAGGTGTGAAGCTCTGTTTCTACAAATTCATGCACTGTGTGCATGAAGAAAAAACTGAGAAAAGGGTGTGTGTGATAACACTGGCACACACATGTAAATATATTTGGGAGTTCTACAGTTTTGATACTTTTTTTAAGAACACGTTCATGCAAACAAACCTGTACAAACCGTGTAAAAAAGGCTGCAGTTTTTTCAAACCATTGTAAATGAACTCAGTGTGCAGTGCTGATTTCCACCTCTGCAGACTTATAACTACTGAAAAGTCAAACACCAAATTGTTTTTTTAAGAAATTAATTATTTTAAGTAATGGTTCAGGTCGTTAGGATGGTATTTAACATTGTAATCACTTCTGATCTCTGTCTTGTCATATTGAAGTTCTGTTAGAGTAAGTTCTTGCTTGGTGCCTTTTGTGTTTCAGTTTTTGTTATGGACAAAAGGACCAGGGAGGGGTGGGGGAGGGATCTGCCCTGTGTAACATTTGCTGTACTTACATGAATAAGGATTCCTGAAAACCAAATGAATACATTTGTACAACAGTGCACTGTTTCTATGGAAAGATTAAATTTTTTTATCTGGGCCTACTGAGCTGATTACATTTGAGCACTTAAAATGCTGCCCCTCAGACCTGGTGCTGTATGGTATTTTGGTCTGCATTTTCCTTCACTCTTATTTGTCCAAACTGGAAGCGGGACTTGGGAGCCTGTTGTGTAGGTTGGCTGTTCTCTTACAGTTTCACTCTGTATATTCAGCAGCTACAGCATCACAGGGGGACAACGAAAACAGATTGGTCTGCTGTACATGAACAGACCGCTTTGTGTGGTGGGGGGCTGGAACGTTAAAGGTCCCTCCCAGTCCAAGGCGTTCTGTAGTTCTGTGAGTCCATGTCCAAACAGGAAGGCACAAATTAAGAGAAGTGACGCAGCCTCATAAAAGAACCCCAGACCCACCCGTGGCACTACGCTATGCCTCAGCTATACATACAGGATGCAACTCACCTCTTAGAGGGAAGCCACGCTCAGTCAACGCTGGCCAGCTCCAAGCACCTCTTACCAGAGCACACTCTTACTGTGCCGGTCCTGGCGCCCTCTGTTCAAGCAGCTCCGGAGGGAGCACTCTGTGAGGATCTGCAGTGGCCCTGGATGCCCAGGAGCAGCCCACTGGCAGACAAAGGTGTCGGCGAGTGCCAGGCGTAACAGAGGCGCTGCCAGCCGCAGTTGGACATTTGCTGTGGATTACCCTGACGGCAATAACTGAGGTTTCAACTTGGAAGCTGTATGTTCCTGCAGCAACTTGCAAATGATCATTTCCTGTGGGTGGCTCAGCAGGCATGTCCGGAATTTTTTTTTCCCCTGAAGTGGCAGGACCTGGTAGAAGAAGAAAAAAATAAATAAATAAAAAAAAATCAGTCCTCTCAGCAGCAAGACTTATGAAAAGAATGACAAGGCTGTGGCCGGGGAGAGTGGGGGTAAGATGTAACAAGCACACTGGTGCTGGTGAAAGCGCAATACAAGTTCTGCTTTGCAAGGAAAAGGGATTTCCCATTCCACCCCTCCCAATACACCAACGAGCACCTAGAAGGGAAGCGCTGCAGTGTACAGTTTGTAAAGATTGCCCAAGAAAGTTCTCAGTCAGCTCACTGTGAGGGCAGTGACCCAGGTTTCATGGTGTGAGGCTCAGTCCTTGGGTGAAGAACTTTAAGACCATCTTTACAAACCCTGTTCAGGGTTTCTATCTTCTGAGTCTGCCAATCAAGGAATTAATTAGTTCCAACTGTAGCAATTTATTTTCATATTTATTCCCCCGCTGGGACGCAGCTGTCAGCACATACATGTATTTAATTTAAGCCATCACACATAAAGGAGAATGGAAAACCCTGTGACCAAATGTTCAAGACAAATCCCTGAATCTATATAGTTTGCTAATAAGGCACAGAAATGTTTAAGATCTAAGCCAAGAGAACACTTTGCAGTAATGCTTAGAAGATAAACAGTACTCGGCAAGACATGCTTATGCATGAGTTTTGATGACAGGAATTCTCTTACAAAGGCCAAGTCAAATTTTAGACTTTCTCTAATACTGAAAATCTGGCAGAAATTATTGGAAATTTACATTCAGTTACTACTAGCACGGTCTGACACATGAATCACATTTGCAGTCCTGACCTCATGAACTGACTTCATATTTGATGCTAAAGGCATCACTGGTAATGAAAGTGGTGAACAAGTTTATAATAAAAACTTCTTCAAACACATCAGCCTACAAAAGAGCAGGTGAGGTCAGAGTCTGCTCCTTTAGAGGAAATTAATGATGAACATGTATTTTTAATTCCCATTGCAGCTAGAAAAGGTACTGAGGTCAACAAGGATAATCAAAAGAGCTTGTGCATTTTTCAAAGCTTCAGCTCTGAGGAAAAAAAAAAAAAAAAAACACAAAACAGAGGATGTGCAATACCTACACACAGAAATCATTATTCCCCAGTGCTTTCTGTGCACCATCAATTACTCCCCATTTCTCACAGTACCAGAACTGTAACGTTTAATCAGACAGCAGGCTCAGAACAAGATTTCTTCCTCTTTAAATTACCTTATTGTTCTACAGAATATATGGAAATCTGTTTAGAAAATACAGTAACTGCAGCTTATCAAACATTGTCCACATAAACAAAGCAGTTCGTGCACCTCAGAGCCAGCTGCAGTTCCACGCGGAGCCATAGCAGACAATCACACACCTTTCCTTCCCCTGTTCCTTAAACAGCATGAAGAATGAACTTACCCAAACTCACCGACACCACAAATCCCCTTGTGGAACACAAATGATTTGGAATGTTCTACACTGAAAATTGCTAACACTTTAGGGCACAGAAAAAGTGCTAGAATTTATTGTAAGATCTTATGGTAAGGAAGAAGGCTAAAGGTGGAGGTGAGATCTTTGATGCGTCTGACGAAAGCTGAGTTCTTCATACAGGAAGATGGGGGTAAGAATGTGAACTGAGGGAGTTCACCGAGCAGTGGTCCCTGCACATCTAAATCAATTGCAAATTCTGAGCCCTGCTCTTGCTCCCCATATCCAACAACCTGACAAATTCAGAGGCCAGATAGTCACCAGTCATGGAGAGTTATTAAAAAAAAAAAAAAAAAAAATCCAAACTAAGCTTTAACCTTATTTTATAAGCCAGGTTAGCAAAACTGGAGTACAATTCAGTAGGATTCAGAATTCTGCATTAGCAGTCTAGGCTGCCCCCTCCACCAACAGACAGCACCTCCAGGCGGTGGATCCATCTCCACCTGAACATGGGAGCAGCAGCCTCTGGAGGGTTCCCTCTGCTCAGGAAGTAGCTTAACAACGCGTCTGATGTTAAGACGGGCCGACGAGATCGGTCCCACCACATAAAGCTCCAGGGATAAACACTAGCAGAGAACTGCAGCACCCTCCTGCAACTTTCAGAGCTCTTCAGGTGCAGTTTTAAGGAGCAGTGGGACCTTCAGAGAGTGACATCACTGCAGGTGACATTGTTAATTCCAGGAGGTCTTGGAATTTAGTTTAAAAAAGGTCCAATTATTAATTTATTTTAGTAAAGATGTAAAGGAAAAGGATCTAATAAAGCACTGAGTATTCTTCTTTCCTCTGAGAGCTTGGAATCATTTAATCAGATTTTCTTTGGCAGTTCATTTTAATGCTTCACTCTGCACTCCCCCAAAGCATACTTTATGAGCTCCCCAATAAAAAAGCCAATCTGACCACTGATATTAAGGCCCACTGCAAAAACCTTTACGAGCCTTCTGTATCACAAGTTTCTGAACTCCAGCACCAGGTACAAGCCTCGTAACTGAACTGCCAGGTCTGACAACAGCAGGCTCCGACAGAACTACCAGCCAGTGCTTAGGAAGAAGGACGGACCTGAATTTCCACAAATCCCGTGAAATAAATCTGAATTACTACTGCCACTACTCACCTTGGAGGGCACTGCGTAATGCCTTCAAAACCTGGAAAGTCCTGAACAGACCAGGAGCAGATGGCCAACGTGGTATAAAGAGTTGGCATCATTTTAGTTCGCTTCAGCCATTTCTTGAAACAATATCACACTTTCTATTCAGAAATCCAAGTGGCTACTGATACACAACAATACCAAGGAGCTAACTGAATTCCTTACCTCACAGGCAGGCCTTTCAAAAAGATACTGCATAGCAACTGCCTTCCGACCTCTATCCACTTCTTCACCAAGAAAGCTGTCTGCTTTCTTCAGCGTTCATTAGAGATCGGCCGGTAAAAATGCACTTTACTGCTACTCACAGGAGAGGCAAGAATGAACAGGAACTGCAGTGGGGTGACTGCTTTAAAACCTGATTCTTCAACAGCTCTCAACACATTAGCTAAGCTTAATACAGCCCCAGAGCCCAGCACTCCCTTGCACTGTAGAAAAGGCAGCATTAAAACTCATAAAAAGGGAAAACTGGAGTTCACAGCTGAACGCTCTGCAGTTATGAGGCAACTCTGAAAAAAATTGCACTCTGCAGCCAAAGTCACAAACAAAAATAGGGAACAGTATGGTTTTTCCTTCTCCCTCTCCAAGCAGGCTGCCTGTTTGTTTTTTTTTTTTTCCTGGTCAATGAATCAAAAAGAAACAGAGCCATTCTCTGCAGGTTTTCCTGATTGCTTTTTTCTGACTACCTGAGCTTGAAACACAGCTTCAGATAAAAGTTTCAATTCTTCTTCAAAGTGCAACAGAAATCCTTCTATTTTCTTGTCATCAAATTCAGAACTAAAGAAGAAATGAAGTTAGAGACAATGTTTCGTATTCAAATCTTTCCCACGCCAAAACTGGGGGATTCTGTGTTCTTTCAGTCAGGAGAGGGAAAACCTTCACAGTTCACCTCTTCCAGGCAACACCTAGACCAAAACCCTTCAGCTCGAGGCTGCTGTTAAGGCCACAGCACCACTGCCACGCCTGTGCCTAGCCTCGTGTCCCTTCTCGCCTTCTGTGGTTCTTTGGGAGCATCCTTCCTCCCAGAGCCACCTGGTATCTCCTGCTTGAAAGGCAACACCCAGCAAAGCCACTCTGACTCCATAGCATCGTTAATCACAACGCTGCCGGCTGAGTAAGAACAATGCTCTAGCTGGGCTGTCTGCCTTCCACCCTGCCTTTAAGACAGCTGTGTGGAATTGCAAAACCCACTTAGGAAGCAGCAGCAGTCTTCAAACCAGAACAGACATATCCTCGCCCAGTGAGGTGCTAAAACAGTGATTAACTAACAAACAAGCTTAAAAAAAAAAAATCAGTAAGACAATTTTAAAACATATTTTAGGAGAATTTGTTTTTCACACAGGCCTGTTTATTGTCAATAACAGAATCAGAGCAAAAGGAAACAATTTGTAAATGGCAATGGACTTGAGAAAAAACGAGCACCTACTTACTAAGTGAACAAAAAGACACAAACAGTCTGTGTGATACCAACGTTATCAAACACGGTGCAGTACCTGCAGCAGAGATTGCGAAGAACTGTGTAGAACTGTTTCCAGTTCCGAAACTGACAGATAAACGTGAGCTTCTAGGATGTGTAACACGGTACCACAGATACAAGCACTGTAAGAACAGGAAATCTGAAACAGCTCAGCTGGCTGAGCAATTTCATTCTGAGAATTCCTGTAGCAAACACCCTGTTCAGACACCAGCAGATCTCCATGCCAGCTCAGAATCTCAAAGCTCTCAAAGTCCCAAGTTGCACACACTAGAAACCAAACCATCCTTAAATCAGTAAGGCTTACTTGTGCGCTTGGTTGCTTGTGTCGTTACGCTAAAGGAAAGCCCCACGATCCCAGAATTATCTATAGGCAGGGTACACGTGGTAGCTTAAATCAAAAACAGAGGGGGGGAAAATCAGTTTACGGAGGCATTCTTTACATAATTTCAATATACTGGGCACCAAAACAATTGCCTCAGAGAAGGCAGGGTCTTCAAAACGTGAGCACTGGCCTAGACTCAGGCCCTGCATAATAGACACAGACACCAACGGACCCCAGAGCACAGGCAGGACAAGGGGCCAACCCCAGACGGAGATGAAGGAACCGAGCTGTGACAGAAGCACCCCTGCTGATGCTGTCTTTGCTTGCAGGATGGTACCTGTGCTTTCAGCTACACTATCCCAGGAGCTAGCAACAGTTCCAGTTTCCCATAGCAACTAGGCACATGGCACCCATTGTTCAGGAGAAAAAATTGCTGCATGAGAGCTGTACCTCCTGACAGAGCTCACCCACGTGTCCCCTTGGTTTGCAGGAAATCAAAACAAGGCTCCTCCCCCTGCAATACAGCTTGAATTTACACAAAAGCACTCCTGCTCCTGGCAGGTGTTTCACCACACCCACACCGCTTCAGACCTGTAGCCAGGGACGACCAAACCAAGGAAGAACAGGACTAAACCCACTGCACCTCCCCCCAGATCCTCCTGTCCTCACCAGTCTAGGAAGAAATCGACACAGGTGAATCCAAGGCCCTGCAGCACGATAGGATGGGAGATCCGCCTTCACAGGCATGCCCACTTCNNNNAAAAAAAAAAAAAAAAAAAAAAAAAAAAAAAAACCACACTGAAGCTTTCTAGAATAAGTCATGTACTTAAACACCTTCAACCAATGTCAGCTGTGCTTTCAGTATGCCTCCCACCACTGCCCACTCCTCCTCCCAAGAACTTCACTGAAGGGGAACTGCAGGATACTCAACAACATAACACATATAACCCTCTGCTTCCTAGGAAAGAAAATGCAAGTTTAGCTTCAGCAAAGTGAACTGTTTGTCCCTAAATCACCAAAATGAACCAAAGGGGTTAATAAACTAAGGGGCAGGTACTGCCTTACACCAGGAGATTCTTACACCAGAACGTGCTTCTGTCCAGCAGAAAAAGCTGCACCACGTCAGAAGGTTGTGAGCAGAAATCAGCCACACTCTAAGACTAAAGTGAAAGTTTTTAAACTTTACAGTAACCCATCATTAGGTAAATTTATCAGCTGGTGATGTTGCATTCGAAGATTTTTAACAGGCTAAAGGGATTAACTTGATCTTACTGTCAGAGGAAGACAACAGGAAGTATGTAAAAACCGACATGATGCAGGAAAAGATCTTTCTGCCTCAAATACGAAAAGCTGCAAGGCACATACTACAGACTTGGCCAGATTCCACATCCTAAATGGTACCGTGTAGCCTTGAAAGTATTAAACGGAAGTCCCTTTCCTTGCTTAAATTGCAGTGATTCTCTGTGTGCCCACACTTACGGAACAGAGTCATCCAGGACTTCCCAGAAAGCACCACCCGCTAGCGCAGGGACGGCCCTTGAACTGCTCTTACAATAACCCACCAACACGACGCTGTTGCTTTGCTGGTGTTTGATCTGAAACCTTAACTGCGACGGAGGCTTCTTGCAGCAGCTAGGAGAGCAGCAGTAGCAGTACAGGTGGCAGTGATATTCAGTTACAAATCTGCTTCTACAGCCTAAAGCACTGACAGGCGATGCTTAATCGTGGTGTTACATTCCTCAAGTCTTCAGAAAGATTGTGCAAGCCTGGTCAGGACTGCAACTGCAGGCTGTGAAAAGGGAAGGTGTTACAGAAAGCACCCTAAAACCTGCTTGCCTGCCTAACTCCTAGGCTACAATGTCCTGGCAAGTCTCATTGCAGTTAAAAAAAAAAAAAAAAAATCAATGGGAAAGTCAGTCAGTGTCACTGCAGAAATATTTGAAAACTAGAAGTCAACAATTCAGAGAAGATGACATGTTGCTGAGAAACTGCGCTGAGCAAAAAAGAAGACAACCAGAATACATCTTCCAATATGCTGAATTTTTAGAGACAGCTTTTAGCATGGGATTGCCTTTTTGCTGGAGCTGATTTCTTAAATACATGGTGGAGTTTTCAGTAACCTGGCTAACTTAACTGCATCAAATAATTACATAAACTATTATTGTCGCCCTCTCTCCTGAGGGACCTATGCACTGCCTGAGCTGCCCACACAGCACCCTACGAAAGGCTCAGTTTAACCCTAAACACTGCGGCAGAACCTTTTAATCCACAGGCTTCGAAGCCTCTGAATTTCAGTTAGCTAGCACAAGGCAAAATCCTAACAAAAACAATATACAAATTACACATTAATTTTACTAAAGTGCTTATAAAGTCTACAAAAAACATTACCTTTGATTTAATATCTCCCCTTTAGAACATGCTCTACCTTCAAAACAAGACCAAGACCAAAGTGGAGCAACCTCTAGCTGCTTCTGCAGATCAGGAAGCTCCAACCCCGCCCCCCCCCTTTTTTTTTTTTTTTTCTATATTTAATATTTTCTCCTTTGAGAAAAATCAACACACAGTGCTAGCAGAACACTTACGTCATCAGGCCCAAAGAATATCAAACAAGATGTCAGATAATATTCACCCAGTACTAGCTACAGTCTTTTCTCAAAAGGTTCAGCAACGTGGTTTCCGCTGATTGCCGAGGAAGATCCTAGCGCTCTCTCTCCTGCTGTTCAGCTGTGAAGAGCCTCTAACAGCAGTGAGTTATCCTTTCCAAAACCAGCAGAAATTTTGCTGGCTGACACCAGCTTTGTGCAATGTCAGTTGCATCTCCTACCTGTGCAGCAGCAGGCCTCAATGATCTCTTCTCATTTTCTGTTTTTTTTTTTTCAAGGAACAAACAGAAGCCTAAACAGCAATCAAAATAAAAACAAAGTTTTCTTCCAGAAACACTGAGAGAGGGACTAGGGAAGAGGAATGCAATGTGAGCCAGAGGAATGGCAAATGGAAGCAAAAGGCAGCTGGGCTGGAACTCTGGGAGGGGAGTGACCCCAGGTGACGCTTATTGAGCAGATTGTTAATCTCAGGACAAATGTTAACCTCAGAGTGCACACACACAGGTGCTGCTGATAGAAGAAAGCAGGCAACTAAGAAAAAAAATACATACAAGGTAACTATTTTAACATGTGAACTAATGGCAGCTTCGGGCACCTGATCATTAGTTCCAGTACTCATATGAAGCAAAAATATTTGGCAGTTTGAAAACTGTGCTCACATAAAATTACTGTGCCAACATTCGCTCCATTCAGCAAAAGCATGCAAAGAACTGCATGGCAATTTCTGATGAAAAGACAGGCAACTCCTCACGCCACTGCGTTACGCTGCGATGACAACTCAGGAAGAACAAAGATGACTGCCTTCTTTTGTACCTCTACCCCAAAATTAAGCCTTTCCCACAGACACTCACTCGGCTGACACCTCTGGTTTGATGAGCATATGAAGTCTGTCTTGTTTAGTTCCTCTTCAATCAGCTCAAATACTGCTGGCGTAAAACTGAAGTCAGACAAATGGTCAAGGACGAGTTGAAGCAGTAGCTGTAAAGAAACTGTTATTCGGTAGCCATTTGTACAGTAAGGACAAGGACCTGGTTCTCTTCAACATCAACAAAACATGAGACACAACAGAGCTTTCAGAAACACAGCGTTCAAACCTCTGACACGTTTTCCAGTCAACACATTAATTCTTAAAAGACAGCAAGGTCTTCATTAAAGGAATCAATTATTTAAAAATAAAGAATCTACTACCAGGACGCATGACAGTCACCGCACATCAGTCAGTTCTGCTAAAAACATATAGATCTTTTTTAGCAGGAGTACCTACAGCCACATAGCTACCTCTTAATGTAAAATACATTAAGAAATTAAACTTATAACAACCACAAAATGGCAAGGAAAATCCTTCACTTGAAAGCACAGAGCCACAAAGATAGGGACGACCCAACCATGCTGATGCAATCAGCGTGGACTGTGAATACACAACTGTCTCACTCACCTCTGATCTCCAAAGAAAACGTTACAGAGCGATGAAAGTTCGTGCTGCTCCTTGAGCTCCTTTCAGCCCTACTCCTAGTCAAAATGTATCCCGGACTCCACAGATGACAGAAAGCCACACCAAGTGTATGCAAATACAGGAATCCCCTGCATCAGGTTTTTCTTGTCCTATTCTATTTGCTTTCTCTGGCTTCAGAGCTAAGTTTTGCTCCAGCAGTTCCTAAAAATCTCCTCCTTATAACCAACGAGTTGCAACAGTCACTCTGACAGCTTGGCTCTTCTCTCCAGAGGCCACCCCTGGGATGGCTCAAAAGGTTCTGCAAACAAAATCTGATAGTTTGGGAACTGAAAGTAACCTGCAGCCAGCCGAGGTCCTTCCCAGGTCCAGAAGATGACGGATATCAAGGTTCTTGGTCTCCAGCTGAGATCCTCTCAGAGTGCGACGACGTCACAACCAGAGCCACTTCACACACACATCGTTACTGGACTGGCCTGAAAGGAAATAGATGGCACTGCTGGAAGGGTTTCAGTCCTTAAAGCAGCTTCATGTTGGGAAGTCAGAGGTCAAAGAAACAGCTGGGATGCCAACATTTAGTTACTGCCTGCTGCTGAGACTATTTTACACAGCTACCGCAATTCAATGAGGAACGATGCCACAGGGGGAATCTCTCTGAGCTCTGGCACAGCGAACACAACGTGAAGGAACCCCGTGTCAATGTAGGTGGCACACCAGGCTAACCTAAGTCAGGACATCCAATTTTCTACATCCCAAATAACAACAGTGAGCAACAAAGCTACAGCCAGACTCCAAGACCTCTGAAATACCAGACCACATGGCAAAGTGCCCTGCTGGAACGGGGCTGAATGGGGAGAGGCAATTTCGGGAGAAAAAGGGGAGGAGGGGGACCCAAGAGAAAAGCTTTCGCTTCAGCAGAAATGATGCAGCTTTAACAGACCAGGCAATACCAGGTGTCCACCGAGAAGATGACCTTTTCTCACATACTGGAACAACAAAGCCATAGGAAAAAAAAAAAAAAAATGTAATAAACCAACTTCAACTTAACAAATTCAATTTATGTGAGAATAAAAGAACAGAAGACATGACCTTTTCTTTAGTATTAAATAAACCAATCCCACTGTACTGAAGTCTTCCTTCTGGATAAGTTATTGCCTGACCTTTCTTACTCCACCGCAGGCACAAAGTGCCTAGGCAAACATCTAAGCTCTTCTCCCTAAACGCAGTTTACAGCACAGAGCTTTATGTAACCAGCGAGGAGAAACTGCGCACACCTTTCTCACCCTCAACACGGGAGCTTCTGCAGGGTACCACCAGCGCTCTGTACAAACTCCCTGAAAGCTGGCTCACAGACCACACGGGGCAGCACCCCACGAGCACTGAGGGTGAAAGAGGATTCGGGCTAGGGGCCCAGAGGGCAAAAGCAAGGCAGGCTGGGGGACAAGCGGCTACATGAACGAAACCACCATGACTCTGCGCCAACACCTCCCTCCACGGACTCACCTTCGGAAGAGCCATTTGGCACAACAGGTCGCCTCCTTACCAACAGTTTCCTTCGCACAAAAGAAGACCGTACGGTGTTTATAGGAACCTGGAGAAAGCTTTGTTTTGCACCTTTGTTAATACCCCAGTTACCTTCAGGTTTCTGGAATTTATTGTCCTTTATTTAGGGGCTCAAACTTGGGCAACAAAATGGGCACTGAACTACTAAAGACAAACAGTACAACAGCAAACAGGTCTCCGGAATAGGTTCTTAAGCTAGTTGTCCAAGTCAGACAGGAGTTTACAACTTCAAAAGTGATATAACTGTAAGATTAATACATACCATTTTCTCTGTACCTGCCTGCTCTTCTTTCTTTCCTCTTGGTCCTGTTGCTAACTCCTCTATTTCCACATCATCTTCACTGGCACTCTCCTCGGGTTATACATTTCTGTCATCCCCAACATCAGGATTTTCATCACCAGTTCCAGTCTCACACTCTGTACCAGCCTCTTCTGAGGATTCTCCCTCCGCACGATTTAGATCAGACACAAGTAATGCATGTGAACCACCCTGTAACGCGATACACCTGTGAGATCAACCCTACAATACTTTACTGCACATTATATTGCCTCCTAGGCCTCATCAACCACCGCAATATATAAGCAATCTGCAATAGTAAACTAAGTGATACAGTTAAGCTACATCGCGTAATTTAGAAGTCTTCCTTCAACGTGGGATTGCAGGATTTACCGTAAACAGTCTTTCACAATGCAATTTTTGTCAGAAAGCAAAATGACAAAGCGCAACTTACGCATGGAACATGAAGCAGCGATTATAATTACCCGTACCTCCTGAAGGGATTTCAGCCCACCACCACTGACCAGACTCACCGGAACTATCAAGCACACACGGCACACACCACGCGCTGCATCCCACTAACAAACCGCGACACAACCGTAACGAGCACGGACACACTGCACAAAGTGCACTGCGTCACCCCTTAGCTGTTGCACATCATCCGTTCTTAACCTTTATTCATAAAACATGTTTCTCCAGGCTGCTGTCACCGTCCCTCAATACCCTCCAGAGGATGCCGCCCAGTGAATGACACGGGCAGTCCTTCCTCACTTCAAGCGTGAGCCCTGAGTGCTTCACCTCCATCCGCCCCTTTGTCCTTCCTCACTCTCGGGGAGTCTGCAGTGAACTGTTCTTCACTCTGGGTGTGCCCAGGGAACAGCGTCTTTAGGTCTGCACCAACAGCCCTTTGAGTTAAACAAGAAAAAGGCAAATTCTTTGCTCCCTGTGCTCCTTTGTTGGGTTGCTTTAACACAGCAGCGTCCCAACTAGCTACTCAACCCTCACTTGTAAGCCCCTAGATTTACACGTTCATATTGTTCCCGATGATTACCGCGCTGTCTCTCACTGCGGTAACTTACGGTGCAGGAAGCAAACAGCCAGCCCCAGCACTCTGTCGGTGCTGACCACAAGCGAAAGCCCGGAGCCCTGCATGGCCGGGCGGGGAGGCTGGATCCCAGACCCGCAGCGCTCCCGACAAGCACCCTGCGGCCGCTTTGGGCTCACCCAGGAGCTCCCCGGGGCGCACAGGGGCAGACCCCACTCACTCCCACCCTCCGGGACGCCACCGTCCCCGCCTTGTGCGCGGGGCCCGGCCACCTCGGGTCGGCCGCGCTCCCCCAGGCCGCGCCCCGAGCGC
>VXAV01002556.1:399793-415499 GCA_013399715.1 Alectura lathami | reverse complement strand
GTGTTTATTTTAACATTCCTTGACTGCAGAAGAAATCAGTCAAATAGCAGGAGACTGTTCCTTAACTTATGCAATTAGGTCACAGCACCTGGAAATGCTTTATCCCAGAGCTCTTGTTTCTGAAGTCTCCTGTCACTGTGGTCTTACTCTTTGTTTTCCCACATACAGAAGAATCTTGAAAAAGCAACCACCAGCAAAACTAGCCGGCCATTTTGAGCCTTACATGAGCTTTTTGCTTTGGTATGACATGAACGTTCATTAAGGATGGAAGTTGATATTATTTCAGATGTCTGTACGTGAACAAGCTTCATAGCACCATACAGTGCTCTAAAAGAAGTATACACTGATTGCCCCCATCCTCAGCCTATTACTATCCACTAAGTGTGGGGTGTGTAGAGTTTGCTGTTCTCAGCAGTGAGAACAGATAGCCAGAAAACAACGGATACACTTCTATTAGCAACATAAAGAAAAAATGATAAATAGTCTGACAGTGTTTGTATCTGCCTTAGGAATACTTGACAGGGGTATGCTACAAGAACAAATTTTAGACCTTGCAGTCACCAGATGCATAGTATTTCCTATGTGTATAAACGTAGGATGCTATTTTTAATAATGGAAATAGGAATATTAAGCGAGCTCTGAGAGAGCAGAAGCCAAACTTGAATTCATAGTTGCACTTAGACTGTCTTAGACTCAAAATCTGAAAGATCAACTGCAGATCTGAAGTTCCCTGATTCTCTTTGGGATGGAGGCCTTGATTCTCACTAGATGACTACTCCAATGCAAATAATTCATTTTCTCTCTTATATGCAAAAGGTTTCAGGAAATAACTCAGGTTTTCAAACAGGCACACACACACATGGCAGTGACAGAGGTGGATCTCAGTGCATCCTGCCCTGAGTCCTCCGATATGTTTAAAAAAGCGTGGGTGCAGGTCTTCAGCTATGCATCTGCTGATCAGCTGGTCCGAGGTGCTCAGATTTGTTAACCACACTTCTCTCCAGCTAATGAATTTCCTCGCTTTAGCCAGGAGATGGCCCTGTCTGGAAGAGCCAGGAACCACAAGCTGTTACTGGGAGTGTTGGCAGCTGCTCACGTACTGTAACTGCACCTGTATTTCCGGAGGCCTTCCAAGGCTTTTTCTAGTAGTGTTGCCTATCCAGAAAATACTAAATTCTCTGTTCTTGTTCAGTATAGTTCATAATAAAGTGCATAATAAGATACTTTTTTTTTTTTTTCCCCCCACTTGTATCCTTCATGTGCAGGGAGTGCTTTCAGGACAAATTGATTGTCAGAGATACTGAGAAACTGACTTCAGTTTCTCAGATTCTGAGTGCTTGAAATAATCAAATCTAATCACAGCATGGTAAGGGTTGGAAGGTATCTATGGAGATCATCTAGCCCAATGCCCTGCTACAGCAGGATCCCTAGAGTAGGTTAGAGAGGAAAGCATCCATGCCAATGTTTTTGTGCTCTGCACTAAGCAAAAAAACCGGGAGAGAAACAAATGTCCATATTTCCCATCAGTATCTTCTCAAATTTGCAAAAGCTACTATAAACCCCCTGGCCAGACACTCTCAGTGCCAGCAGTGACAGGCACGAGAGCTGGCTGGGGTGCAGGTCAGGCACACCGGCCATCGCTGCGTGGTAGCTCACATGGTGCCCGCTCCCTGCCGAGCATCTCTGCCTTTGTGCCCATGGATCTTTGCCCCATGTTGCCAGTTTTACACTGATCAAAATCCAGTGGGCTGGAACTTTGGTATTTAATAAGAGTGACTGCCTGGAGCTAAGATTTTTGAGGAGGCTGTTACTGAAACCTCATCTCTCACAACTTGGTATCCTGCTGTGACTGAGGTTTTGAAGATACACACTCTGAAAAATTTACCCTTCAGAGATGAGTTGCAGAATGCATGTGCAGCAGGTCTGTAAGGCAGGTTGGAGAAGACCGGAGCGGGCAGCCTGTGGTTCTCACGTCAAGATAATACTAGAGATGCACAGGTTATTTCTTTCCTTTATCCAGACATCACAGACCTTACAGGAAGCTAATTCTCTAATTTTAATAGGGGATGCCCTCTGCAACATTTGAGAGAAAAACTAATTAAAATCTTATTGGTAAGGGCTCTCATGCACACAGTTTGACTGCATAAGCCTTGCTTCTTCAGAAAAGCAGGCTCGTGACAGAGTTACAGAGGCTTGTGCCAGCAGAACCTGTTCTGTTCTCTTTGTTCTGTAGGTCTACCTGTATATGTAGTACAAAACTGCATCCTTTATTTCAGCACCCTCATTTATATGATGAAGTTTTCGTAAGGCCCAGTTTTCTAAGACTGTTACTAGCAGTAAGCAGTGAGACTACTTGTGGAAAAGAATTGCCAGGGCAGAATGTAGATATTTGGCTGTCTAGCATGCTTGTAACCCCAGTGAGTATGCCTTTTAGAAAAGGCAGTTTGTTTTGTTTAAGCTCAGAATAATTATTACATTTAAATTTATTTAATAATAACTTTTTTTTGGATATTTAAGAAATAATATATAGCAGAGATTTGATCCTTTTCTTTGTGCAGAATCTATTGAAGATAGATTGTTCCCTTTATAGTCACATCTAAATAACTAATTTGACCTGATTTTTTTTTTTAATTCAAAGCCCATTCCTCTAAGTTTGTTGTGCTTGATATAAGCGACTATATGCTAATAAAAAATTACATTTATTTGAAGGTTCATTTGGGGATAGTAATAAATCTTTGATACTTTTGGGGTTTTGTTGGCTGAATTAAATACGATACACTAAATATAGAACTGTCTGTCTTTAAGGGGATTCCTGTCCATAATGCCATCAGTTCTGGTAATCCCTTATCCTTCTGCTCAGATTCCTGAGTAGGTCATTCTTACTCATGCTGTTAAAGCCTAGTATTTAGTTAGGAAACTACTCCATCATAGTACCCTTTTACCCATTTTTTTTTTTCAGTTCTCTGTTTTGGGGAAACATTGGCATTTTAACATCCCACTAACAAAAAATGCTGCTCTTTCTGTTTTTATGAAACAGAAGGTTCTTGTTCAGCCCTACTGCGCCATACCAAATTTTGCCTTTCAGGGCTTGTTGGCTATATTCAAAGATCTGACAATTGTACAAACTTTGAAAGAGGATATGGAGACACACTGCGTGCAGGCAGATGCTCAGCCCACGAGCCAAGACAGGCAGACCTGCCTCAGCTCCGTGCCGGAAGCCACAGAGCCGCATTAGCGTGGCTTTGCGCCCAAGCCCGTACGCGAAGAGCTCATGTGGCCCTGTGGCTTCCGGACCCGTCTTGGCAGCTCAGGCTGCAGATAGAGTGAGTCCGTGTCTGTCTGCAGTTGCTTGGGTAGACATATCCTAAATAACTTCAGAGTTGTAACAGTATATTCTCTGAGAGTTTAGGATTTAGTTATGCTGTGAGACAGGCCAGTGGCTTGGGAAGATTGTGCCGTGCCCTGTTTTGCTCGCTACTAGCTGTAGGTGACACTAATAATACACCACAGACTGGAGGTTGTTTGTCTGTTTTACTACTTTAACTTACAGTTTGCTAGGGTTGAAAAATTTGACCCAAACACCCAGAGCTTGGAAGTGAAATCTGCAATCTCAAACTTCTATCATGAATATAAATCTGTGTCTGATATGGTAAATATAAAGTCTATTTGGAAGGGAGATGCAAATCTCTAGATGGTTATGCAATTTATCTTTTTTCTTATTTATCATTAAATTTAAACCAAGAGGCCAGTGAAATTTCATTCACTCAGTAATACTGGTTTGGCATGAATGACAGCATGTACTTTGCTATTCCTCCTAATCCTTTCCTAGAACTGCAATTGAATGGGAAAGGATAGATAAGATAAACTTCTGGTCAGTTCTAGTTTGGATCTTTTACCTATGTATGGGTTAAACTATTCCCTCTAGTCATTCTCTGCTAAATACCAGTCACTGTTCCCATGTTTATGCATTTGTCAAATCGAGGCTTAGTAAAGTGCGATAGAAAAATACTGGCATTGAAGAACAGAGGAGAGTATACATTCTGTTGGGTTACTGTGGGAAAATCTGTGTGATACCTGAGTGGTAACATGAAGTGCGTATGTTGTCCCAGTTCTGAATTACCTGTCGTATCACTGTAATAGAAATAACACCAGTAATAAATTTCACCCCGGTGAGAAGAAGCTGTTAGCCCTGGAGGTACACACTGTTTCCAGTGAAAAATGACATGCTGCAGAGTTATGTATGTCATAAGGACAAAATTGGACTAACTCTGTACAAATTTTCTAGGCAGTGTCAGTAGGGGTATAACAGTGTGTGACAGACATCTGTAGTCACAAAGTGAACGTGTGGAAAGCACTGATGTGATTACAAATGGGGTCTGAATAGTTTGACAGAATTTTTTCTGCAGTCTTTTAAGTATTCTAAAATACTTAACGTCTCACAAAGAAATGGCAACGGCATGTGAAGCTTCAGGAGCTGACTGAAATCCTGCTGTTTCCTTAGGAAACATTTTTGAATAATCCAAATTTGTATTCCAAATCCTTTAGGTCTTTTCTTAAAACACTTGAAAGAATTGACCGAACAGAAAATCAAGTATTATTAAGATTCTTGGCTCTTTCCATGCTTCCTATAGAGGTGAAGCTGCACATCCATATAATTAATTTTTATTTGCACCCCAACATCTGAATTTAGGAAATATTTTATCAGAACAGCAAAGTCAACAGGCCAGCCTGAACTCTGCTCATGCTATACTACAATGTCTAAGGTCTCCGTTCGCAGTCAGCGATCAAAGGTTGCTCTTCATTCCTTCCAGCATTCACGGATGTGTCACAGTGGCCTTGCGGATTGGACTGTTGGAGAGGAGGCAGTGGCAGAATAGCCATTGGACATTGATCCTCATTGTGTGCTGAACAAAGTCCTGCCTTTTTGGCATTAGTCCATGGAAACAAATTTCCGGTGGCACACTGATAAAATACAGAGCATGCTTTGAGTTCCTGGTGGGATTTTTTGCTATATGTTAGATTGTCATTAATGGTTACAAGCTTTAGATAATATGGAAATGGAAATGTTAACATATGGGGTAAAAAATAAAATTATTACAATTTTATAAAGCATTATTTAAAGAGACAGAATCTCAGAAAGCTGCATGTTATGATGTCCTGGCAATGTAGGTTTGTTTCACTGTCTTTTCTTGAAGCTTAGCTGTAAAATTACTGCAAATAGCATACTGCAGACAGCTAGATTTTCTGCCATTTATTTATTTGCTGTTGTTTGAAGACGAAAGGCGAGATTTTCTATCAAGCCTGACACCTTTCAGATTCCACTGTCTTTAGCAAAATAGCGACCCGTGACACGTGCACAGATAAAGACCAAGAGATGTGCCAGCTAGCTGTGCCTGTGCATGTCTGGGCAGGAGGCCTTTTTTCTGTGCACTGTGATATGACATCTGGAGATTAAAGAATTATGACATATCACTGTAAGTAAGGGGAGACCATTCAGGTAAAGCAGAGACAGAGATGGGCTACGGTCCTCTCACCAGTACCACTGTCACCGTGGAGTATGATGGCAGCAGCAGAGTTCTCTCTCACAGTCACAGTGTGTCTAGCTCTGTTGGTATTCTGTCATGTTCAAAGAAAGCAAAAGAATACCCTGGAAAGAGAAAGCCATTCTGATCCCTGCTGCTAAAATTATTTTAACTCCAGTGGAGACTAAGAACCCGATCAAGCATCAAACTACGGAAAGAACCAGAGAAAGTTCCTTATCTCTGTCTCCCATTACTGTAAAGTGTCTTATTTTCATTGTTGCACGCTGTTCGTCCATAAATGGTAGCTCCATGGAAATGAAGCATCCTGGGCACCGAGGAGGAAAAGCCCAATGGTCCATGGCAGTACAGAGATGGCTTCAGGCTTATCATTTTCACTACAAATTGTTTGTCTTTAAATAAGTGCCTTAATTTTGCTGTCTCCTTGTCTGTAAAATGGAGACACTGCCTTCCTCTGTGACAGGTTGTTATCGTAGTGAAGCATTTTAAGATGATTAAATGGCTCAAACTATGGAAATGGAGATTATTACCACGTTGAAACTTGAAGGCGCTGACCTTGACAAAAAGCTAAGAGGCAGCCTGCCTGCCTGTTCAAGCAGCATTAGCGAAGCCAGCACTTCACTTTCATGATGCTCAGTGTAATGTAATCATCTCTAATGGAGCCGTTAGAGGAGCTTCCCAGCCTCACTGGGAGAACTTGCTTAGCAAGGTCTTTTCTACTGGCATGCAATTACAAAATGAGAGTGCGAGGGAGGGTATGGGATGAATGAAAACAAACATGATTCTAGGACCAACTGTTGGTGGTTAATACTTGACCATTACTTCTTGGCAGGATTAATGTCCTTCTAATCACACTAATCCTTTCGGATAACTTCATCCATAATCCATCTATTTCAAAGCAACATCCAGATGGCTTCTGATGGTGAGGAAGACAAAATAAACAAGTGGAATGGAGTCTTAACAGCAGCTTCTTCTGTCTTCCATTTTGGGGGATATATTGACCTTGAGGCAGGTCAAAAATTTGCTTTTTATGGGAAAGCAACAGAAAATAATTAGAGAATGGCAGGGAAGCTAGAAAGTTCTATTTTTATTAGTAAACAAAATACTTGGTAGGTACTCTGATGCTTATCAGTGACAGCCAGAATGAGCCTGGAGGTGCCCATAAGAGTTTGCCAATTGTTTGCAGGGGAGTACTTAGATTTCCAAGATATTGATAGAATTCCCTTCCTCACTACTTAAAAATTGCTATAATGACTTTGGGGGTTTTATGCAGATTTCTCTCAAAGCAGACATGAAACATAGCATTTAATAGTTTCATTTGTCTGTACTATTACTAATGTTTAAAACAACACAGTAACTGACTTTGCATTTTTATTTAGTTGTGTATAAAAATTATTCCTGGAGTTGTGGACATCTTCCTCTTCCCTTCCAGTTTCCCCTTAAGAGGTTTACCTAGGTTTCATTAGATCTTTCACTGATCCTGGCTTTCCTCTTCACCTTCCTCCCTCAACAAAGACACAGTAAAGAAATAATTTTATGTAACCTTTCATAAATCACATGGAGAATGTCCAAATAAATAAATAAATAAATAAACAAACAAACTTTAATCAAGCCATTCTAGATAAAATAATTTAGCTGTTGTGTTGTTTTTTTTTTTACCATGAGTAAACAATGAAACAATTGAAGTCATAGAGAAATAATTAAGCCTTAAATATTTGCCCCACTAAATGCTGCAAGTAAATAAACTTTTTTGAACAGTTTTCCATAGCCAGCTTTTGAGCCAAATGCTACTATTTTATCTGCTGGCTTCCTGACTCTTTCTCCAATGAAAATGTGACTTAGTTCAGAGAATAGATAAGACAGATTTGGCTGCAGGAGAACAACTTATTTCTCAGAAAACAAAGCAGAGTAGATTTAGAATTACTCAAGCCTCAGTCAGAAAAAGCCAGACATCTTTTACTTGTTAAGAAAAGAAATAAAAACCTTAAAGAAGAATCTCCTCCTGCCAATATTGTGGAGCATCAGTTTTATATTGTGTAGAGATCTTAACGTTACTAAAACAACTTTGAAGAGGCTTGAAAGCCACATATAGAAGAAGCATTGGACAGATATTTACACACATATATAGCAGATACAACAATTTTGGAGGCTATTGTTCCAAATTGTGTGTAATCTCTGAGAATATACAATGTCATTCAAGAGCTGTTGGACAAATAAGATGATAGAATAAAACAATGAAGCTGACTATTCTAGACAGCAGAAAGGCCACAGAAAGATTGTTTTCACATGTAATTGGAACAACCTATGCAGGAAATAAAGAGGTCATGGGGCTACTTACTTTGTTATGATGTCTGTTACTACATCCAGCACCAAATGTTTCAAAGCAAGGTGCAAGAAACCTCTTAAGCCATAGTAATCAGAGATTTCACTTAAATCCTGCTCTGCAAGATTTAGTATCTCATCCAAAACTCGTTAATACATAGCTTGGAAGCCTTAGACTTGGCATCGTACTTTTTTCTATACAAACTAAGAAATGGTCCCTAAATATGAAATTGCAATAACTTTTTTTTTCACCATACTGAATGAGTAAGAAATATTGTAAGGATTCAGAAAAGCTGAGATTGTTTTTCATTGTCTTAATCCTGTTTTGTCAATCATTAAAATACATTATGGAAGCTATGCATGAAATGTACCTGTGGAAGCTACTTAGCAAGTCAGATGATTTTAACCTAGAAATCAAATATCTGTTCTGTTATCCCAAGCCTAATCAGATTCTGAGGGTTGACAAGAATTAAAGGTATCCTGATTTTCATTCCATTATATTTCTTGAGAGTCTAGTTCTGAAGGGCATGGGCACGTCTTTGCTCAGTCTTAGAAGTCAGAGTAGCTGTTGGGAAGGGTTTAATATAGCCAAGCGTGTCTGATGAAATCAGTTTTAAAGGAAAAACCTAGAAATGATACAGTGGTCTTAAGTTAAACCATTTGGAAGCTATTCCTTCTGAATTCTGTATTTCCTAGGAAATAAGAGTACTTTTTCTCATCATTCTGTGACTACATTAAGTGAATGCTGGAGCTCTAGTGACAAACAGTGAGGAAATCCTGTGATGTAGCTGTGTATTATTTACTTCAAGCAATAACTGCAATGCTCAGTGTGTCTACTAATCTTGATGTCTTCTGTCCTGTTCCTTCTGACATCAAATGTATGAAGCCAAAGGAAAAGTAATTAATAAGTGATTGCAGTCTCTTACTAGTTACTGTCATTTCTTCCTGAAAATCAATCTGATCATTTGCTTAAAATGCCCAGTGTTACTCCACAGCTTTTGGAAAACTGCTTACACTGGTCCCATCTTCAAACAGAGCTTTGCAGGCCATGAGGAACACAGAGCTTTATCTGAACTCAGACTTTTATTCATACTTCCTCACACCACAGTTTCCTCTGCTGCACCTCCATGGTTAATTACTTTTGAGGACTTTCTCATCACAGCATGAACCGAGCATGACTTTATCTGGTGACAGGATAATCTCATTACAGATGATGATCTTGTTAATGAATATCCCCAAGACAGAGCAATCTCATTATTAGCCCCCTCAGGATTTGCCACCTGCGAGCCAATGTCTGATTAGATTCTAGCTGCACAACATCCCCCAGATCCTAACCGCGCAATGTCTGAGGCTGAGGCACCCCCACAGGCACACAGCCCAGTGGACGTGCTGAATTAGGATGTTTGCCCCTAACTTCTCCTGGACATACTTCTCAGGTGAACAGTCACGGAAGTTGTGGCACTGTGTGCAGCGGGGTTCATCTCCTGCTGTTCTGCAGAGCAAGCACAACACAGTGGCATCAGGGGCAGAAGAAACGGTGTGCCTTTCCCACAGTGATAATGAATGGCTTCAGGGCAGCACCAGGAGGTAAACTGTACTGTCTGTCTCCTCATTAGTGCCCTCCAAGTAATCAGCCTGCATGTTGGCTTACCCGCAAGCTACAGATCTGCTTGGTCAAGGATCAGGCTTTCAAAGCACTAGTGCCTGTTTCCCTGCCTAATATACCTATGATGAACACTGGAAATGATTACTATGGAAAACATCCAGCTGGTTAGAAATCAACTTATTTGAGATACACGTAACATCTTAGTCAGTGATTTAGAATACAGAGTCTTCCATATGAACACATCCAAGGAAAATGACATGTAGTGCACTGTTAGTAAACTGTTTTACAAGCACATAGGCAGGTGGGATTTTTTATCAAAACCTTAAAAGAGAGGAAAGAAAAATAGTTACAAAAGTGAGAGATACTGAGATTCTCATTTTCTAAATGATCCACATTACAGTGCAACCAATGTTTGCCTTGCTCCTATAATGTTAACAAAAACCATCCTAGATGAGGGACTGGCCATGCAGAAAAGCAATGCATTTTCTTAATTAATCTAGTGGATAGCAGGAACCTGAGCACTAAATCCCACCCATTTGATTTCATTAAATGTACTATAAATGTTAAGCTGTACTTCAGTATTGGCTCCAGACAACCTCGCTGAACAGAGGGAGGTCAGGAAGGTCTCATTCAAGGAGGTCCAGCTTAGTACATGACTATTTGTGAGGAAAAGCTTGATAATCGGTTCTGTTTTGATGATGAAACTGGACAGTGGGGTCATATCAAATAGTAGATGTGGTATTTTATTTCAACTGCAGTTTTCCTGAGATGCATGTTAGGAGAGTTTGCACAGAATTATTCAAAGCTGAATCTCAGTTTGAAGCCCCAGGCAACACTGGTGTGATTGGAAACTCAAGTCTCAGTCTCAGATCACTTGTAAGCAGCATGAGGGTTTATGTCAGAGCAGCCTGGAGAAAATTCAGGGCCCAAGCAGTGCCCTAATTTGCCTGTAAAAGAGGGCTAGTGGCAGAGAGTTGTACAGCTTGGTAGAGGCAAGCTTTGTGAGGCCTCTGACCATCCTCTGGCAGTGGTGGGAAGGGAGCCAGAGTGGGAAGAAGAGGGTGAAATCACGACAGCATTTTCTTTGCTGTCACTGTGCAGCCATACCCACCCATGAAGGAGTCTCCTCTGCTCACAATACAGGAGGCAGAGAGACCATCTGCTCCCCAGCATGCCCCCTACTAGAGCAAAAATATATTGTGCTTTGTGTGAGTTTAGAAAAAAACTTCTAAAAACACTGATACGCAGGCGATCACACAAAAAGCAGGAAAAATAGAATGACTAGGGAATTGGGCTTCTGTTGCATTAATGTTATGCAAATGATCCCATATATTTTGTGTTTTCTTTCCACAGCTTAATGTCTGGGCTAGCAGCCCTGGATGCCAAGACTTCCAGTCGATTAGGTATCATAACCGTCACTTACTACCTGTGGACAACATTTGTGGCTGTTATTGTGGGAATAATTATGGTCTCCATTATCCATCCTGGTGGAGCAGCGCAGAAGGAGAGCACTGAGGAGGGTGGAAAGCCCATCATGAGCTCTGCAGATGCACTGCTGGACTTAATCCGGTAACTGCTGGCATTCTTTCTGTTTTCTGGAAGTAACACTTTGTACATACATGCATGGGAAACTGTGGCCTCAGGATAAGTTCTGAGTGTAATGATGAGCATTTAGTTTAAATTAAGAGAGAGTAATTTTCAGAAGATGGTTTTTCAAGTTATCAGATGCGTATACTGTCTGTTTCTACTAAACTTTAAACAAAGGGACAACAAAATCTAACAAATGCTAACAGCCCTTTTTTTTTTTTTTTTTTTTTTTAACTCCTATAAAATCATATGTAGCCTGTGGAGCTCATCATCAAATCCATTATTAAGATCTAGACAGTATTAAAATGTAATGTTAATTTGAAATAAGGGCTGACAGTTGTTAATGTTAATTTGAAATAAGGGCTGACAGTTGTAATAGGAAAAACCTTAAATATGAGGGCTGAAAACCACATTTTTGAGGAAATAATTCTTGAAAGCACACATGCTTTCAAATGCTCATAGCAGCTCTTAGATGAAGGACTCAGAAAGACTACTGTTGTGATTTTTATTTTCGTTGTTTTTATCACATTATTAGTTCTGGTTTGTGGCTTTTTCTTGTTTGTTTTGCTTTGTTTGGCAGAAGGGAGGGTTGTTCCTTTAGGCCAGCATTGGAGTCCTGAATAGGCATTTTAACGGCCTTGCCTTAACATCCCTCTTTGTATCAGCATTTCGTGAGCTAGCACGATGAACACAGCATGTGCCTCAGATTTATTTTGCTCATGCAAAAAGACCAGGTTTGCCTTCAGGTGATTCCTCAAGATCTCCCTACTACATTGGGCAAGGGCTTTTAGGCCCAGTGTGCATCTGAACCGTGAAGAATTATCTTTGGAGTTTTACTTATGAAAATGCAAAATGTTTGACAATTTTTATTTCAAAACCCAAGTTCCTGACACAAAATACTTCCATTAGAGTTCCTGGGTCTTCAAATCAGAAGGAACTGGGATGAAAAGCCTACAAAAATCCTTTCTTTCTGCTCCAAGTTGCACTTAGCCAGCCCATCTGAAAGCCTTATGTTCTTCTGTTGTTTCAATGTCTTACTGAGAATGGGACAAATTATATTAGTCATGGATCAGTAGCCAAGAGCACTCTCTTGCAGCTTTCCACAAAACTACCATCTTCATCTGCAGTGGGAAGATGCCCACTTCATGGCATCCCTACCTCCCTGGTGAATTTGCTCTGATCTTTGTGCAGTGGGATTCATGCGTGTTTGTGACTAGTTACCTCAGAAGATTCCATTTCTGCTGCATAAATGACTATAATTGTTAAACCAGGAGGAAGGAACTGGAGCTTTGATCCTGAGACTGATAGAAGTAAAAGGGAATTTAACAAAACTGCGTAATCTTGATGATTATCTTCATAGTGTCAGTGTTCAGAAGCATTTTCTCTGGTTTTGAGCTGCTTCCTAAAGCCTCATTCATGGACACTTAAAGGCTTAGAGAGAGCGAGACATATGGTGAATGGTCACATGCAAAATAACCTTACAGCTGGCTCTCGAAAGGCTCCCTCTAGGCATAGGTTTCCATCCCCTTGTACCTGTCTAGCTGCTTTTTGAAAGCCAGAGTAAGACGGTTCATGGAGATGCCAGATGAAAAATAGCATGGCGGTGCAAAGTTTAAATTCAGTTCTACAATACTATGTTTGCATAAACTGAAAGTCTGTATGAGTGGAACCCAAGATCTTGATTATGATTTCACCTCTTCCTCTCTGTCTGGCTAATTCAGCTCCCTGTACATCACACATCTAGTGATAAGGTTTGGGAACATTTTATTCTGTTGAGCCTCACTGCAGGTAAAATATTATGTTCTGATCTACACATTTGCAAACACCATCTGTAATTTCACTCCCTATAAACACGTATCTAAGCAAATTATAACAGTTTTCATGCCTATTTCAGGAATTCATATTTCCACCTAGGCATGCTAGTTTAGTGTGTGAAACCTTAAAGTCTTCACTGATTTGGGCAGGCATTAGCAATTACAGGCCAATTAGCCACTCTCATTACTGAAGCTTTAACAGAGAGACTGAAGTTCACTCTCCTTTTGCTGTGCTAAGAACCAGCCACAGCTGTGCTGTCTTTCTGCCCTGAGTGCACAGACTGATGGTTTTTATTCTTCCACTGCAGAAATAACCACATTCACTAAATAAATAAATAATAACACAACTGTGGGGAGTGGGCTTTCAGCCTAGATAAACACTACGAGTGAAATCCTGGCTCCGCTGAAGTCAATTGCAAAACTCCTAAATATCTGTGTGGAAGTCTGGATTAAATGTAATGATGTATCTGCTGGTTTGAGCTAGAAAAGCTGATCCTTCAGCTCAGTGATAAATCACTTCCATTCACAGCTGGAGACCATCTTTTCAGGCCCAGATTGGCTTATCTTCTCAATTCATTAATTTCCTCTCAATGTATCAATTGCATGTGTGCACAGAAGTTCTCGCAGGAAACATCTGGCATTCTTCAAATAAAGAATGCTGAATGAACAAGAGGAGAGATGATATACATGACATAATTGTGGGGTTTAGTTCAAAAGCATGAATTTTGGCATGGCGATGCACATATTCACCCTCACTTACCTCAGATACGAAGCCACTTTGAAATGGTGACATGTATTATTTCTTGTGATGTTATACACGACATTGTCAGGTTTGAAATTTTTGGCAGGGAGGAAGGAAATTGAATTTCTGGAATTTTTGGGTGAGGATTCTGCTTTTAGGAGTGGTTTTAATCAGAAAAGAAACAAAGAACTACTGCAGAGCCTCATCATCATTCTAAACACCTACAACATTAATCAGTATTTGCATTTGTGAGTACTGATGGTGTATGGAGGAATCTGGTGATATATGTACCATATATGCAGAATTTTTTTGCAGGTGGTGCTTCCCCCATATATTTTGTCCAGTGTATGTGACACAATTAGGACAGTGTAACACATGACTCTGAAATGGCTCTAACCCTCACATCAACCAGGAGATGTATAATCTGATTAACATACTGAATTTCCTGCCTCAAAAAATGTATCCGCAAGTCAGCCATTTTGTGTCACACTGAACAGAAATATTTGAAAGGTTTCTTTTCTAAAGCGAACCCCCAGAGATTTAAGACTATAAATCCTCAGGCTAAGGATCATCTTCTTGTTCTCTTTAATGCATTAAAGTACCTGGAGCCTTATGAATTTTAATAGATTTGTTCTCACGATGCGCAATACTTCTGTGAGGTAGGGAAGAAACATTTTCCTTTCTTACAGCTGGAGAACTGAGACATATGGGGAAAAAAAACCAACCTCACCAAGGATCATTCAGAAAAATCTATGGTGCCAGAGGAAATATTCCCAGCTTGTATGAGACCTAGTAGGTGTCATGTTCTAGGAACGTGGCTTTTGGGGCACCTCCATGTAAATAATAGCTGTGAATCGACACAGATTTTTGTCTTCTTTTCTCTATGTGAATTATTGAAATTAACTCTGTACTTGTTCCCAAAAATAAAAAAGTGCATTTTTAGTAGCCTTTTTCAGTTAAGAAATGAAGAAAGGCAAGATACAACCATTTAAAAAAATAATTCAGACCTGAAGTGTTTTACTTAAAAAGACAAAAAAAGAAAGGAATAATATTGAATAACTTACAGGAATAATGTCCAATTTAAAATATTTGGTTTGTTTACTTCAGGAGCTGATGTATGCCTAACAAACAGAATAGAAAATGTATATAACTTGGGGGTGAACGTTAGTAAAACAAGATATATTAGCAGTTACTATTTCCACCACCCTGCTGCCATTCTCAGATATCTTTGGTTTGTAAGGGTAAATTTCACTGTAGCTCAAATCATGCTATTTGCATTTGTCATCAACAAATTTTGGCTGATGAGAAGAACAAACAATGAAACACCATACACATTCACATGAGGAAACAAATCCCAGCCAAACTGGAGGTTCACCTTCCTGCTTTATGGGCAGCTGATCACGTGTGCAAACTGGCACCACAGAATGTAGGGCTCACAGACAGTTTTTGTCTTTCTCAAGTCTAACCAGACAGAACAACACTGTAAGCTAATTCAGCTCAAAAGCTCCAAATACAACGACCCAGTGAATAGAGACAGGATCACATCACGCCTTAACCCAACATAACACCCAACATAAGAGTTTGTACACTATTCACTGGCAGTTTTTACCACTGACTGTTCAGGACTGCATCCAATTTAATAGACTTTGAAACTCAGTCTGGCTCAACAGTTTTAACAAAAGGAGGGTTTTTTTTGTTTTTGCTTTTGTTTGCTGTTGTTTTTTGTTTGTCTGTGGGTTTTGCTTTATATATATATTTATATATACACACCATTAATAGTTAGAAGAGGGCATAAACATGGGAATCCTAAACACTGTTTAAAATAATTTCCCTTCCCTCTTTTCAAGCTAAGAGTTATTTTATTTTGGATAGAAATTGAATTTCTTCAAAAGAGAGCAGGAGAAACCAAGTATCTGCTGCAGTTAGGAAAAATTCAGGCAGTGCAAAACCAGAAATAAGGCTTAAAGAAGTTTACAGCTGAAGACTGATTTGTATATACAGGCAGTAATATATTTAAGTGTATTAAAAGACCCAGGGTTTAAACTATGAAATAACTTTTTTTTTTTTTTTTTTATTAGTTTTGCCCTTATTTTTT
>VXAV01002556.1:361364-399761 GCA_013399715.1 Alectura lathami | reverse complement strand
TATCTACCAAAAGCCACTGAGTACCTATGATAGAAATATTTATCTGTCTCCTGTGGCAAACTAGTACTTTTTAATCATTTCAGTTTGCCAGTCTTCTTTTATCTCCCAAAACAAGCCTGGTGCCAGCATTCTTCAACACTCTGTGTGACCAGATGTTCTCTTCTGGTTAACTTTTTAAGAAGTTCAAGCTGGTCAGAAGCCCAAACCTCAAGTATTTACAAAAGGCTCTGAAGCTCCTAAGTGCATGGTTCCTATTTGACATAAATGGAAATCAACATGGAAAAAAAAAGAGAATTCCATGATGAAAATGATGCTGGGAAGACAGACCATGAAGCAGACTTTCTGCCCTCTGCTCAGGAGGGCTCAGTCACAGAAGGGGAGACACATGGGGGCCAAGAGTTAAAACTGCATTAGGAAAGCTTCAGACCTAACAGGGAATAAATTTTCATCCGCCTGAAAATTGGCCTGGATATATTCAAAGTGAAAGAACACAAGTTATTAAATAACTGTCCTTCCCTGGAACCATAGTGCAAATGTGTTGGGGCTGTCATGCTACTTTTGATACGATTCAACCTTTTCAACATTCCTAAAGATGTGATGAACTCGTACTTCCACCCCAAAGAATGAGTTTCAAAGAAAGTCATAGCACTACCAGAGCTGTGCTGGGATCTTGACTTTCAGAAGAAGCAGGTTAAGGAAGTTCACCCTCCAGATCCCTTCCTGGAACCTTCAGATTGTGGTAAATAGGAACCACAGTGCTGTTCATTCTTCTGCAGAGCTGTAAAACCTGGAAACTTTATAGTTGTCGTGTCAAGCTTCTCAGACTCCATTTTTACTGTCTCTGTAACATTACTGTACTGAATACTGTGAAATACCCAGTCTTAAAACAATGTTCTTGCATGCTCAGCTATATTAGTTCAGATGTGAGAAATATAGGACAGAGAGCAGAGTGTCCAAAGCTGCTTTATGCCCAATGCAAATATAGGCCAGTAAAATATTACGAGGACACGTATGTTGCAAAAACACCCAGTCAGGTGGCTTTAATTCCACAGTGTGGGAGACTGCAGCCAAAGACTGTCTGGTGTGGCAGGGATTAGGCACTGATAACATCAAAGCCTGAGAGCAAAACCAGATTGCTGCTGCAGAACAGAGTGCCCCAGAGGGAATGGGTGTTCCGAATCAAGGAAACAACATCTGCTATACCTGTGGCTGCTGGCCTAATTTCTTCTTTAAAAAGATCTGCAAAAGCTGAGTGCTTTGAATCAACAGATGGTGTAGTTAGGACTCCAAATGAGTATTTCAGACATTCAGTAGTATAATTGCAACCAGAATTTGGCCTTTTATTTGTAATAGAAGTTATCCAGGAGCCATCAAAATGACTATTCCAATAGTACGCTTGTGTTCTGTGGACAATTTGGCCAAAGGCATGAGCAGTAAAACAGTTTAACAGGGCTGATATTTGTCTCACTACCATAGTTCTCAGTCAGCAACCTACTGAAGAGAGCAGGAGGTACCCACGTCCTGGGGGCAGTGCCAAAGCTGAGCTGAAAATGCCTGAGCTGAAAAAATGATTTTCTAAAACAATTTAGGTTCCTAAACCAGCAGAAAACTAAGGGAACAAAAATGAGTTTAATGTAAATTGCTAGGTTAACATTGCTGGGAGACTGTGGAGAAGGGAAAAAGACCTCCCGTTGGCAGTGATAAGGTACTAAATAGTTTTACATGTATTAGAAGCTGCACCCTTGGAGCAGCTCCTTAGACCAGCTGCTATCTGTACTTGCTACAAGTCGTTTTTGGAATTTTCTTCAAATTCCATGGCTACCAATTGCGGAACGATGCCTTAGTCATGCATACACGTTTCTAATTCCTGGTATATCCTTATGTCTGAGTCCCGTCATCCCATACAAGAGTGAGGGAAGGACTCCAAAATTTGCTAGCAGAATGAACCAGCCTGTTCCTCACAGCACGATGTAGTCAGAGGAGGTGTTTTGTCGGTCACTTGTCTGTATATGCAGCTATCACAACAAGCGCAGGCCAGGCATGTCATCTGTGGTTCAGTAGCTCACGGTCTGTCAGAAGTTCGTGGAGTTCATATTGAATTTTCATATTTGTTCACTCTTTTAACCTGCATTAAACACACCTGCTCCATCTAGCAGAATTTCTGAAGCAGAAGATGCTCTGGGAAATACATCCTCTGTTCTTCCTCAGGGCAGACAGCATTCAGCTCTGATTTTTTTTTTATGTAACCAGAAGCCATATGTTTCAGTTGCTGTTTTACAATTGTTTCCGTGTCTTAGACATAAATTGATCTATGTTCCACACCAGCCTCACTCACTGTTAGTCATTATTCTAAATTCTCTATTATTATGTGAAACTATTTTTGCCAAGAATGCTGAATTGTGCCACTGAGGTTAGAGACAATCACTTGTACTGGAGAAATGAATCCTAGATCACTTTGTTTCTCACAGTATTACTTTGTGTCCTGCATTTGTAAACAATCTGAAAGTAATGCTGGAAATCTAGAAATATTTTATCTGCTTAGCTCTCTTTGTTGAATAAACACAGCAGCATTTATAAGTGGAGGCAGCAGTAAGTAACTCTGCTTGAATTATTACTTCTTAAATACTGACAGTGTCTTCAATTCAGTATATGCCAGAGGTAAACAATGTACCTGTTCTGAGTAGAGGGACAGCTTCACTTTATGATCCTGACACCAGATCCATGCGGGTATAACTTCATCCTTGTGCAGAATTGCAGTGAAGGTAGCAGAGATGTGTAGAGGCCAATCTGATTTGAGGTTGGATGCCTGGAAGACAGGAAGGGAAATATCAACATGCAGCAAAATGAACCCCTACAGCAAGACTTTGTCAATTGTTTCTGAAGAGGCCTGGCTGAACCAACAAACCCTCCCAGTCATCTCCTGTTTTTCTGTGTCTGTTTGATACTTTCTTCTCAGTATTTGGTTTTGATCTGTTAGAGTTCTCTTCCACAAATTGCTCTCTTGAATGTTTTTAATTAACAAAACTAAATTTTGGCTAATACTGGATTTTTTCAATCCAAGTAAACCAGCTTAAAATAAAAAATAAGCTGAAGTTCTGGCAAACACATTCAGGTCAGCCATTCACTAGATAAATTGTGTAACTTGGGCAGGCTAGTCTCAAAGACTGGATCACAGTGCATAATATATTAAAAATTATTGGGAGAATTCCAGCATCCAGTATTAAGTGGGTAGTTGTAATTCCTGCAGGATAAAGAATGATAAAGAAATAAAATGCTTTAATCCTCCACAAATTTGTCTAACATTTAATCTAGCTACTAACCATATGATATTCCCTTTCTCGAACACTCTCAATTTGTTCTTAATTCTTCTAATTAAGACTGTAAAATTGAGACAGAAAATAGAAATCATCAGCTATTATATCCATATTTCTTCGTAAAGCTTTGTCTCATGAGTGATATTCATAGTCAGATCTAAGCAGGACTGCTCACTGGGATTCATGCTGTCAGAATAATTCACATTCACACAGCAGGTTATAGCACAATAGTCCCACTAGCACTTTGCACACTTTCATCTGATCACTTCAAATCATAAAGCAAATGCAATTTAACATTAATGAAGTCTTTAACAGCGTTGAAGCAGAATTCCCTTATGAGGGGAAGGCAGTAACAAACTTTTCTTTTCGGTGCTTCCTGCTCCTATAAACCTCCTCTCCGCCCCTCCCAGGTCCAGCTCCATCCAGCTGTTCTTCAGCTAGTTCCTTCTGCCAAGCTCCTGGGGCTCAGGCAGAAGGTTGTGTTTGTATCTGACAGGAAAGCGATGCACAGCTGGCTCTTGTCTGTGTCTTGTTTTGACTACAGATTTGACACTTGACCCAGAGAATGATCAGCTTTTGTGGAAGATTTGCCGAGATAACTCAGTGCTTTGTGCTGCCGTTACAGGGGCAAAAGCTTTTGGATGTGCAGCACTGCTTACAGTTGTTTGCCACTAACTGTGTGTCTTAAGTTAATCATTCCAATTAAGCGAAGGTATGTGCAAAGAGACTGCATTAGTTTAACTTCACCTGGCTAACCAAACCTTGTGACAAGCTGTTTATATGGGCGAGGCTGCTGCCTTCCCATCTCATGTCCGTGTGCAGCACAGCCCGTGTCACGCCTGGGGCTGCTCAGCAGGACTGGTAAAATGGAAGGAGGCCTTGCCAGTGCACAGCCCAGCGAGGATATGCTGTGATCCCACAGTGATGCCAGGCAGCACATCAGGCTGCGAGGGAAGGTCAAATGAACTGCCTCGCCTCTGCTGGGGTGAGAAAGGGCCAGGACAGTTAAAGAAGAGATCTGAAGTGCTGTGCATCAACCTCACAGCTTGCCTGACAGTAACTGGTCTGCGTAACACTAGTTTTCCCCAAAGCAACAGCCTTACCAAAACAGCAAGCGATGCCTTTAGGCAGATTGTCTGCTCTCACAGCAGGCCAACACAACTCATTTTCAATCTTCTGTTTCAATCATTAGACAGTACTGCTAGCCTGCAATTCACATTCTTCTCCCCCTGCTTTACCCTGAACAGAATGTTTGTAGCAATTGCTCTGTCTGATGACACTGAAACAGATTCTACCTCATAATTTGAGGTGCATCTGTAATGGCACATCATTATTACTCAAAATAGCATTTTTTTTTTTTTCTGAACCAGCGCTGTATACATATGCTGCTGGTGCAAAGAAGAAAGATCTGAAAATGTCTCAGTTTGGCATGCATTTAACTGTATATACGTGGAATGGAATGAGAACAGGCTCTCACATATATTTAAGTGTTGTCCAGGCTTTAGCTGGATTTTCAGTAAGAAGTCCTTTGGTTGGAGAATTCAGGAGAATTCAGGAATTATTCTCTTTGCATAAGTTTATGTATATGAAAGTATAGAATTGGGTCACAGAGTGCTACTGTCTTCTGCCTCTAGATTCAGAGGCTTTGTGCTGCTGAAAATAAATCAGTTCTATGAGGTCCTATTAGAGTGGTCACACAAATCTCAGTTCCAAGTGCTACATGGAAATACATGACTTTTTAGGGTTTTTTTGCTGAATTATTCCTCTTTGAAGCCTGTAGAGGGTGTTCTTTCCATTTCAAATTAGGACTGAATGTCTTTCTACAAGATAATAATCTTGCTCAAAAAGAAGTTATAAACATTATGGTCTGACATGCACAGAAGACAGAAAAGATAACGACAAGTGTCTGTGGAATTAAAAACCTTTCAATCTCACTGCAAATCTCGTAGTGTATGGTCCTTGTTTCCCACTGTAGCTCAGCCGTGAGCACACATGAAACTGTTTCCTTCACATCAGTCTCTTGTTCTGAGGCCTCAGAACCAAGTTAAAAGTTAGCAGCTCTAGTCTCAATTCTTTTAATCAGGAATCAGATCCCCTGCAAAGTCTACGACGCTTAGAATTGTAGTGATGGAAGGGTGTCAGAACATACTACAGTTCATGAGTCATCTCACAGCAGTGCTTAGAAGTCCCAGAGTAGATTACAGCACCCAGGGATCTCAGGAATACATCCCTGAACCCTGACTCTGTCTTGAACAGCTCATTATCTAAACAAGAAGAGAAAATACAAAGCAAAGAAATATTCTTTTCCCAGTTAGCAGATGGGAGCTCCTGTGTCTCACTCCAGGTGTTTAGAAGTGAGTCCCAAAACTTTAATTCTGAGGAACTGTCCCTCTGCTGTGCCTTGCCGAGTCAGTCACAGCTCTATGGCAGGAGTGAGACAGAGGGGCAGCCTCCTGCACCATTCAGCCCTTGTCTCTAGGAGGGTAAATAACTAATATATCATAGACCTGAGACTCAGGAAACTGCCTTCAGTCCCATAGAATTGATTTTATTTGTTCATTTCTAGGAACATGTTTCCAGCCAACCTTGTTGAGGCCACATTCAAGCAGGTAAGTGGCTATCGTCTTGTTACCACTGAAGAGATGAGCCAGCATTATAGAAAGAGGCGTATGATACATCTTTGTGACACAGAATCCAGATACAGACACTGCGTGTTACTTCAGAGACTACTAGTACCTTAAGCATGTAAGAATTAGTAAGTAAATTTCCAATAGTCTCAGCAGTCTTTCAGCCTGTCTACAACTGGTAGGTCAAAATGATTTCAATAGTCCAATAAAGGAACCTCCCTCCCACCTGGAGCAAAGCTGTGGCATGGATCAGGATGGATATGCTCTTTTGCCATTGGTTTACCAAGAGAAACATTCAAGATTTCACATTTTTGTGACAGCACAGCATTCCAAGCTTCATTTTGCGATATTGTGGTGTAACTAGCAATTTTACTCCTTGAGGCAAAGAGAAGGGCAACTGAATCCTGGGGAGCAACTCCTGATTATGTCTTATAGGAAAGGAAGTACATGTGAATGCCTAAAGCAGCTCGTCAGGAGATCATGTGTTTGCGGCACAAGGCTGATTATAGGAAACTCTGATTTTTGCTTTTCCAAAAGTTCGACATTTTTTACAGATTTTAGAAGCATAGGATCAGGTGCTGTCATTCTTTTCATGCTTGTCTCTCTAACACAAAGCCTTATTTTAAAAAGCATTTAGGAGGTCTCATTTAGCTATTAGTTCCTGCTGGGATATGATAAAAAATACTTTGTTTCCTTTCAGTATCGCACCAAGAGTATTCCCATCATTAAATCTAACAAAGCATCATCTGAAAGCACAACTCATCGCATTATAATATATGGAGTCCAGGATGAGAATGGATCCAATGTCCAGAATTTTGCCTTGGACATCACTCCTCCACCTGAAGTGATTTACAAATCAGAACCAGGCACTAGCGATGGCATGAACGTGCTAGGGATTGTGATCTTCTCTGCAACAATGGGTAAGTTTCAGACATGTTGCTCTGCAATAATTCGTTAAAGAGTAAAAGAGAAGGGTTGGGCTGTTGGGTTTCCTGAATTACAATAACCTGCTCCCAGACCAGGTCCTTCACTAAAGTTCCCCTCACCCAGCAGTAAATGATTTTTGCCCTGGAATCTGCCCTGCCTGTTGTTCTTATCCATTCTTAATCACATTTTATCATATTATTACTGTAGAATACAACCATCACTTACCTATGTAAGAGCACAATTCAGATAATAAGCCTCGGAGATATGATGGCTAAGAGAGTTACAGCGGAATATTGTTTTGTCAGTTTTAAACTGTGGATCCTGTCTTTGACTGAAACGTCATGATTTTGTTTTTTCCATCATGCGATGCTTACAGTTTGTACCACCTTGTAGCTTATCTCAGTGTCTAGCTAATGTCTTCAGTTTCACTTGGTGCAGGACCTCATTGGTACCACGTGTGTTATATTATCCTCGTGAACTTGGAAGAGGCAATGTAGCCACTCCCTTAACATGCCGTAGTTAATTATGACAAAGGTTAAGTTCTGGTGATTATTACAGGAAAATGCTGATAACATTTTCTTTATCTAAATTTCTTCTTGGAAGTTAACTTGGTCAGCTATGGTAGTTCCAGAAAATTTGACTGTATTTATATTACAGTTCATACTGGGCTATGGCCCAAGGGGTCAGAAATCAAGCCTGGAGTTATCAGGTTTGTCCCTTTTTTAATTTCTCCAGTATGTGGTATTCCACATACATCACTGCTGGAAGTTGGCTGTCCCTCAGTTTGCAATATTTTATAGTCGATTCCCAAAGTACAGTGTCACAGCAACCAATATTCCAGCCAAGAATTACTGGATATGAATGAATTAATTACATGTGCTTTTGAGGATCGAGGGTGACTTTACACTTCTTAGCACAGAAAACCATTCATTCTCTTCCCAGAGCTGAATATATTACTGCTACCATGCTTCTAACTCTTGCTGGCTGAGGGATCAAGAGATGGAAGCTTAGAGCTGGCTTCCTCCTGGCTCACACATAGAAAATATACCGCCTCCACTGCCACGTACACCGTAGCCCCAGCTGCTAGATCAGCTGTGGCTGTAGTAGCTGCAAACAGATGTGAGTCCCTAAGACCTCAGAATGTGTCAGGTACTGGTGACAATTTCAGATTGTCCTTTTGAGCAACGGAGGCAGCCAAGCATTTATCACTGTCTTCAGCTTTCTGCACCCCTCACCTCTTTAAAAGGGAAGCGATGAAACAAGGCGTGGCTTGAATCTCTAGGAAAGAAGCGCATCTTTCTGAAGTTTATATTGCAAAAAATGTACACAAACCTTGGTACTTGGTAATGGTTTTGCTCACTTTTGCTGTTTTATTTGCACAAAGGTATTTTTACATCACTGTGGCACAGAAAAATGGCATTAGAGTTTCTTCAGGGCCCTTGGGCAGCATCAGGCTAGCATAAGGGGCCTTTATAATAACAGACTTGAGCCAACTTTTTCTCTTCCTGAAGCAGGAGATGAATTTCTTAGTAACCTCAGTCCAGGAGTAAATCCTGGACTCTTTGCCAGGCATGCATTAAAATGGGCCATCTCTGTCAGACGGAGTGGGAGGTCAAGATGCATGAAAGGCCCCGAGGCTAGGCTCAGCTGCAGCCAGCTCTCCTGTCTCTTCTCACGCAGTGTGCAGGAGTTTCTGTTATGACAAGTGGGTAAGAGTTGAGACATCTGATCTTTTTTTCTTGGAGGAGCACACATTGCTTATTCACTACAAGGAAAATGCTTGCAGTGAAATGGAGCTTGGTACCCCAGGGCTTCAGACAGGAGTCTCTAGTCCTGCCCACTTCCCTGTCTGTCCTCAGATAGGACACTGTTTTAAAGAGTAAATTTCAGTTATTGCTGTAAAATAAAAGAGAAGGTGTTTCTCCTTTTGGCATTAGACAGAATGAGAAGCTAAGACTCGTAAAACTGCCACTGACCAGGCTACAAGAGCTGAACTACATTTAACACCCTGATAGCACAGATAAGCAACATGCTTAATAAAAGTGTTGTTTTCCATCATAAAAATTAGATGGTTATCACCAGGCTTACAACCCCACATCCTGAATGCACTGTTATGGTGAAATCACTGGGTAAGACAGTGAGAGCCTCCCTCCCTTGCCCTGGGAGAATTACTGCCTGAGTCTGGGCTCACAGGTGCAGCTGTGGGCTCCAAGGGGCACATACCAGAGCTGTATTCTTTTCCTTTCTGAGCACTGGGTGCAGAGAGGGAAAGCTCTGGGGATTTGCCTGAAGGCACATGAGAATTTAAACCCAAATACCTTTTTTGCAGGTATAATGTTGGGAAGAATGGGAAACAGTGGTGTTCCTTTGGTCAGCTTTTGTCAGTGTTTAAACGAATCTGTCATGAAGATAGTGGCAGTTGCTGTTTGGTAAGTAACAGTATTAGTAGGAATTTTTGTTATGTATAAGAAAATTTTGACACAAGAAGACACACAGAAATGGCATAAACCTATCTCCAACAGAATGACAGTAGCCAATCCTTAGCTTTGTGGGCCCTCAGCATCTAAAGGAAGACAGGCACACATGTCCTGTCCCTAGCCTGCCCTGCCATTTTGACGGAGGCACCCTCTATATCACTCAGCATGGCGTAGCTGGGTGGGTGGGTGCTGGACACACTGGAGGATTACAATACATCCAGCCCACACCAGGGAGCGTGATGAGATCCTCAGGCCAGTACTCTCATACCTTACAGCACAGCTCCACAGAAATCCTCACTTGGTTTCAGCTTTCCCAAGCTGACAGGCCCTCAGGCGAGGACGGGGCTCTGTCTGCACTGCAGTCAGCGTGCTCACTGCTGGCTCAGCTGACTCTGTAGGGAACACCACAGTTCAGAAACTAGGTAGTCTTCTGCCCATGCAGTCCAAGAGCATGTCAAATGCATATTGGTAATTCTCCTATGTCTTCTAAAGGCTACATAAGCCTTTACATAAGCATCTACTTAACAGCTTCCAGCTAAATGCATGGACATGCACATCAGCACAAGTGCATGAGCCAAGCATGGAATTCATTCCCCTGCTGCCAAGTAAATGACCTGCCTTAAGCTATAAAGTCAGAGCCTACTTCTGAACCAAAATGTCTTAAATTCATCCCTGACCAGCAACATCCCCCAGCTGTGCTGAGTACCCCAGGTGAAGGAGCATGAGTGCTTCAGGCCTGCTCCTCAGGTGTGGGGCAGGGCCTAATCACACCCAGCCTGGCCCAGCTGAGCCCACCTCTGCCACGTATGTACAGGTGCTCTTACAGCCCTGCTAGTGGAATACAAGAGTTTCCCATCTCACACTGTTTGATGGAAGTGAACTGTCTCCTCGTAATGTCTGTCTGTCTTTTTCTCAGGTACTTTCCATTTGGGATTGTGTTCCTAATCGCTGGTAAAATCTTAGAAATGGATGACCCTTCGGCCATTGGGAAGAAGCTGGGTTTCTACGCCATTACGGTGGTGTGTGGCCTGGTTGTGCACGGGCTGTTCATTCTGCCAATGATGTACTTCTTTATCACCAAGAAGAATCCTATTGTCTTCATCAGAGGGATTCTTCAAGCCTTGCTCATTGCTCTGGCCACCTCCTCCAGGTATTACCCAGTTTCTGGATGTGTCTGTCAACATTTGGAAGTTATGTGGGAGCCATTTGACCATAATGTTTGCTACATTGTTTTCCCTCAGCTTAAATAACATTGGACAAAAATGGTTTTACTTAGAGGACTTGAAAGTCACTAAGGGTATTTTTCTGTAAAAAGAAAGCATTGGGCAAAAATGTTTTTTTTTTTTCTCAGAGCATTAGAAGGGAAATAAGGGTATTTTACCATAAAAACAAATACTATGTTTCTACAAAGCTAATATACATTAAGAGACACAGTTTGTTCAGACTGCATTTCTGGTATTGGTGGAGAACCTCCTAGTTCAGTCACATGGCAACATTTTACACTTTCTGTTAACCTTAGCCTTTGGGTTTGGAAAAGACTGTGGTTGCAAGCTGTTGTCCAGCACTGGGAAAATATTCAGCCCTTGTCGAGGAACGATATTTTTCACATCCTTTTTAGGGAGGGTGTACAAGGAGTTTAAACCATAGCTGAACAGTGAAATGGGAAACAGCTTATGAACTGGTTAAGAAAATGACTGCTGTCATGGATCAACTTGTGCATAAGAAGTGCTTGGAAGGGCTGGAGCTGACTATCATGGGGCGCAGACAAGAAGGACAACTCAAATCACATTTCCACATAGCTGATATCATAGAAAGACAGTGTTGTCACATCTGTGGCTGGAGGCTTGTTACTCTCAAATAACATGAGCAGCTGTACCTAGCAATTTTTTCATAGTAATAAAAGCCACAGTACAGGTAGAAAATGCCAGGTAAAAGGATCTCTTTAGCACATCTTATATGTTTAGTTTTTCTACTCTCAGCTGTAGAGAGCTGGAGAAAGAAAAATATACTTTTCATATATCTCAGCTTGATTTACATTTTTGCTTTTCCATTCTTAAAATTCTTACTAGTTTACAGGGAGACTGGAAAATATTGAATTCTTATCCAGATTTGGAACTGATGACAGCTAGTGATAAACACCTACTTTCATTTAGACTTTTCCAAAATTAATTCCATTCAAATTCCAAATTAATTCATTCCAAATTAATAATTAGTACAAAATCAATGACAAATTGTGAGCATCTATTTGTAAAGAAACATATACTGAAAATATAAGAAGTTTTATTAACTTCCAAATATTTATTCTTGTTAACAATAATGATTGGGGAGTACTTAATCTAGCTATACTTACATGCTCATTCTGTCTTTCATCTGATAATAATTTCTGTAGCATGTTGAACTCTGATAACTGATACACCCTTTAGGGCAATAGAAGTGTATCAGCTTCTTATCCCTTGTGCCTCTAATCTTACATTTCTCGGTAACTTCCCAAGCTCCTTGGGGAGGGATTCATATAACCTTTCATCCTGCAGCAGAGTAACCCACTTAGAAATAAAGTACATTTGTAATTGGTAGGATTACAGAAGGAAAAGGCAAGCATGACATATGGATAAAGAGTTCTGGGAAGGCAGTCAAACAAATTTTGATTTAAATAACTTCTTTTTAATAGTCAAATAAGGACCATTATTTAATCAGAGCATATGCTTTGCATAGTGCATCATTGCTGATTAATAATTATGTGGGTTTTGCACAAATCTGGAACTTTCCTTCAAGTTATCCAAAGTGTTTTCACACATGGAAAAGTAGCTGTATAACTTCCGTGAATTCAGATTAGTTGATGTTGTTCATTTTCACTATAATCTTCTGCCAAAGAAGATTTTTGTTACAAAACATTATCTTGCAATGCTGTAATTCCAGTCAATGCTAAAAGTGCAATAATCTCTATATTAGTGATGGGACAATGCAAAGAGAAAACTAAAGTTGTGCCAGACCTGTGCCAGACATGGGAAAAGAGCCTAAAATTTTCATCCCTACTGACTGGCCTGATGAGGCTCAGTATTTCCTGGTAGCTCTAATGAAGTCCAACAAGGAGGAAGCGCATATGCAGACAGCTGTTTCTCTCATGAATACACTTACATTAGGGCAGGAGTAAGCAGAGCAGAAGGAATGTATAGGAATTTAAAAAAGGAGAGGAGAGAGTGAGTGGTTATTTCAGTACAGTTGTATGGTGTTGGCTTTCCACTGTGTTTCACTTTACAAGGTGTTTCCATATTTAGTAGTTTGCTCCAAAGTGACCTGTGAGGAGCAACATACTGAGAAATACAAATCAATAAAAAACTATGTGCTGGGAGGTCTTTTAAACTCTAATTAGGCTTACGTAATTATGGAAGATTTTTTTTTTTAATTAGAAGATAAAAAGCTTGTAGCTTGTGACATCATCACATCCCACATTCATTAAGATGTTAATTTTACACTCAAAGATGTTAGTGTTGGAAAAGGCTCCTCATGCTCATATTTGACACAATTGACTATCTGCCCTCCTCCTTTAAGTGCTGCCACTCTATTCATGGCAATGCAGACTTTTTCTCTGTGCTATTTCATTAATTATCTTTTTCTAGAAAGCAAAAAAAAAAAACCTTTTTCCTTTTTTTCCTAGGGGAAAAAAAAAAAAACCTCTAAACCAACCAGAAAAAAATCAGTTTAGATTTTTAAGAAAAAATATTTTTAGAAAAAAAAAAAAAAAAGAGAAAACCTTGTTCCTCATGTTGCCTTTATCATCTTTTGAAGAGTTTGTCCTTTTTTTTTCCTGCTATTAGTCAACTGACTTTTTCACCACAACAGATTCCTTTATCAAATATGGTTTAATTAAGACTGGACTCCCTATCTTAATTTTCCTTATTTTGCACCAGCATTGCATTCTGATTTTACAGCCAAGTTACTAGCCCCTTACCGGTCTTTTAGAGATTGTGCTTTTTAAATAGCTGTCTCCCATTCCTGTCAAGGCAGCTCACTGATTCTTCTGTCGCTAGCTCTGAGAGCACCTAGTCACTTTACACACGTGAAGTGTTTCCTTGCAGTTTATAATCAGGCCCGGGTTGGTTATGGTATATTCCAAATTTGGAAAAGTTCCAATGCTAATAACATTGGTCACAGTAATAAAACAAAAAGTCAGATGTGAGATGTAGTAACCAAAATACACAACTGGATCCATAGAGCTACGCAGGGTTTTGATTCCCTTGTTCTACACGAGTGCCAGAGTTACATTACTACTTGGAGAAAGTCATTGCGGTTGGTTTGGAGATTTTTAGATCAGCTATTTTTTCTCTTGATTATTTGTAGAAGTATAAGGAAAGAACATGCATGCCCTCCGGCAAATATGAGCTGGCCCTTCTAAAAGATTTGCATATCACAACCATCATCAGCGCAAAGCTTAACAGTCAGGCAGCTTTCAGCCACACAGAACCCCTCTGGGCCATTTAGGAACTCAGCTCCTCATGGGGAGAATCAGGATCCTAGGAAAGTGCCCCAGAAAAAACAGTGTGGTAAGGAGCATTAAGCATACATCAGGCAGAGCTACACGTTTGGGAACAGCTCAGGCTGGCAGCAGCCACCAGCAGGACTTGCTCCCAGAAGGGGTTTGGTATCTCTACTGGCTGAAGCTAATGTACTACCGAAGTCTAAGTGAGCCCCGAGGAACAGTTCAGAATCTCCAGGTTTGGGGCCTGGACACTTCTGATGAATTTAATTTTTTCCTCTTCTTACCAGTTTGCAAATCCAATATAGGCCCAACGTGGTTTTTAATGTTTTTTTCCTCAAATAGCAGTGTCTTGTCTAGAGATGGCTGAACTTTTCACCTTCGTTACGCCGAAAGGAATGGATACTGCACATAACTGAGCTTTTGCCAAAAGAACATGCACAAATAGTTGGGGCTGGACAGGAGAGCTGTTTCTCCCAACAGGCAACACATCTGTATTTGGTTAAATAATACTTGCCACAGGGGCATTATATAACACTCATGATGTGGGTATTGGATTTTCAGATCATCTAAGAGGAGAACAAAGAGCTGGTTTTAAGCATACTGATGGGTTTCTTGCAGATGTTTCTCTGTCAGCTTGTGTCTACGTCTAAAGATAGAAGGAAAACCACAAATCAGTGTTCTGATACTCATTCCAGCCAGTCTGCACCTGTGGAAAGCTTTCTTTTTCAGCTAAAAGTCAAACTGCACGAGGGAAAAACAGTACCATGTGCAAAACCCAAGAATGTAACACAAGGGAACCTGAGAGCAACTTAGCAGTCATCTCATGGCAATGATTCCATTGAATCTGCAGATTATTTCAAGCAATTTCCCTTCTGCAACGCTTTCTCAGTCTCTAAGGAGACTCCTTCAGAAATCCCAACCACAGAGCAATATTTTGGGCTTACACAGACGTTACTGGAAAGGCAGGGACAGAGGAGAGGAGTTCTTGTACTCCCCTAGTCCCTTTAGGACACACTGGATTCATTCCCTCTGCCAGCACCAAGCTCCTGCCTGCCATCCTGGGCCAGCCCCTGCAGCCAAGCCCCAGTCCGGGCTGGGTGTTGGCAGCCCCTCTTCATGTCATCAGCAGGGGAGGAAGACGCGTGCTGCCACTGCCCGCCGTGCCCTGCTCTGGGCTGTGCAGGCCTAGCCATGGATTTCAGGCTTGCTGCTTTCCTCCCCACACGCTAACCCTGATCTTGTCACCTCTTACTGTATCAAAAAAGCAGCATTTGGCCCACAGACAAAATTCCTCTTGTTTTTAGCTTTCCTCATTCCAACAGTATGAGGGAATTTTACTTTTCTAGGTCATCTTTCCATACCATTAATGAATTAAAGCAGCATCTTCAAAAGAAGCAATTTTCATCTTCTCAGAAGGCAAACAATAAAACACGATTTTTTCAAGGGTTTTGCCTCTTATGAAACACTAAGGGCTTGGCCATTGCACAGTGTAAATTAAAGGCAGATTTAGCAAAAGGGAGATGAGATCAGTTTGTTGATTTTTTGGAGAAAAATATGAAAATGCATTTGAATGATAAGATAAACAGAGCAGGCTGAACAGCTGTTCTTCCACAGTGACTAGCTGTCTTTGTGGCTCATGCTACTAAGAGCTTGGCCTGATCCAGCATTACCTTATGCTCACTCTCTGCAGCTGCAGCATTTTATCCAGAACAAAATTGAGATAAGACTGTAAAAATGTATTTTTAATTGTTAGAGTTAGCACTGGGAGAAGATACTTCTCTTCTTCGCTGAAAGCTTTAGGAAAGTTTCTAAAAGACGTAGCAGATTAAGATCAGTGCTTTAGAGTACTTTTTCCTCCACATACATGTTACATGTCAGCCTTTTGTATTCCTGCTCCAGTGTTTGCCACTGGATAAAGCTGCTTTCAAGAACACAAACTTCACTTAATTTAACTAGATAGACACATTAATGTGTTTATGTGAGTTTTTTTTCTTCAGCCATTGAAATTATATATGAACATAGCTTAAAAATGAGAGTAGAAGCCTCTTTTTTTTTTTTTTTTTTTTTTTTTTTTTTCTTTGCCACTTGTAATTCACCAAGAGCCAAAGCCTTAAATCTGGGACGGTTTTTCAGTAGGAATAGTTAGGACAAGCACTCTGCTGGCTGTAAGATCTGGTGTCATAAATTTGAGTGAGACGGTATGGAATAGTCGTCCCTGCTAGGAAGACAATAGAATTTGTAAAGTGGAAATGCTTCCTTTCAGTATCTTCCACAATGTTTTTCATCATCATTGCACTTACTTTCTGTCCACTTTTTTTGATGATAATATTTAGTGAAAAACCAACATCTAGTGATGTCCTTAGAAATTTTACTTCTAACAGCACAAAATTAAAATGAAAGAAGCACCCAGCTCTCTGTGAGATAAGGCACAAGTCTGAAAGCTGAATTTTTGCAAAAACAGTGCCATACGTTCAGTTTACAGCAGTGGAAATAGATACAGAATTTGCTGGCTGTGTTATTGGTATTATGGGATTGCTTTTCACAATCTTTTTCACATCTCAACCAAATGACATGCCAGTCAGTTAAAATGTGCACTTTCATAGCTCTCTGCCCTAAGAACACAAAGGCATTTAGGTTTAAAATTCTGCTATGTCAAAGTGGAAAAGGACTTGTAAGATTAACTACTTCTGTTTCCTACAAACAAATTAGACAGGATTTTGTTGCAGAAAAGACAAATGGCAAAGGTAAGACTGTTTTTAAAAACAAGTAACCCTCTGCAATTGAGGCAACTGCAGGGAATGAAAACAGTGAATGCTAAGTTTAATAACTGCTTCCTGGCAATGCCTACTGTTAAGAACTTCTAGAAGTGTCACTGTGGTGCTCTGCTCCACTTACAGCTTCACCAGGATTTTCTGTTCTGCACTACCTGTGAGCCCTGGTCTCACTCTTTTATTTTATGAATAGTTTATGGTAAACAAGACATAACCAAATTCAGTCATTCACAAATGAATGTGTAGAAAATTATATGCATGCCTGAGAGGGAAACGACATCTACTGTGTAGTTTGGGGGTTATGCTTTGCTCTGTTTGTTTTTCAAAGTAATTATTGATTAAATATTAGGACTGCCACAATGGAAAAGTTCAACATCTAGTTCCCAGAGGTAATCAGATTTTTCTTGTTTCCTTGTCCTTTCAGTTTATTTACACATCTAGTGAATTTCTTTTGCCCAGATTTTTTTGGCAGTGACTGTAGTAAATCATTCACCAGTCAGACATTCTGAGGTTAGAGAAAACAGAGATATTGTAATGAAAGCATCCTGTCATAGACTTTTCTTGCTCCTTTTGCACTCCCACTGCATGGAGCTACTTTTCCTTTCCAAACACTAACTGTGCTTTTCCTCAAACAACAGCTTGCACAAATACAAAATGACAGCTCCTACTCATGGAAACATTTTACTAATGCATTCCTGAAACTTTAGGGTTATGATATCAGAGCTTTCAGAACCTCTAATGACTGACCTACAAGTTAAATGTAACACTGAGAAAGAGTTTGACTATCAAATGTGTTTTTTTTTCCACTAAGAATTGATAATGGACATTGTAAGACAGCAGAGGTAAACTGCTGATGTGAGGCTCACAGCAGTGACTGAGCAATCTGGACTGCCCAAACGAGCGAGCAGACACCGATATTTCACTGCTGAGGACAAAGAGCTCACAAGAGAACAGAAAATTAACGAGTTCAGTATCATGCCACCAATGCTTGCCCAGTAATTACTTATCTTGTTAAGAGGTGACTTTAAGGCTTTTACGTAGCATTTCCTTACAGTGAGTGAAGAGCCTTTCCTGATTTATACCTTTCCTTGGTCTGTATCTACTCTTGCTATTTAAAAATGGCTTTGTATTTCAGAAGGCCTAGAAGGAAACTTAATAAAATTAACAACGCCCAATAGTTTTCCAGAGGTTTTACTAATAAGTTGCAAGTTCCTATCTTGCATTTGAGTTCCTCAGCAGGATTTATGTCCCTTTTCTTCAGAAAGAGAGAATTACTTTAATTTTTTGGAAAGCAAAATTTGTACTGACTCTGGCATGTATACATGTAACTGCATTTATCCCCTCAAGCAAATGAGCGAGAAGCAGGGCAAGTGAGTAACGTGCACAGCAGGGAGCAAGAAGCAGTGCTCGGATAGTCAGTGCAAAACGTACCCTTCCTGAAGAAGATTTGCTGCAGTTTATTCTGTTCCCCGGAAATAAGAATAATTTCAAAGTGTGCTTCTCTGTGCTGTGTTGCAGTTCAGCCACACTGCCTATCACGTTCAAGTGCTTGCTGGAGAACAACCACGTGGACAGGAGGATTGCGAGGTTCGTGCTGCCTGTGGGAGCCACCATCAACATGGACGGGACCGCGCTCTACGAAGCGGTGGCTGCCATCTTCATTGCACAAGTAAACAACTATGAGCTGGATTTTGGGCAGATTATTACCATAAGGTATAAGCCTCAAATTCCACATGCCCGGATTTGCTTGCCTTGCTGAGTGTGACATTCTGATGGTTCTTGTGTGTAGAAATGTTCGGAACAAAACTCATCTTTGCCATTTCTCATAGGATGGTAATTTTTAAGTAATGGAGAGATCAGGGACTGTAAAAGGGGAAATTGCACTGGTGCTGTGTAAAAGAAGCATGTGGACATCAGCAAACAGCAGGTTTCTGTTTGAGAATAGCTGTCTGATTTTTACTTTTAGGCACACCCGTGTTCATTTACTGGATATCAGATACAGGGAATAATGGGTGTTGGGAAGCTCTGTCAAGCCTAGGGAGAGTGAGGCCAGGGAAGGAAGAAGGATGCTTCTATCAGGGCAGGTTTGCATCAAGATGCCATAGCACTCAGATATTTTTTAGATGTCTTCTGGGCTTGTCAAAGCAGAAATCTTCATAAACAACCATGCTGTCAGTGGTAGTGTGTTATAGCTGCATACTCTGTCCTTGAAAGGTCTGTAATGGATCCAAAAGAGCAGAAGATCCAGCAAAACAATTATTGCCAGAATAACTCCAGTGGCTGCCAAAGAATGCCTCAGGGACTGAAACCTGCAGGCTTCCAGCAGCGAAAAACTGATTAGAAAAACACTCTTCATAGTCAGAGTCTTGTGCAACACATTTGAGATCTGCTTACCTACCCACCCACTGACCTCACCACTGCCCCATTTACTCTGCTGGGCCTTGTCCATCTCCTGCTGGACTTGAAAAGCTTCATGGCAGGAGGAGAGTCCTGAAACTAACCCCAGATGACAGCTGAAGCTTGCTGCTGGACTTCTGGCAAGATCTGGTTAGACTAGAAGCGGAAGAAATAAATTGTGCCCATATGAGCCCTTGCTTCGGGCTTGGTCTCTCTCTCTGAAAATTATCGGAAGGATCTGCATTAAAATTTAGCCTTTTGTGATATTTAATGTGGGGATGGTTTTAGAATGTGGCCCCAAAATATGGCTCAGACACTGGACAGACATTACATACATCTTTAGGCAGAGGATGGTGATCTGAAAAATTAAGAGGGAGGATGATGGTAAGTGGAAAGACGGTAAGTTCTGACTTTCTCTTAGCAGAACCCTCCTTTATGTTTTCACTTTCACTGCCCACATTCAATGCTAATGCAAAACAACCAAACGATGTGAAGACAGCAGAAGGAAAATACAAAGTAAGATTAGAAAAATCCAGAAAAGGAAAATAAATAAAAAGACTGATTTACAAAGGAAAGGAAAATAGGAATTCACAGTGTATTCAGTACCTAAACATTTGGATATCTGAAGCCCAACTCAAACTGTATTCAATGGGCCAAACCTACCCTACATCTTTTTACTTTGGGAGGTGGACAACTGAAATTCAAATAGTGAATGCCAGGATAATTTTGCTGGTGGGGAAATGTTAGAACAAAAATCAGCCTACTCTGCTCATAGTTTGTAAAATCCAGTTTGACAGTTTACATCAATGTGATTATGCAAACCTAGATGTAGCAAAAAAAGAGAGTAAAGATCATATTCCTATCAGCTGAGCCTATTACATGAAGAAACATCTACCTTAAGGTCGAAATACAGTGGAGCAGCAGATGAGCTTGCCTGTACAATGTTAGTTAAACATTTCTATTTTTGCTTCCAATTAAGTCATGAGACATTCTAGCCTGAACTGACCTAAGAGACAGAAGCAGTTCTAATCAGCAAGCCAGTTTAGAGCACTAACTGGAGAACCTTTTAATATTCATTATACTTATCTCTTATACAACTACTGAGCCTCTGCCCCTTCCTTCCTATCTATACTCTGCCTATTGAAGTGCTATTAGCATGCTATACAAGGTAACTTTTTCAAAATTCAGTTTTAAATCTTTCTCTTCCCCATTCTCACCCACACACAAATGTATTTTCTATTGCAGGACAGCCTCTAGTTATAAATACTTATGCTGCTCTACTAGTACACTGTACAGCTCTGAGCAAGATACTGGATATCTCTCTGTCTCAGTTTCCATATGGGTGAATACTGCTACACTCATTTTCCATCACAGGAGGTTGATGAGACGTAGCTGCTTGCCAGAAGCTTTGAAATTCTGGATCAATGAATGCAGTGGATTACCAGCATATATGCTTTATGTCATCCATTTACAAGAGTCAACATTCATTTTTGTCTTCCTGCTGGATGGCCTAGCTCTTGCAAGTGGACAGATAAGAGGGAATGAATATATACAGTCACTTGTTCCTGGAAAAAAAGGAATGAAATTCCTCCCCTAAAAATAGCATTATGAAGAAAACGTTAAGCCTGCCAGGTCCACTCTTGCCCTGGTCTCCCATTCATTTCTGCTTGCCTGGCTGAAAAAATGGTGAGAAGGTCAAGTAAAAATACTTTCTAGAAACTGAAGAGGTACAGTCACATTTGTGCTTGCTTCATATTTAGATCCAAACATGCAAATCCATGTGCTGCACAAGAACTTCGCCCTTGGCCCAGCTGCTTTACCCTTGGCCTAGCCTCTTTGTGATGGAGTGACACTAAAGGCCTTAGCAGCTGCCAGCAGTGGATTTGGCTGGCACAGGAGCCGTGGGTGATGACTCAGAGAGACTGGAAGGAGCTCTGCAGCTGAGGCTGAGGCTGTGGTGAGCAGTGCTTGCAGGCTTATGGCACACGGCGCTGGTGCCATGACCCACTGGAGCTGACATATCTCAGAGAGGCCCGCAGCCTGGCAGCACCCTTTCTTTTCACCTGTGAGGTTAAAAGAATACAGAATGTCCTTACCACAACCAGGGCCGCAAAGGTAAAGGATGAGAATTTAGCACTGGGCAGTGCTAAATAGAATGGGTTTGGCCTATTCAAGATCTCTGAACTGGCTTCTGCCCACCAAACACTGGCACTTCCATGCAGTGGCTTGTATAAGAACGACTGTGGTTTAGGAAAACTCCTGTAGAAATGTGGTCTTCTTTCTTGCACAGTGACCCATCACAGGTAGAGCTTATTCCTTTCTCTCTTTGTTAAAGTATCACAGCAACAGCTGCCAGCATTGGAGCTGCTGGTATCCCGCAAGCCGGCCTGGTGACGATGGTCATCGTCCTGACCTCTGTCGGGCTCCCGACGGACGACATCACGCTGATCATTGCCGTTGACTGGGCGCTGTAAGTAGCATTAAGCTTCTGAGGCTTCCAGTGTGGCAGCACTGCTAGAAAGGCAAATGGTCTCCAGGGCTATTACTATGAACGTACATAAAAGTCATGGGAAGTAAGTATTTGGCTTGAAATAGTGTTAACGTGGCCTCGGGTGAAAGACTGTGCTGCAGTGAGCATAATGCTCTAAAAAGGCATAGACAAATGATTGGACAATATGACCAAAAAACCTGGCAGAAGGGGGAGTTCATTTCATCTAAAACCAGAGCAGGATGAGAGGTCTCTCCTGCAGTTTTTGAAATACAGAAGATTATCCTAAGGAGGGCAGTGATCAGTTGTTCTTCATGTTCATGGGGAGGGAGGGTGAAGCAGCCCAGAGTAACTGTCTTGAGTCAGATCACAGGAAAATTTCAGATTTTTATCTAGGAGTCAGACAATGGAACCGGTTTCACCTGTCCAGGCTGGAGGGTCACGTTCATGAGAACTTTTAAGGTCAGGCCAGATAAATGTCTGTCAGGTGCAGCTCTGGCACCTTTCCTTGGACAAGGATGAGGGGCCGACACTCCTAGGAACTGTGTTTTGCCTGTGCTGTGCTTACCAGCCCGCTGACACTTCAAGGACTCCATGTCCATGTGGTGAGGCACACTGCAGAGAGGCTGAGCCAGCGCTCAGCAAGCAAGTACACCCACACCACAGTGCAGCGGTGGGTTTCGTCATATGTAGTTACTCCTGTAACTAAGACCGTGATACAGACAGCCTGATGGCAAGGACAAGTAACACATTCCTTGTGTTGTTCAGCTTTGTCACTGAATAATTATTTACTTTCCTGTTCAGTGTCATAGTAATTATTATTTAAAGGAATCATGAGAGCTGTGTTGTATGCATATTCTAAGGCATATTATATTTTATATATGTCAGGAATATTCTTATGTGAAGAAGAGAGAACATTTACTGAGAGTAGTAGTAAGCCTGTGAACAGCAGGTCAGATGTTAATAAAGCAGCCTTTCTAACTCTAGTCACTGAAGTTCCATAGCTATCGAAGCACAACAAAAGTCAAAGTATTTTAAGCTGTATTACAAAAACCTTTTCCCTCTATATTGCGCAGTTTTCACCCAGCTCTTGCAACATCAGCATGTCATTGTTTTTCCAGTAAGTCTTCCAGTGTATATGGGAATACGTTTCCTTTTGTTTTGCAAAACATCTCAAAACAACAGACAAAAAACTCATTCCAGCTATAGTTCCAGACGGTATTAAAAAATGAGCAAGGAGCAGACTCAATTTTCTGTCTTTTGCAGATGAACTTTAATATAAAAAGTGCATTTCAGTATTTCAGCACTTGGTTTCAAGAGCCTGCAGATGCAAAGTGTCAACATGGTTGACATGATGAATATTTTCAATATTAGCTTTGGAAGTACTGGAGTATGAAGAATGCTTAAAGAAGGCTGATTAGATGAGCTCACAAGACTGAAATACCCGTTTCAATGCACTGAAGGTATTACAGCTCATTTAGGTAGACATAACACGTATGTGAACTACATACCTTTAGCTAGTGCCTGGAGACAAAAGAAGAAAATTAAAATAGCACTGCAACACGCGATGCAAGTGTTTGCACTGAAAGAAATGCCATGAGCAGGAGGCTGGCCTCTTGGAGAAATGCCAGTGCTGTGCAGTGTGGCTCTACTGATAGGTGGTGCAGACACCTGTGTGCACACAGGAACATAGAACAGAACTGCTCCAACAGTGTGCCAGGCAATCCGTTTTCTTAAGAGTTTCAGTATGGTGCACTGTTTCCTCAAAAAAATCCTGTCTTCAGAACAGATCCCAATTAGAGACCAAAACAGAGACCAAACTTCTGAGCTTTGATCATACAGCTTCTTCTGCACCAAACCTCCTTGCATAATCCAAAATTAACAATCCAGAACAGCTTTCCAAGAATCCAAATCCGACGATCAACCAAGAAAAAAAAAGCCTGTGTGTAACAGGAGCATCTGTCCAGTTTGTGTTTTTCCCTGTTTAACTAAACATTGTTGTGGGAATTTTCCTCAAGGCAAAACCCAAACTCAGAACAGCAGGTATTATAAAAATGGATTCAGCAAACAAGTCTAGGACTAGGTCAACAAACATTTAGGTGTAGGCTGTGGAATATTAGGGATGAGGTTACTTGCAATTGCATGTGCAATTTGGATAACTGCACAGCCAAATAACATTTCATGCAGGAACTCTTCCTGCGAATTAGGCAAGCAACTGCATAAACATTCACATGCTAGATTGTATGCCTAAAATGTATGGAGGAAAAAAAATCAGCACACAGTTTCAATTTTTTTTTTTCTGTATTAAATTACAGGACCAGAAATCTGGGCATTGTTGATATTGGACCGTCACTACCTTTAATAAGCCAAACATCTGGAGATTTCTGAGCCTCCATTTTATAACTCACATTTATAAATTAAGTTACCAGTTTGACACAGCTTTCAGATGTGAATGTTTTTCTTGGAAAAGATGCAATATATTTCTGACTTAAAAGCTATGCCATCTATTTGAAATCTCATCAGTTTAACTAATAGATTCCAAGCAGTTTCAAGGGAAGCACTTGTCTATGGCAACCACTTACTCTTGCAATACGGTCAATATTTTTATTTTTGTGATGTTAGTGGTTAGCATATATAAAACAGGGATCCCATAAATATCTTAATGAAAAATAGTGAAACTGTATGTATGCACAATACCGTCAAACATAAAAAGTTCGACTGGAGAGAAAGGTAACTGAGAGTGAAGAATCTTCAAGAGCCAGCGGTGCCATAGCAACCACAGCCTTTTCAGAAATGAACAGGATTTCAGTATGGTCACTGCCTGCCTAGTTTGTGGGTGTGGTTATTTAGCAATCTTCAGAATAGCTTTTAATTGTGTCCTGCAAATCCTACCAAAACAGTATTCTTCTTGCTGAGAAGACTGCTTGAGATTGCAGGGCTAGGATCCTGATACCAATACAAGGTACTGGTTGTACTGGCTGCCCTTTGCTTGTATTGAATCAAGACATTTGCAGCACCAGCCTCCAAATCAGGTCATAGCACAGAAGCTTAACACAAAAACGCAGACAGATGCATCTTGATCTGCTGCGTTAAGCCTTTCTAGTGATGAATCAGTTTGCATGCATAGGGAGCAACAGCGGCTCTAGTTAGCTCAGCTACAAATTAAAGCATGTGGCAGCACAGCATGCTAAGCTCAGAAAAGACTGGAAAACCCAGCAGAGCAGCTAAGTAACTCCACTTCTGAACTTGTTAGCTCATAAAAACAGCCAGAGTGGCATTCGGCTATAAATACCGCAGGGATGAAGACATAGGCATGTACCCACAGAGCCAGCAACTTACCCTTACTATGTCATTTGCCAGAGACCGGTTTAGAACAATGATCAACGTCCTGGGAGATGCCCTGGCTGCGGGGATTATGGCCCACATCTGCCGGAAGGAGTTCATCAAGGACGGCGATGAGGTAACAGCACCGCGAGCCAGGGCGCGCCGGCATGTGCTGCGCTGCGGAAAGGCCCTGCTAGCTCTCAGCTTCCCATGTTTGTTCCAAAACAAAACATGAAGGTGTTTCAGACAGAGGGCAGAACTGGGCAATGTGCTGCTGAGCCAGATAGGGTGGAGGGGTCCTTTCTCATGAGGTCATGCAAAAAGCCACTCGAGTTCAGCCCTTGGCAGCCTGTATCTGGCGCACTGGGGCTCGGAGCAGGAAGGAGCAGCAGTGTTGTCCTACAAACACACGTGATGCTGGAGCTGAGTTCTGCGCTCAGTACCCACGTCCTGACAGGCCAGGAAGGCGTCCTGCTTCAGAAGGTGGGGCCAGCAACAGCGCTGGGTGACAAACCCTTGGGTATGTGTGTAGGGGGTGGCATCCATGACTGTGTACGTGTACGAACACTAAGCTCACAACAAAAGCAACCACCGCATCCACCGCCGTATTCTGTCCCTGCCTCCCTCCGCCTCGATGCTTTTTTTCCTTCTTCCTTGCCATGCATCACTCAGTCCTTCCTTACGCCTGCAATGCCTTCTCATGTTCTTCCTTCCTGTCCTCAGCAAAGGAGATTCCCAGTTCCCTGAGCCCACCATGCTGGGAGGTGCTAAGCCCAAACCTCTTCAGCTAATGGCAGACCCTCACTTGCTTTCTTCCACAGGGACAGGACAGTTTACACAGAAAAGATTGTTCATAGGGACTGCTGCTACAAGGCACATTTCATTTCTGTGTGTCATCTGTAGTATTCTAATCACCAACAAACTTGAAAACAACAGTATAAATAGCAAAGTTTTATTCATATTATTATTTTTGCCATTGACCAGACAGTCCTTCTGGTAAATCCCACTCTCAGGCCTTCCTGGAACATGCATTTAAAATTCCAGCTCTTTCAAGTTTTGTAAAGAAAGACAGGTCCTGTTCTCAGAGGTGCTTAGCACCTGCAGTAATTACTGATGACAGGATTAGGCCTGAATATATTGGCTACACCTACAGCTCATTTCAAATAAGTGAACACACAACCTCTCGGTGAGGTGTGCCACCAGTCACCGAGCCAGAAGTGCCGTCTGGCTCCGGGCATATCCAGGCCTGACATTTCACTGCTGAATTTAGAACTCAGTTGGAACTCAAGAAGAGATATTTCAAGAATATAAAATCCCTCCTAAGGGATTATTTAGTCATCTGTGATGAGATTTTTCTTTGCATCATGCTCTATAATTGTATTAAAATATACTGTTAGACTGCCATAAGTTCTGGCAGCGTAATTTGTGGAGTTAGTAATGTATACCCAAGGGCCAAATTTTGTCAGCTGCAAGCCCACCTCTTTTCTCTGCCAATATTTATGTCTTATTTTCCCCATCAGAACTTCTGGTTTGATTTAAAGGACACTTGAATATTTAACATATGAATCACTCAATAAAATCCTCTTTATGTCTTTTGAAATAGGACAAACTGAAAAGACAGGTATTAGTCTACTAGTTTAGAAGAAAGGCAGAAGGCCGTGTCAGATGACTTCCAGGTCTATACAACTGCCCTCAAGAGCAAGCACTGCCCAAAGCGCAGTGAGATACTGAGTCCGTAGCTCTTGAACCTGAAATTCTAGTCTTCATTTACACTACTTAAATCACTTTATTGATGCAAACAGATGTTACTGTTAAATTAGAGCTGTGGTAGAACCTGCATATTTCCATACTTAGAGACTCCCTCACTTTATCCAGATGGTGCAAAGATGCTTTACTGTATATAAGAAACAGGTCCTGGAAGTCTGTAGAGACCCTAGATAATCCCAGTGAATGCAAAGCAGACTGGAAGCTTTCAAAGTAAAAATTCCCTTCCTTTTGTACACAGCAAACAGTGGCAGTATTCCAAATCTCAATGCTTTTCACGTAGGTGCCACTGATCTGTGAGACTAAGCCTATTAACATCCATCCGATAGTGGCTTACCAGAGAAATGGCTGCGTGAAGACCATGAATGAACCTCGTGGACCAGAAGCAGTGAAGGAGCTACAGCAGCACATACCTGTACAGGTGGAGCAAGAAGAAAGCCCAGTGGAGAATCACACTAAGAAATCCAACAGCAAAGACCACTGCACTATTGAAATAAATGAACTCGAAACGAATGTGTAACTGCTGCACTCAGAGGTATCTCATACCCCAGTGACCTGATACCCAATCTCTACCTCACAGCTGGAAGAGGGACTCTTTGCCTTGAACAGAAAAATGTGGAATTCTCGCCACTCTGCTTGTACTGGAGCTAGGAGACCAGCTGTGAACGTCAGGAAAGGCACACAGCTTGCAAGAGACACGGGCTTCTTTAGGTGGAAGATTTCAATACTGAAAAATTAACTAATGGATGGCTGCTGTTTTATTCTGCACTCATTTGACTCCACTATAGTATTTGACACTCCTTTGGCTTCTTTTTTTTTTTTTTTTTTTTTTTTTTTTTTTTTATTTTTATTTGACCCTTTCTGATTTTCTAACCAAAGCCTTTTTTGTGAATCTGAGTAACCATGAACACTGTATTTATATCTTTTTTGCTGTGTAAAAATGTTTCACCAAAACTGCTAAAGATACTAATTTTGTCTAAGATTCATTAATAATAGACTTTGTGCTTAGTTTTAGAACAGCAGTAAGAAAATCACGCTGATTGCCTGATCTCACAATGTTGTATTTATTACCAAATAACCCCTGAAGCTGAGGTGAAGCAATGTGTTCATTTCTGCAGGCAGGTGCAGTAAGGTAATTCTGATGGGCAGCCTTCCGAGACAGGCAGTCAAGTGTGATACGTGACACAACGAATCCTAGGTCACTGCAGAGCACAGTTTGCCTTCGAAGTGCCAGACTTATTAACCTTTTTTTTAACCTAACTCTTCAGTAGAGTCAGTACCATGCACACGCAGTGGCAGAGGCAGTGTGAGCCCTTAGCCGTAAGCACTGGTGCTAACGTGACCTCCCCTGCAGGCCGTAGGCTCTCCTGTGTAAATACGCACCAATCTGACCCTCCAGCTCTTGAACCACACACTTCATCATAAAGGCAGATTGAACTCAATCTGGAACCCGACGATGCCGACTAATACCGGGGTTTTGTGGGGAGTCTGCTGTGGAAACTGAACTGCTGCTTGGCATAACTTGGTGGTCAAACTACATTGAAAATTACACCCTTTCCATACCCTACTGAATCTGTCAGCTACAGTAAAATCTGATGAGTATGTTTCCAATGTTTGTGATAGAGAACGTTTTTAATAAACTTGCCATTTCAAAACCATGTTGTCTGTGCACTTCTACTCTTAGCGTCTTATTTCTCTGCCTAAAAGGACAGTGGAAGTGAGGAGACCTTTTCAAAGTTGGGATCTGATTCAGAGATTACATACTAGCTCATACCAACAGAGCTGACATATCTAGCTACTTGTGACATATCAGTTTCAGATAGCATGTGCCTGGTATTCTAATATGCAGCTCCCATCTACAGGAGAAAAACAACCCAGACAAAAAGGACAATTCCTGCACTCACCAGAAGCAGAAATGATTCATGCACATGATTAACAGTTTTCTTGGGACGTGCCTATTCACCTCTTCTTTCAGGGCTCCTGTTCAGACAATTCTTTTGTTATGCAGTAATTGCAGAGGGCTGTACTATGGGTAGCTTAAATTTCAAATTTGTTGTTTTTCAATCTGGCTGGTAAAGCCAGAACCAACAAATGCATTCTATTTGGCTGTAATTCCAGAAGCCCAGGTCCAAGTCCAAGTGATTCTACTTCCATGCAACAGAGGCCTGACCTTATGTCTCGCTTCGTTTTTGTCTATTTCATAACAGTTTATGTCACAAGTCAGCACTTTGTCATCACATAGGGGGAGATTTGTAGATTTTTTTACTGCAGCGAGACAGTTGTTTTTGTTGGGTGGACACTCTGCAAGAGGTCTCTGGTATATCACTGCTTATGTGCCCTCTGCCTTTCCTCTGTACTCTGCACAAACACCCATCCCATACATCCCAATGCAGTCACTCCTGCTTGCTTGATAAATAATCACTTTTCGACTATTCAGAGTTTTTCAGACAGAATCAAAAGGTGTCCAACTTTAACAAGAAGTATGGTTACTATTTTCCTGATTTGATTCTGGAGTGAAAAACAACAAACACCGAACACAAGGAATAGAGAAGACCTGAAATTATTCAGAACAATTTGTCCTGTAACACATGTGCTCTGCAGAGTGCCATTAAAATGTGTAATTTCGGAGGACTGGGGCTGTCTGAACTGGCAGCAGCACCAGCCAGCAAGCAGCACCTGAGCTTTGATCTCAGCAGTGCCAGCAGCCCCAGGAGGGCCCTCGATGTTTCCCCAGCCGTCCCTTCCTCCCTGCACTGCCTCCCCTCTTCTCCCAGCTGTCCAGACCCAACGAGTTAGCAGGCCAGATGAATAATCAGATGAGGAGCAGTTTTAATTCAAACCAGTGCACATATGCTTTTAGCACAGTCCTAACAAACAGTTGTGTCAACACAAGTGATGGGGTGACACAGGGACGGGAACAAGCAACCAGGGATGAAGCAGTGTAAGCTCACATGAAGAGGGCATGATCTCTGCATGCAGGCTTTGCCAGCACAGAGAATGTAACGTGAAGGTTCAGCTTCACACAGTCACTTTCAACTGTGGAAGTAAAATGCTGCCAGTCAACCATTTTACAGTCACCTTGAATAGATACAAATGACAAAGGAAGAGGCTGCGTAGAGCCAAGATGTAAAATACCTACCTCCACAGTTGGAGGTTTTGGATGACTCTGCCCACACGCCATGCCAAGGCACCCTGGTCTGCCAAGCAGAAAGTGCTGCCAGCCTTACCTCCAGCCACTGTAACTTTTGGCTAACTGCAAAGCGCAAATCCCTTTGCCTGCTCAACTGAGCCAGCTAACCCAGTCTGCCACCCTTCAGCTGAGCAATGTTTCTAGAGATCCACGCCAACTCCAGTGCAGAGAAGCTACATGACTTCTGCAAGGTGAGATTCACATGGGATAAATCAGCAAAGATCAGAAGAAGTGGCCAGTTGTGCTGCACAAGTCCTACACAATACTGAAAGCCACACTTGTTCCCCTGACATTCTACTTGGCCTGTAGGGAATGGGAAGTCTCATGTGTGAATGCACATTTTTATGGAATCAATAGGACATTTTAAAAATAGCCTTCTGCATTCAAACCTTATTCATAGACTGTCCAGTTCTGCTTTGCAACTTTTAAATACATTATTTTTGTACATTATATTGTTATATATATATCTTTTAAAGTTGGGAGTTATGCCAATATTTGCCTCCCATTCGCCCCAAAAATCACACCAATATAGAGGACTATGGCACTTTAGTTCTTCACCCTGGTAAATATATGTACTGCAGTGTAGTGTGACCTTGACTGGGGCAGCTGACTACTACTGAAGTCATTCTGGATTAGGAACATAAGACAACACTGCTAACTGTAGAGAGGCAAACACTGAGGTTACCATATTTATTACTTCAAGCTTTCCTCCTTGTTTGCTGTCTTTTGTGTCTCATGGTGTTTGTTGTAAAACAGCTTGACACACGGTGCAATGAGCCTGGCAGTAGGTTCCACATCATATCTGTATATATGGATCTGCTCACATTTTCCAGCTATAATTGCATTTCTGTCCAATAAAAATAATGAAGCTGTAGACTACTATGTTAGAGCGCAAACTTTGTGTTGGTAAGTATGTTTCCCCTACTGTCAGAGCATATAAACAAGCATGTGACCCTTACAGACTCAAAACATTTATATAAAAATCAATCAGCCACTAATCACAACACTTTGCATGGAATACATTCAAGTATATGTGGGAAGAACATATTTCTTAACTGGCAACATCCAACGGCATTCTGAAGTTGCCTCCCCCTGCTGAGAGGAAAGGGAACTTAGCCATGTCAAGCATACTCGTTCCATCCTAGGGGAGTGTGTTGGAGGGAGAGAAGAAAATCAAGAAGGATGATGTATTACATATAGGAAATAATTTGGGAAATTACGCCAATTAACACATACTCATCAGAGGCGCTAGTTTTATGCTGGTTCATTTGCAGCTGCATTGCTCCAGGGATACTACTGGGAAGAAAGAAGCCGCTGCGCGCTATAGTGGCATAAAACATCACTGAAGACTTCTTAAAACAGATTCTTGAGGATTTTGCCAATGCCAAGGAAGTTCTGAAGTGCTGCATTGCTGTAATGAATCCTTGCACAAAAATTAGAACTGGGAGAAGGAGCCCCCGCCAGGGCACTTCTGCATCCCACCAGCTCCTGAGAACTTCTGGCTGCCAACCCAAACAGTTCATGGAACTAACGCAGCTACTCATACTCTCAGCTAGTCTTAACTGCAGCTGAGCTTATTTGTGTCACCTGAATAGGTACCCCAACATACAAATAAGATGATCTACATAACTAGTTCAAAGAAATCGTATAGTCTGTCCCCATGTAACACCAGCAATTCTAAAGCACTTAGAAAATACTGTAGCTCTGTAGCATCACCATCTGATGAGCTCTCTTTCAATGCTACAACAAACATTAACATCAATATTGGTCCCTCTTTAACAACAGCAGAGCTGATCTGTAATATTTTCAGAGCAGACGGAAAGCTAACTCTTCAAGCCAGATGGATAGTCTTGAAAATGACCTCAGTCTTTCTTGTGTTTTCCATAAAAATGAGGTAACTACTAACAGAAGGTGGTAGCTGTGTGCAAGCAAAACGTGTAACCTGGGAACTGAACTCGATCTGGAAAACTCAGGCTGCCTTTGATCTTGCACAATGCTAAGTACTCCTGTGGCTGTCTCCTCTGAAAGACTAGGTGTATTTTCACATCAAGACAGCTCTCAGTCGTTACAGTCACAGTGGCAAGGAGGAATCGCTGGTTTTCCCCTCCAGGCACTAAGCTGGCTGAGATCACAGCCTTCCAGCTGAGGAGACAAAGCAATGCAAGTTTTTCCAAGGAAATGTTACTGCTACCTATCTTGCAGTGGGGGAGCACATCTTTTTGCAATAATGGCTGAAAAATATCTGACTTTGTAGCACTCGCAAAAGAGGTCACAGAATGGACAACTTTCATGCATCCGTTTGTTAAGGGCTGAGTTGCAAATGAAATTAATGTATTGAATTTCTCACTTTAGCTGATGATTTCATATACAACTAAGGAGGCAATTTATGCTCAAATTGCATCCCCTTCTAACTACTTTGGTGCACACTGAATGATACTTCTGGAATTTATAAGAGGGTTTGTCCCACATACCCCAAACTGGAAGAGAGAAATAGAACAGGAAGGCTGGCCACTGCTTCAGTTTGGGTCATTATTCACTACCTCAGACTTCTCATGTGATCCATGGTCAAATGACCACAAGAATGCAGCGCTTGCTTTCCATCTGCAAAGCAAAAGTCACTTTCTAACTCAACAGGGTGTTGCACAGCAAGGATGAATCAGCTGACCACTGAGAGAGTTGCATGACACTTTAAAGGGGACTCATCTGGTTACCTTGGATTAACTTCTGTCTCTCTAGAAGCACAGAATCATTATCCAGAATATTCACAGGAATTGCCAGGCTCCTGTTGTGATAAAACCTCAGATTCCATCATTTACAAACTAGCAACAGTTGCATCTCTACAGCCTAGAAGATGATGCATGGGAATGGATCTGGCACAGTTGCGACTTTCAGCAGATTTGTGACACAGAGTATTTCAGATATTTTACAGGCTGTCAAAGTAAAAACAGAGCAGTCTGTTGCTGAGGGGTGTTTTGGGGAAAGCATGAAGAAGGCTTCAAGAAGACAAGATGGCGATTTTACTAGGTGAAAAGTGTTTAATCATTTCTTCCCCTGCAACAGAATCAAACCTCTTTCCCTTGCTGTCTCCAAGGTGAGAGGGTTCCAACAGCTGGAGATGTAGGGATGGAGCACTCCTCTCCTCGCTAAGCTTCTGCTTGCAGACAGCCACTGGACACAAAGCAGGCAGGTTTACAGGTATCCACAAACAGCTGGGACACATGGCTCACCCTGTCGCAGCTAAGTCTTAGCTATCTCTCACTTACTGAAAGCTATTGGAACAGGTTATACTGTTAATGGAACCACTCTTCCTTCTCATATTTGTGATATCATGAAAAGTTATCTGTATTCCTACAAAGACTTTCTGTGGGCCAGCATGCCCCGCCTTCCAAAGTGGCATTGAGCATTCAGTCCAGCACAAGCACAAGGAAGTGTTGTTGCTGGAGTGCTTTCAGTTAGAAGTCATTACAAAAAGTCCCATGCCACTGGGAAATACAGAAGAGCTCACAGTAAGTCTAAGGTTTTCTTTTCAGGTTCCATCATCGGAGTTTTCCTTCTTTAAGGTACAGAGTCCTGCATCTGTTTCTTTAAAAACAGTTGTCTTTCATCACAAAGAGGTATCTGCATTTCATTTAGGAATGAAACAGTCACTTGTACGCGCATGCAAACAACACTAGCTGAAAGCCAGAATTTGACCGACCACATGAAACGTACTGTAGATAATTGCTGCTTTTGAACTTTGCTACTAAGGATATAATACCTCCAGTTGGTTGTTTTTTTTTTTTTCCCCAAAGATAGATATTTTAATAAGATGGAAAAAGCAGGGGAAGCAAAACAAGAAGTGTTTTATGTTCACGGATAGCTCAAATTACATCTGCTACAAATACTGTATGGGCTGAATGGCAAAACCAAAAGAAAAACAAAATTGACCTTGAGATCTTTCATTATGATTTCATTGCTTCTAGTGGTTTTATTGGATTTTACCACTAAGCTATTAAAAACATATGGAAATTATACAGAATGAAGTTAAACAGTATTTTTAACCCTAATCTTCCATCTTCTTTTCTATTTGAATACTTTAAATAGTTAATTTATTTTTCATTAGGTTTTTCAAAACAAACTCAAAATGCAGAGATTTGGACAGTCTATATTTCATTGATAGTTTACTCAGTAAGTGTATGTTCTTTCTTTTAGAATAAATCATCCAGTCTTCTCTCTCTCCCCTAACTGAAGAAAGCATTTCTCTGCCATGGAGTCCTTCCTAACCAAATACCTGAGAAGAGAGGAGTCAGAATGGGCAAGAGGATACCAGCACTGTGGTTGCATTTACCTCTAGCAAAAAGTTCAAAAGGATGTCTCAAAGCTCTCCTCTGACAGAGGGACTTTCCACTGTGACTTCTCATTCTCAGTTGTTTTCCCTCTGCAGCCATACACAGAACTGAAGTACGGTTCCACACAACTATGTTAGCGCAAGTAGTCTGCAGCTCTCCGCAGGAAATTTCACAAAAGGTATTAGAGGTTGTCTGCACCCCAGATGTGTTGTTCCTCCTCTCTATATAAAGCAGGTGGGACCAACCTGGAAAACTCACTTTGTTCCTATTTGTTTTGGCATGGAAAAATTCACTTCAGTTGTTCCTACCTGCTTTACAGAAAGGGTAGGAACAACCAAGGTGAGTCTCTCAATGTCAAATATTTGAAGCTGTGGATGATGAATGTGCATCACGGTTTAGCAGCTCTAGTGCCTTCAGAGTGCCAGTAGTGCCAGGTTTTATCCTCCTGCTGCATGAGTTAAACAGCCCTGATTGAGGGGTCCACCACAAAGAAGGAAATAGAGTGCTACATAAGTAACCAAAGTTCCTTTTAATCCTGCAGAAAATATATACCCTAAGTAAAACATATGAAAGCTAATTAATTTGATGACTGTCAACAAACATGTTGTTATATCCTAAGTAATACACGCATGAGACTCATTCATGTCTTGTCTGCAGCTGGAGCTGAGAATACTGTAAATTAGTCAGGATTTTTATCAGAACCAACATTCTCAACAGTATAATGATCATACACTCAAAAGAGATTCTGGAACTACCATGAGGAAAACGTGAGATAGTCTGTACAACTGTGCATTAAAACAGCCTTACTCTGACTCAAAACCATTTAAAGAAGGTCTTTACTGATGGACTGTTTTATGTCCTTGGATAATACTGCAGAATTTTTATGGAAACACTGTATACTACGTTATTAAAACACATTTATCATCCACTGCCTCCACATACATCTCACAGCTGGCTGACTTTACAATAGCAGTATGAATCAGAGCTACAGGGCACACCAAGATTTTCCTCACTAAAGGAAATGGAGCTCTTCAGGGAATTTACTCACTGTTTTTACATTAGCAACATAATAAAGCAATTGCAATGATCTTCATAAATGAAACCCATTAGAGAAGAAAATGTCTTGAATAAACAAGGCTTAATCCATATTATAGAAAAGTCTAAATATGTTTAAGATTTTAGTACAACTATTCCCAAACACAGGCAGAAAGACTCACCAATAACAGTACAGAGTGAAGTCAATTAATAGGATATTCGACTGTATCATAGAAGTTTTCCAAGATACTGCTTCCCATCAAAAATATTATTTGAAAATGTCTTTATTCTTATTACTTTTTTGTAAGTATGTTTGTAAAAATATTGGTGGGCAGGGTCAACACGGTGACAAATAGATCATGAACTATCTGGAGTCACTGTCGCAAAAATCACAAAGCTTTGCTCACTGGCTTTAGCCACTAAAGGCATATAAAGCAGAGCAGATTGTGTCCCTGCTTCACAGAAGTGCAGACAGAATATGCCCTTCTTTGCCTTTGAGGCTACCCAGCAAGGCTGACACAGGAAGCAATGGAGTGCAAAGGCAGTTTAATCAGGTACCCATAACACTTCTTTCTGCTGCCTCCAATGTGGTAGAGAAGAAGCTAGCTGAGAAATTCCTACAGTGAACTACAACTTCCAGTCTAGCTCCTTTCACTGCTGCTCAGTCTATGCAGCCAGGGATAACTGCTGGCAAAGCACTACTTACTCAAGACAGTTCAATTGCAGTTATAGCACAAAGGATGAGAAGCTCAACGAAGGGCAGCTGTTTGCAGACCCCTCCTGCCTTCCTCCTCTGCATGGACCACCGAGGGGCAGAAGAAAAGGCAGCTGGGTCCGAAGGAAAAGGACACTTCCCATTCTCACCCACTTTGTTAATGCATATCCACAGCCTCACTGCTGCCCATGTGTAACATCTGCTACTCCAGATCCTGATTCTTTTCAGGAGAAGTTCCCTCTATCCCTCTTGAAAAGCAACCAAAGAGTAAGGCGGCGCTGACCCACAGGCGCCTCAGAAGCAGAGCTGCCCGCCCAACTCCTCAGCACCTGCAGGAGTTGGAGGATCCTTTCCCCAGTTGCCCTTTTAATGGACAATCCAGTGGTGGGAGGGAGCTAAGGAAAATAATCTCCAAGTCCCCAAAGCAGCTATTGTTTTCCACAGAAGATCTTCACCCAGCCATGGCTGGCTGACTGGGAGGCAGTTGCAAGGAGGGTAGTTGGCGATTCCTGGGGGACGCAGCCCGCAGCAACGCTGTTACAGCAGGGGCTGGGAGCTGGTGGCTCGTTAGGGTCCGCCGCCGCCCCCTGAGGGAGTGCCGCACCGCCTCCACCCTGCCCCACCACATCAACACTCAAACAGGCCCCATATGTGGTCAAAAGTTTTTGTTTTGAGATTTTTTTTGTTGTTAACTCATTTTGCTGTAGAAGAGTTGTCTTCTTACTGTGGGAAAGCATCTCTCTTCCATTAAACATAATGCTTAAACCCCAAACATCTCAAGACACCACAGCACTGTGCAGGGAGCCCTCAGCGCAGAGCAGGAGCCCCCTCACCACAGCACAAAGACGCTTCACCCCGCCCCAGCCCCTCACCCTGCCTCCCTCCATGGCAACACAGCCACTGCCGTCCCCCACAACTCACCCTTCCTGCCTGCTTGAGGCCGGGGATGGCCGGTCACCCGCGAAGTCCTGCTGTCCCTCACAGAGGAGCTGACCGGGCGCCATCTTGGAGCGAAGGCCTCAGCGTTGTGCCACCTCCCTCCCCACAGATCTGCCGCTGGGGCTGGGGCCTCTCCGCTCCTCACAGCGCACGGGATGACAGCCAGCTCCTTTGCGTGGCCTGTTTGCCTGTTTGGGGCAGGAAGAGCCCTTCTCTCCTGTGAACGTGGGGAGCGGAGGGAAATGGGCTCCCTGGATCCAGTCAGAGCCCCAGCGCCTCAGCGTGGGCCCTGCGACCCATCCTGGCATCCAAGAAGGAAAAAGGGCCGTTACTCTCCTTGAAAGGGAGACAAAATCTCTGGGGATGATACAGTTATCCTTGGCCTTTTTTTTTCCTCAAGAAAATCCCCAATAACAAGCCTCCCCAGAGGGGAGGAGAGCAGAGGTGGGAGCAGGTGCTGAGCACCTCCTCAGGAGGAGAAGGCCATGGGGCAAGGAGCCTGCATGAGCAGGGATGAGGGGGAAAATGGCTGCAGAGTGCCCCGTCCACACTGCAGGCAAGGCTGGGCTACGTGCCCACCATCTGAAACAAGAGCTTGTTATCCAGGGCCTGTTTTTGGCACCCTTTATAGCTCATGTGCTGCATTTGCACTCTTGGTGCTGGGACAACCCATATCCAGTCTCAGAAAAATACCGTTTTCCCCATTTTGTGTAGTACCTTCTGTAATGAGGAAGCATGGTCTTTAAAAGAAAAACAGCAAATAAACCGAGATCTCAGTTTACATACAGACCACACATGAATACCAAGCACATCCAAATGCATACTTAGGAATAAAGTTGCCAACTGAGTGTTTTAAACTTCAGCATTTCACAATCCATAACATCTATGTCAGCATTAAAAACTTGCTATTCTTCTCTTTCTCAAATCAGAGCAATTCCCAGGAAGAAAGTCACATGAAAACAGTGGTTATGTCGTCCCTTTCTGGCCTAACTTTTTGGTCTAAGGAGAAGCCAACTTCTCATTTTCAGTGAAGGCCAGAAAAAGTAAGGCCCTGTTCCTGGGTCCTGTTCTGCCAAAGGTCTGGGTTGGACCTTGGAATTACAGGTACCCTCCATGGCCAAAATAAATGTGTGAGCTTAGTCCTGCAGATTTGAATCTTCCCTACAATCTGTCTTGGAGCCTCTTAGCCCTTTGAAAAAACTGAACAAACAACAAACTTGCTTTGGCTTTCAGTGGGCTGTGGGGGTGTGGGTTTTTTTTGTTGTTGCTGGGAAAAAATGTTGCCTCCAAAGAACAGATTTAGTGTGCCGTCAATTAAAAAAAAATACTTGAAAAAAGGTTTCTTAACTGCACTAGTCTATAGTATACTCTCCTTTGACTGTCAGAGGGATCTCCTTTGGCAAAGGCTCTCTCTCACTTAAGAACTTAAATTGTGTATGTATCATCTTGAAATTTTGGGCCTGACTCTAAAATGGTGCATAAAGGTGCCTAAAGGTGCTCTCAGCACTGCATTCACCAAATCAGACTCTCAAGGAATTAAAAGGGGGGTCTGGGGCACCTGACTTCCCACAGAATCACAGTGTAAGGCATTGAAGGTTAAAGATAATCAAACACTTCTACAAAA
>VXAV01002556.1:345743-361348 GCA_013399715.1 Alectura lathami | reverse complement strand
AGAAAAAAAAAAAAAAAAAAAAACACTTTACAAATGTGCAAATTCTCAGCTTGTTCAGGAGTATAATAGATCTGTTTCACCAAAGACTAGCAGAACTTGCCACTGGGGTTTGCCACTAGAGATAACTCATTCATTTGAACTACATTCTGCAAATATTTCACATACAAATCTACCCCATAAGTCAGTTAGAAGGCTACTTTATTGCTCAGCTGTAGAGCTGATATTCAATAATGTGTTTGTCTGTTGTTGTTTTTTGTTTTTGTTTTTGTAATTGCTTAGGGCCAAGGGTTTTTTTTTTTGTTTGTTTTGTTGTGTTTTTTTTTTCTTTTTTTTTTTTGTTTCAGGAACAGATCTTTCCTTCCATGATTTTCCATCTTAAATTGTCGAAGTCAGAAAATACTGTCTTGAACTACATGAACCCAAAGGGAGAATGTGGAACTAGACCTTCCCCATCAGGAAAAACAGCTGGTTAAAAAGCAAGCCAACTATGTTTTGCAAGTAAATCCTGGACTACAGTATGCAAAACAACAGGTGTTCAATCAGAAATCCTCAAAAGAGCATTTCCTCAAACAGATCAGCTACATCTGATGAAGGACATTATAATCAAACAGGAACCTTGCCATCGAGGTACCTCTGTAAACCTTCTTTTTCTTGATTTTCCATGATTTGAACAGGACCTGAGAATATCCAATGGTGAGGTTTTAAGAGAGTATAACAGCAGGTACTGTCTCAAGACATGAGATTAACAAATAAATTTCTGTTGACACTCAACAGTTTTGCTTCATTAGTCTCACTTCTGACTTTTAACGTAAACGATATACAATATGTAAAAATTTCTGCTGCATATATCATACTACACACTGTTACTCAATCTTCTGGACATATCTTCCAAGACACTTACACAACTGCCACATGGACAAACAACAGCAAGACAGAAACTATACCAAACCTCTGGAAGGTAGACATATTTTTATATATATATGTATTCACAAGAGCAATTGTTTTATCTTAAAATCTTTCTAAAACAGGCATATACTGCAGGCTTTGGCAGTAGAGATAAAAAATTATGGGATCCAGCCTTACTTTGTTTTTCTCATCCAAATATACACATTGTTCTAACAGAGGAATAGTTTAATCCAGACTTATTACTGCTGCTTGATGACCCAAATGCTTCATATACTGCTCCACACATGAAACTTCTGCAAATATCCATCCCATCTGATCAACAACAGCTTCTTTGGGGAGGAAGAAAAGAAAAGAAGCATAATACATGGTTCACTTAAAATGCAGTGACAAAAACAGCATCTGAAGGCATGTGTTCAAAACAGTCCCATATTGTTATTACAGATGGAAACAGTGAAGGAAGAGAAACAGAAGAAACAAAAGCCAGCTTTTGTGAGTTCCAAAGCAATCCCTTATGATCCTGGGTCTTGTATAAGATGATTTGGAAGCTTTGGAAAGGCATTCAGGGTCTCTCCCTGAATAAGGCACTGTAACACACTGTCTTCCATAAGCCTGGCCCAGTGCCACGACAGTTTCTGCATAATTCATTGCACGTTTTGCTAAGTGTTCTCTATATATCTATATAGATATATACACATAGACATATATGTAATTTTCCGTATGCTTTCCTGCAAAACATAAGAAAAACAGAATCAGTTACTGAACAGAACACAGCATTCAAAACAGGCTAAATTCAGTATCTGCTGACAAGGTGCACGTGCCCCAAACCAGAGATGGGCTGATATATATATATATATCCAAAAACGTAGAGTATATATATTTTTTTTTTTTCTCACAAAGATTTGACACAGCCTAGCCTGGAGGTCTAATGTTTGACTTTCCAATCCTCAGTGAATTAATCTTTTCAGTGAATTAGCACTATTCCTAGCAATCCCCTGTGTCATTCTCCATGTGTTTTGCAACAAAACTAAACATTTATTTCAATTTCAAAGCCTTGGAGTTTAACTCCTCAAGAGTAGACAGTGTCTTGAACCTCATCATCCCTTTTAAATATAAAAGGCTTAAAGAGATGCATAAAGTAGATCTATATTCTTCTTCTGGAAGAACGCATATTCTTCAAATACCATTTTCTCTTCATCTTTTCTTTTGCATTTGAAAACGAGTGGCTGGCCAGACTGGTTATGGAATACTTAATTTCAGGATTACCAGTCTGGAATTAAGGTCAGCATCAATCACACCTTGTAACTGGCCAGAAGCTTTTCAGCAAATCTGGGTGAAGTGAGCAACAAACCCTCACCAAGACTTATCAGTAGCAAAAGCATAGGTTGTTCTAAGAACTTCAGCATGGCTGTCCTGGACCGGGCATCAATCCAGCCATGCATACTGTCTCCAAAAGTGACCCAAAGTGGATATTCCTTCACTAAGAAATATTCAAAGTATAGTATTATCTTCCCACCCGCTTCAGTGGTCAGTGATTTGAGGACTGCCTGAGACAGATGTTGCATCTTAGTGCCATGTTTAACAGACACTGATGGGCCTATCTTCCTTTAATTTCTCTAACTTTTTTAATCCCCTTTCAGCTCAGATGGTCTTCTGCACCATTAAACTTTGCAGTTTGCGCTTTGTTTTTCTTTTAAACTAGATGCTTAAATATATCAGGAAATATCTTAAAAAAAAAAAAAAAAAAAGAAAAACAGAACTGGTAAATAATGACCTCTGTATTTATCCACTGTGCCTTCTTTGGCTGTAAGCAGGAGCCACTATGAAACGTCCACTGCCTCTGATAAAATAAAGATATATACTGACTGTTTCATTTTAAAATTAATGCATTTTCAGGCTTTTTTTGATTCTGTGATTGCTGGTCATGTCTAAGTGAAAGTTGTTGAATCGAGGGCTCAGACACCTACTTATTATGTTTCAGTCACACCTGTAAACTGGAGTTATTGACACAAGACTCTGAGAACTGAGTCCGTGATTTAACTAAACTTCAGCTGTTACCTCCCATGTGATGTGCTTGTGTGAGTCCACATTCTGTCTCAGTTTTCTTCCTCTTCCTCATCTTCCATTTCCTCTTCTGAGTCATCTTTATTCTTTGAAGTGTTGCTGAATTCAAGGTTCCCTTCAATATCCAGTACTTGTAAGTGCTGTAGGCTTTGGAACATATTTACCTTCAGCGCTCCAACTGCAATCTTATTAAACCTTTAGACAAGCAAACAAAAAGACCTTTCTGTTAAAATAAGCCCATTTTTATATCCAACAGAGAAATGAGAGGAGGCTAGGAGGAAATCATTCTGCAGTTACTCTAACTTTACAGTGACCCACAACCTCTCTTCAGAAATGCCAGCCTTTGTAAAGAAAGCAGAACTGCTAAAAATGCTGGCATTGATTTCTTCTCATGCAGAGCTGAATTTTGAGATTAGGAATATGGAAAGACCATTATCTTTCAAGTGTCCCAAAAGTGAGCAAGGGTCCTGGCTGGCAATAGAAAGCCAAAGCACAAAACCAGTGTTCCCCCCTCTAGACTCCTCACTTATTTTTTTCCCCTCTGGACACATTGGGTTGCAAACAGACAACTGACTCCTCTGGACAGCCAAAGAGGGAAAGCAGGTACAGATTATCAAGCAGGCAAATGCAGTGACTGAACAAAGCTTGATGACAGCACTCTGTGTCACTGCAAAGGACCTTGCATGAAAATACTGGAGTATGTTCAGTATCTCCATCTGGTCAAGCTCTGAAAAACTTCTGCCCCAGCCCCTATTCCCCCCTCTGTAACTGTATTCTGCAAGGGAAAAAAAAAAAAAAATCATAATATTGGAATTCCTCTCCCACAAATTCCTTCTCTTGGCATAGTGCTTTCTCCTTCCCAGGGAGGAAAGGCATCTGCTCCACAGCCCACATTTCAAAGTGCAGCTTCCTTGTCCATGAGATTCCATGTCGTCCCTTGACAGTTTGATTCTCCTCCCACAACACATGAAATATTGGTGCAAAGCATACCCTTAGAAACATAGCAACACGCAGTAACTTTTCATCCGATATTTCATTTTCCAAGAATGTAAATAAACTGATCTGCAGCTTCAGAACCCCTCACATTTCCTGCTTCATTCCTTACTCTTGAACATGCTTAAAATTTTATTCTGTCTAATACGGCAGATGTATATTATCACTTCACACTATTACAGGGATTAATAGCCTCCCATTAAGAAATACAGCTTAACTTGGGTGGCGTTGCCTCCAGAATATGTTAGCAAAACAGTTCTTCAAATTCCTTTTTTTCCTCTTTATATAGAAATATAGAATGTGGTATGTGGTTTTTGGTTTGCATCCAAGCATTCACAAAAATCTCATAAATGTGAGCAGCTGAATAGACAGACTGCTCTAATTTACACCAGACTTTTTAATTTTATTTGCTTGGCATGGAACCTGTCATCCAAAAAAATATGATTCAGAACTACAGAACGGTATTGTTGCATACAGACAAAACAAGGCCATATTTAGTCCAGTGCTGAAGGCATTCCAGGCTTTTTTGAACACATCCGGGGGATCAGCTCAATCACACATTCTGTAAGGTTTCATAAATTACTCCTAAGCAATATTTTCATTAATGTTCTGTTAAATTAAAATTTAATATATTTCTAGGCCAGATTCTGGCTTCGCTTTTTGTGGTATAAATCCTTAGTAACTCTCCTTAAATCAGTTACTTTATTGTGACTTTACATTACGTGTAAAAAAGGTTAGTACCTGCTGCCTGTAAAACACACAGTTTAATAAACAAGGTCCTCATTCAACTGACAGAATAGAAAAAAAAAAAAAAACAGAAAAGCTTTCTAAACTGAGNCTGTCACATTTGTGATGGCTGAAAACATTGTCCTCTGTTTCTGACAAAACCATCAAGGAAATGCACAGAACATCAAGGTTAGTCATGCAAGCCCCATGACAGGGGGCTTTTGTACACTGTTGAAACCCTGGGCTAGCAGACACAGGCAAAGCTGTAGTCTTACAACTGGACTGTAAACTTCTAGTACACAGCTGAGTATTGGAATATTAACTGCCCAGAATTCCTAACACACCTAATCCATTCCCATAAACACAGAAAGGACAATCTCTCTAAAGAGCACATCACGTGTAGCCATGGCCTTTCTGAGCAGATGAAGATCATCAAGCTTCTACAGATGCTTACTTAGAAAGTTAAGATTTTAAATTCTTCCTAAAAAGTAAGCAATGATGAAGTGGACACAGAAGAAAAATCTTGTGTGTTAAAATAGGAACTTGATCTCACCTGAGGTAAATTCCCTTAATTTTAGGCGTGGACTCAAAAACATTCTCTGAAACCACTGTGATCTTGTTGTTCTGAAGGTACAGATATTCTAGGGATTCTGGCAGGCCTGATGGGATCGAAGTCAGCTGGTTGCCGGCCATGTCTAGTGACTGCAAGGAAGAGACAACAAGGGGTGAAAGAAATAATTGAATGTAAATATTAGCAGTACTCCAAAAAGAGAAGCAAGTTTAACAATAAATGAGCTTTCAAAGGCAGTCTGTATACACACACATCTCCTTTGAAATTCCATCCACTGTTTTTAAGTGTATATATACACACACACATGCATACATACACACATAAGTATATGATGCATATATATACATATGTGCACATACAAAACTTTAGTATGGTAACAGGGCAGAAGTGTGATGTTTATGCAAAGCTTACACAGGACTTGGTTTGAAAACCATCTGGCAACAAGCTTTATTTTCAGATGGTACTTTGCTGATTCTGCTTCAGAGCCTTCAGAACCTTCCCGTTCTGGTGAGGTCAGGAAAAGAACAAGCGCAGTGTGTACAGTGGAAATTGCAGGGTGACATCCATGCAGAAAGGTTCAGTTTGAGTTCATGGTGGAAAACGGAAGTGATGTTTACTGCAGCGCAAACTGATGTCATCTACTTCTAATTCGCATCAAGGTAAATGGGGTGTTGCAATTCTGCTCTCCTACACTACCATTTAACATCATGGTTTCACAAGACCATGCTGTTTTGTTAAGCAGCCCCAGCATTTCTTTATTTCTGTCCCCAGGCTTCAGCCCATGACTACTTGCAGTGAACTGAAAGCAGATATGCTTGAGAATTCCTTGGAAGCTGCTATTGCAAATGCTGCAGTAGTCAAGATTGTGTTAGATAAAGTTACACATAAAAACACCTGGAAATATTCTCACATAGACCAATGTACAAAGACACTTGGGACTAAAGGTAACGATACATTCTTAGAAGAGTTTTAAGCAATGGATCAAAATAAGTGTTTTGTTATCCTGTGTTGTAGCGCTTTTAAAGCACCAAGCTGAACTACTAGGCACACATTATTCAGAGTTACAGTTCTGCAGATGATTGTCACGATTTCAGTGTTTTCATTCTCCACATAATCCCAGCCTGGCAAACAATGATGCAGATGCCTAGCTTTGCAACTGCAGAGTCTTCAGTGATTTCCATGGGAACAGTGTGGACTGGGCCATATGCTAAGTCCCTGCACACTCAGGTTCTTACACAATTGTTACTTGGCAAATCTCCACTGCACTGACTCATTAACCTACTGCAGAGTTAAGTCCCTAATGGTAGAAAAATATTCATATATACTATAATGGAAATATCTCACAAGCAGTAAGACTGTTCAAGAAGAAGCCACAGTAAAAAAAAAAAAAGACTGTTAGTCTAACGGAATCTTACCTATGTGCTGTTATCTGAACCTTGCCTAATATGAATGGGGTTTACTGTGGGGCAGGTGCAGCTGAAGGGCCAATGTTTGATTCAGCTGTGTGGTACTCTGACTTGCCACTGGCTACAAGGGAGTGACAGCAGCATAAAAGTAACATGAAACTGCAATGAATCGGGCCTTTCAAGAAAGTAAAGCTTGTGATTTTTTAATTCCAACCAATAGCTAAATCTGCCCAATGGGTCTCATGACTTACTGTTGTTTGGAGGAAAAAAAAAAAAAAAAAACAGGTGACAATGGCTGCATTTCATTGAGCTACTGCAGTGAAACAGTTCCAGTATCTGTAATTCTCATCAGCATCCTCCTACATCCCATCTAGACAGATTTGCACACACATGTACATGCACAACTCACTGAGGCACCAAACAAATGCAAGATGTATCACTGAAGTCATCAACCAAATGTACAGCCCATGCAAACCAACAGCATTACTGCACTGCTGGCTTACATTAACCAAAAATCAAGCTCTTGTTTATTCCCAGAGACAACAGAAAGAGAAATGTTCACACAGACAAATGTTTGGATTGTCGGCAAACACATCGGGGGCCAGTAAGACACATGCTCCACATCCTTCATCCCCTTCTCTCAGACGCACAAATTTTGCTTGCACGGTGAGCTGTCTGCACCCTAGATGCCTGCCATATGACACAGGTAATACCTTTTACTGCAGGAAACAGGCTGTTACCTAAAAGGAAATGCAGACAAATCCTTCAGCCCGTGTAACAGTCCTGAAAGGTCATTTTGCACAACACAAATGTGATTGTTCCTGCCTGCCTTATGGTTTGTGTTTAACTTTCTCCAACAATTAAACAAATGACAAGACTGCTGATTGAATCCAGACCTCCTAGCTGCTACCCAGGTGCGTTAGCCAGCTGAGCTGCTAAATCCTGCAGCTTGGTCTGTCTGACTATAAGCTGATATGGGGGCTTTGAGAATTAAGAGTGGTTTTGTTTATGCATTCCTTCCTCCTGCTGTCTCTCTTCAGAGCCGATTTCAGATCTTTTGGAAGACAAGCTATTTGAAACACATAGTTTCAATCTTAATGACAACATTCATTAATGTTTAGCTGAAAATAAAGGACAACAGCATTAGGGTTCAGAAACAAAAATGTCACCACGTTGTCCAGAATTAGCAGTACACGGTGGACCACCACTCTTGTCAGCAGTGGGAGGTACTCACCCCTGGCACAACAGTTCTGCTGCTAGAAACAGAGCATGCAGCACTTACAGCGCGAGCCCAAACCATGCATGCCAAGCAAAACTAGTGTTGGTGCCACACAAACTGGCTTAGGCAGACAGAGGAGGACATTAGCATTACTGACACAATTAGAGAAGGTGAGGATTCTACCTGGAGACTGCTGAGCTCCCTCCACGCTCTTGGATAAATGGAGTTCACTTTCAGTTTATTGTTACTCAAATACAGCTCCCGCAGCTTTGTCATCCCAGACAAAGTCCCTTTGGGGATGGTGCTTATCTCATTTTCCTTCAGCTTCAGAACCTGCAGGTTCTTTGGAAAGCCAAAGGGCACTGTGTTGAGGTTGTTTCCAGAAAGATCCAAGGATTTCAGTTGCCTCAATTTACGGAAGGCCTCCCGATGGATCTGGGGACTTTTGAGCTTATTGTAGCTCAGGTTCAGCTCTTCAAGGAAGTAAGTAGTAGCAAAGTCATTCCTGTTAATCTCAGAGATCTGGTTATGAAGGATCATAAGTGTCTTCACTCGTCGGGGCAGCCCACTGGGAATCCTTTCCAGCAGGTTGTTGTACAGGTGGACAGTGTGCAGCTTCTTCAAACCCTGGAAGGCTAATGGGTGAATACCTCGGGCTTTTAATTTGTTGTTGTGGAGCAGGAGGTACTCAAGGTTCTTAATTTGGGTCAAGACATCTCTGCTAATCACCTTAATTGCATTCTTCTCCAGGTGAAGGAGGACAATGTTTCGAGGCAAACCACTTGGGATCTGTGAGAGGTTATTGCTGGACAAATCCAGATATTCAAGACTAGACAGTTTCCTTGGGAAAGCAGGAAAGAAAACACTCTCCATTTAGATTCTGCAAGGTGAAACAATAACCAACCTTCCCTAGAATTCCACAATCTTTGTTTTAGAGTCTCTCCCCCGGCGTAGCTCCCCTGTTTACTGCCCTTTTTTGTCTCATGATGCAACTGGTGTGGACATCAAATAGGGAGCTCCCACGCTGCCATGAGGGATAGGACTAGGCACTGCCATTGCTCCCCAGCCACGCTAGCAAGAGAACCTGCTAGAGTCCACAAACATCCAGACCCTGACATCTGGCTGAAACCTGAAATCAGTTTTGCAGTTTAATGTTCTCTCATTTGCCACTACAAATAGCAACATGAAAAATTTCAGTGCACACACCACAGAAAGATGCAATGGGAGCACCGTTAAAACACAGGATTTAGCTCTCAGTTTCACAGAAACGCAGCCTGAGCAACAGTAATTTTCATCTCTCTCTGAAATTGTGTATTTAAACTGAAAAGCAGGCCTGCTTTTGAGATGATGAAATATTACTCTTATGAAAATTGGAAATGCTAATTCAGTGCCCTAAACTAAGATATTGAACTTCTCCTGACCCTCCAGTATTATGCCAGTGAGTCAGGGGTAGATCTGCTTTGTGTAAGCTACTGAATCTGGATTCCATGGACTCAGTTGAAGCTAAAATAAATCCTCAGACCAGCCACTTACACCAACTGGATGTGGATCAGTGGTATTACATGCCAAGACTGAGGAGGCTTCTGTGAGGAGAGTGTAATCTGCATGGCACTGCACAGCCCACTGCAGCTGACTAGACAGCTTTCAGGAAAGACAAGAACTAATGCATTACAGACATCACTTACTGGTTACTACACTGTTGTTCAGAGCTATCCAAGTATGCTCTGAATGAACAAATACACCTTCTGGGTGAAGCACTTCCTTGCTGCAATCTGTAATGCTTCCCCAGCTCGGGTACATCTCCAATAGCAATATGCTGTGCTGCACAGACAATTTTATAAGAGCGAAGAGTAATATCCACATCCCTCTGCTGACTGTGACTGGTGCCTGAGCTATAGCTCTGTTCATCAAAATCTAATCAGAAACGTTATGTCCAGCATTACCTGGAGGGTGGCACAGCAGAGCTAGGGTGAACTACTATGGGAGGTTTCTGGGAGTGAGATGTGGAAAAGGGAAGTATAGTTCTTCATTTCTGGAGATCAGAAAAGTTTACAGAATTCGTGGCAAGTTACAGGCAGGACATACTACGTGGTCTGGACTTTCAGGTAGAACAAGCCCAGCACTCAATGCAAGCAGAGACAAAGGTCAACTTTTCGAAGCACTAAGTCCCATGTTAAATTTAGGACAGCCAAAGGCTATTTCAGTTGCACTAGTCTGTAGAAAAGCTTTTGCAGCCATCTGGCTATTGAGCAGTACCACTACATCCCCTGTTTCTCCAGCAATCCCTCTGCACTGGAGTACACCTGTGCCACATGAATTCACAACTGTGCATCTGTGGCTGCTTCCAAGTTACTGAAACAGAAGTGACATAGCAAAGATGAAGGTCGAGCCTTAACTCACAGTGATCTGCCCTTGAAACTGAGAAGTCTCAGGTAGCCTCACTCACCCAGACCTTTGCTTCTCACTGGCAGCATTTGAACCTACATCTTTTCACCTAGACGTAGCAGAGAAATGCATAATGTAGCACAGTTTTTAATAAATGTACTTTTTAATAGATATAAGTAGATGTACTTTTTTTTCCGTACTGCTATATCAGAGGAGGCAGACAGACACGAACACAGGCCCAAGACTCACCAGAAAGTCTCGTTGTCCATTCCTTCATTAGTCAAGTAGTTATTCTGTAAGTACAGCTCCCGCAGGCCTGTAAGTTCACTGAAGGCTCCTTTGGGAATCTTCTCTAGCTTGTTGTTCTGGAGTTATCAGAAGCACATCGCACATTAGTTAGCATGAAACAACATAGGACATTCAGGCACTGCTCAGCTAATACCAGGCAATTCTATTTCAAAAGGGCTAGCCATGAGGGGACATCGGAGGACGCCATAATTCTGCCGAAGAAATAAATACAAATACTAGATTAAAATGTTACAATCTCTTTTTATTGATTCCCAATTGAATTTTTTAGGCTAAGAAGTTACAGTTTGGCTCCCTGGGAGGGTTTCGTTTTATATCCATATAGTTCTTGATAAAGAAGACTTAGGCTGGAAGCTGGGAACCAGCCATCCTTCCAGTACCCGACATTTGAAAAGGCACAGTTCCCGCAGTGTAGATTCCAAACCAATTACTCCTATTGCCTTAGTGCTGCGTTTGAGTAGCCAGCAGGCAGACATGGACAGAATATAAAACTAAATTCCACTTAGGAATTCCATCCAGGAACTGCAGGAATTATAAACTTACATATAAAACGCTGAAGCTGAATCTGTTAACTTCCCACCTTTCAGGTATACACAATAATGTGATGGGCAGACTAGGCTAGATACAGACTCAACTAATACAAGGTGGACAGCACCACAGAGAGACTTGGCTGCGTATCCCAATGAATAGTGAAAGACAAAGAAAGACCTGTCACACCTACAGCACTCTTTTAACGAGTTTTGGTCCAGTACTTGCTGCTTCCCATTTCTCACTGTCGTGCCCAGCTAACTGTGTGCAGTTCACGTTACTACGGACAGGCAGTGCACTTGAAAACAAAATGCTCGTTTCTCTCTTCCGCTTCTCTGCCCTTAACACAGCTGTGGTGACAGCAGGGAAGGATATGAGTTCAAAGAGCAGCCCTCAAAGGCTGAGCCTTCTGCTAGGAGATAATGACTACTTTTAAATTGCAATAAAATCCAGGGCTTTAGTAACTTCACACTTTGCAGGGAAAATCCAGAAATTTACAGGATCAGACTCTTTGCCTTCTTCAAGCTGTGGAAGTCTGTTTTCTAGAAGACTTCCATGCGATTTAGCAGTGAAAACTTCAAGGGAAAAGAAAACTGGGAGGCAACACAGAACTGCCTAAGTCCGGGCTGATAACAGACTTCAGTCTACGCACATCCAAGGAGCTGTCAACACTAGGAACAAACACTAGGAACCAGGATTCCCCACCACTGCAGCTCTCCCATTGTTAACAAAGCCGAGCACAAACATTATGAAGCGTTTTTATCGAAATCAGATGACATGGAATTAAAAATGCTGGAGACTGGATAATACCACAACTTCTGCTACTACGCTACTGCTGGAGAAGCTGCAGCAGTGAGGAATCGCTGATCCAAACTTTCTCTGTTCAGTAGCAAACAAAAATCACTGATGCTAGGAAACAGCAGTCTACATTATCGGAATTAGCGAGCAAAGCCAGTACCCAGTGGGTAAGCAGCTGTCAGGAAAAACATCATCACCAGTGGCAACCTTATCCAGGAGGCCAGTTTGTGCATGGCCACGGGGGATGATCTACCTTCTTGTACTAACGTGCATTAATATGATTACACCCAAGAAAGAGATCAACAGTGCTACCACACAGGCACGCTTTTCATTCCCCTGAAAACACTGAAAAGTGCTTTTGTCCCTGTGAGCGTTTTCATGTTTTGCAAAAACACGCTATCACATACGAACAAAACAGCGAGGACTTGGGAAATAGCTATGGCTGGGAGTATAGTGGATGAGGCTTACAATGGGCCCAGGAATGTTTTAAAGTGAAATGAAATCGCTTGGTTGCAGGGTTTGAATCCCACAAAAACATAGTGCTTTTGCAACAATAGTAAATAAATACGAAGCCTTGGTGTCATTACCTTTAAGTGTAATTTGTATAACGCTGGAGGGAGATTCTTTGGGACATATTTCAGGAAATTGCTGGACATGATGAGTATCTCCACATTATCAGAGCCATTGAACATATTATCAGGTAACCCAGCATCTGACAGTTTGTTGTTATGAAGATACACGGATCTGTCAGAAAGAGAAAATAAATGGAGTTAAACAGATATCTAGATCTGTGCTTGTTTTACCAAGAGAAAGCTGTTTAAAAACTGTATTTCAACCTATTCTTCTTTCCTTGAGATAATTAGATTTGCTTTCAATACATGCCCTTTAATTTAGCAAGGCATATATAGGCACAACCAAATGATTGGTCTGAATACTTTCTGACATTTAGGTCTATTTAAATTCCAAACCTGGACGTGAATTTGAATTTCACGAGTAGCCTCACCTTGAAAACAAGCAATGGAATGCGAATCTGGGATTGTGCAATGGTTTGAAATCTAAATTTCAGTTTTGCCGTTTGGACCTAGCTTTGCATTTGGCGAAGAGGAACAAAACATGCCAGAGTGGCAGCCTCACCCGAGAGGGTTTGAACTCATATCGGATTAATAGACATCTTAACTTCGTAAGATATCTTCTTCACTCCAGTCTTAACTTCTGTTTGGAATCAAATCTGGACTTCTTGAGCTTGCAAAATCAACCTGCAGATCTCCTGAGGAAGGACCATTTCACCGCCCTGCATCCCTTCTGCTCCCATGAAAGCTGGAAATACCTCAGGAAACAGTTTGTCTTCTACTCCTGGAACTCAAAGGGCACTCAGTTCTGTCAGAAAGAGCGAGTTTACTCAGTCTGTAAGAGTTTTGGTTTTTGAATTACCCTTTGGGATCTAGAGAAAGAGGGTTTCTAATTTTCCCTTTGCCCTTCTTACTTTTAATATTCACCAAAGAGTTTCTCCAATCAGATAAAAATCTTCTTTACAAAGGATTTAATTCTGTATAAAGCGATTGACCCCTATGAAGTTATTACTGTTTAGCATTGGTTTAACTGCTAAATAAATTCATTTGACTTCTTTTTAACAAAAGAAATTATAGGATTTTACTGACTTCCATTATCCCTTCATTTCCTGTGTGTACCCCAAGTTGCAGTAGGCAGCTGAAATTGCGGAGACAGGTTAAAACTGCAGAAGAGCAGGGTGTAAAAGTGTGCTTTTCCAACTCGCTCTTGGACTTTCTACCAGCTGCAGAGAACTTGGCAACATCTTTCTGGAAGGAAGGAAAGGCTCAGTATGGAAACACAATGGGGTGATCACACACTCCAGGGGGTTCAGAGCCACATGAAAATACCATTCACCCTTCATGGTCAGCTGTGCTTTTAACTCACAAATATTTGCCTTTCTGAAAAGGTTGCTTTCCAAATAATGAGTCTGAGACCATGAACTCTGCCGGGGGCAAATAAACCAACTGAAACAACTGAATTAGGATTTTTTTTTTATCAACAATCTCAGGAATCAGTGAGTTAATACTCAGATTAAAATGAGTGCTGTTGTGGGAAAGCATGTGAAAATCACTTCTGAAGAGTGCAAGAATTTTAATTTGGAATTGGAACACAGCAGCTTAGGTAACTCAGATTAACATGTATAAATCTAGCTTCTTTCATGATGAGATACTGCCAGAAGTCAACGCCTGATTCAGCCTTTTCAGCTACCAGAGCCTTTGAGGCTAAAGCCCTCGTAAGTACGGAGCAGCTTCTGTTCTCCAGGAAAGCAGAGGGAACTGAGAGCTCTTCAGTTTATCACAAGACTGGGCTCTAGGAGCTCAGATGGGTCAGCTATTATTAAGTGCTTCCAAACTGGGATGCGTAAATTGCTATCAACAGAGCTTGAGATGCCTCCGCAGGATTTAGATGCTGCAGTGCCCACATAAACAGATTACTCAAAATGCCTTTGGAGAAGGCTGTCTCACAGGAGGTGTGTCTATGTGCAGCTGGGTTTGAGGTGGACCAATGTGTTGCACTGGGTCCAACTGAGAAAATCACATCCTGAAACTATCAGCGGGGCCTTTGAAACCAGACCTGGGGGTATGAAACACTTCTGAAAGAAAGTAACTATGCTTAGCTTCAGTACAGCTGACCTACACTCAACTGTACTGAGTACTGTACTCTCAATGTGATTCTATTTTTTTTAATGAATGAATTAGAAAAAAAATGAGAATTTGTAACTGTTAGTCCACATTTTGAGAAACAAACGTTGCTCCTTTCAACTTGCAGCTGAAGCACAAACAAAATGGAAACAGTTTAATTTTTATCTACGCAGAAGTGTCTGGCAGCTAGTACAAGCCCTTGGAATGTGTTTGTCTGAGAGATTATTTGATTCTTCATGCTGAGATTAACAAGCAGTCAGCTTCTTTCCAAAAAATATCAGTAGGCAATAAAATGGCTGAGCCAGATTGTTGCTTAAACTCATCAACTGCCTCCATGCAGCAGCAGAACACTATTAGTTATCCCTTACCTCAAGTTTGGCTTCTGTCCAAATGTGAGCCCATATATCTTAGTGAGAAAATTGGCTGCAAAATCTGCACTGATCAGGGTATTCGGTAGGAATTTTGGAGCCACTGTTAGCTGAAAAAGAAATATACAGGTGAATTTCAATTAAATGCAACAAATGTTTTAACCAAGTGTTAGACCATCAACAAAACACTTGCAAACTTAATTTCTCTAAACAGGCAAAAGTATATGACAGAGAATGAATATGGCATGAAAAATAATAATAAAAAAAATTGTCCTCACTCACTAATCTCTCCAGGAAGGAGACAGACTTTTGCTCCAAGATATGTGAATGTTTGTTTTGGTTGGAAGAGTCTTGTCTCTTCTTGGTGGAAGAAGTCAAGAAATTGTTGTTNTATTGTTCGTAATGCCTCCGTCTGCTGTGCCAAAAAAATCCAACCCGCCTCACGCTGGCCTACTATCTGACCTTCCATCTGAAGGTCTGTTGGTCACAGGGTGGGGGGTACCACTTCTTAAGTATGGCACCCATTTACAACGACCCCTTCAACAAAGGATCCAGGTTCCCAAAGCGCAGGGACGCTTCTGAGTCAAACGATGGAATATCAGACAGAGCTTCAAAGCAAAGCCCTGCTGTATAGTGGTGCATTGT
>VXAV01002556.1:251039-271786 GCA_013399715.1 Alectura lathami | reverse complement strand
AAAAAAAAAAAAAAAAAAAACAGTAGCTCAATTTGTCCCTTGAAGAATCTCCTGACCCCGGGGAAGCATTAGATCAAACTGCTTTCTCCCTAAATATCTCCGGACTGCAGCAAGAGCTACAGAAACCCTGTGCGCAACAGAAAACGTGCCAGGACTCCCTATAGGTGCTGGACTGCCTTGTTCAGCTCGGGAGTTAAACAGATGATAACTTCCAGAGCTTGCACCCAGGTAAGTATGTTCTGTAAGCAGGTAAATCCCCACAACTCAAAAGTGTATTTAGCTAATCCAGCAAAGGAATCAGATTCAAGTCATGGCATAACCAGGTCTGGAATACAGTCCCCCGTCAGACCAAACTAGCTCTCGGATAGCTGCAGAGTGTCTGGAGAGCCTGAAACAGAGATCACCCACAAGTTGAAGATCTCATCCGTTAATTCCTCTAAAATCTGCAGGGGATGGAACTCCCAAAGGGAATATGCCCCGATAGCTCCAACCCGCTGCTGTTAATGTACCCCTGCACTCTGTAAACATGGGCCTGCACAGAGTTTAAACCCCTGCGTGGCAGGGGACTGGCACAGAAATGTGGCTTTTCATCACAGACATCTTCACCTTCTGTCTGCAGCAAGGGCTGAACCAGTGCACAGGTGCACACAAACACAAGTCTGATGTTGGAAACCAAGCCAGTTTGTTTTGTTCAGGCCCAGCTGTGCATTTATTTGATGGGTTTGCAGGAGCTGTCTGAAGCTCTCCCAAACCCATTAAAGGCTGAAGAATGCCCCAGCACTTCAAATTGAAGGTGGTCTAAGCACTCAGAATGGATAAAAGATTACAGCTATCCATCTATATTTAAAAAAAAAAAAAAAAAAAAAAACACCTAACCCCACAACAAAACCCAAATGTTCTCATGGTCTGGCGAGCCCTTTGTGTGCTGTCCTCTCCACATGCTGCTCAGCTGTACTTTTCTTCTTTTCCTGTAAGAGAGCTGTTCCCTTGGCTACCAGTGCTGGCCTCTAATAGCTGATGTTTGGGCACTCAGAGCTAATAGGATGAAAACATTCCTCTGTTTTTCCTTCATTCCTGAAGGAACATGGTGACACAACTGGAAAGGTTTCTGGCAGGCAGCAGCTCCAGGGGATACCACTGCATCTACTTGGGTGCTTCTGCACTGCTGCCAGGTAGGTCCACGGGATCTTTTCCTGCTGGCCACTGCCTTGTCAGAGAAGTGCTAATGGGAGGTGAGGCTGGGGGCTTGTTTCTCTGCCCTCCTGCACATGAGATCTCACACCCTACCTTAGCTGCCTCAGTCAGATGCATTTCATTTTAGCCACAGACATCACCAGCAGCAGCACATCGTGAGGCATAAGATGCACAGCCAGTCTCATGCGAACAGGAGGGGCAGGTCACAGCAGACACAGCTAATGCCTGGGAGCTACAGTCAGTGTCCCTTAATCTTGCCTGACTTTCTGTGTTAAACGCATTTTTGCTTTTGCATTAGAGGAACAAGAACAGCCGCCTCCTCCGGAGACCTCAGCATCCTGCCTTCATTTGCCATCAAGTGGTCCATGAACCTCTGTTTCATTAAAGCCTCTGCACAATAACCTTTGCGCAATAACCCACTCTCCGTAGTCCCTCCGTTGTCTGAATCCGCTCTCATTTAAGTTACCGTTACGCTGAGGGACTCAAATACATCTTTTTCTCTAGTTAAGTGGTTGGAGCAAACTAATGTCCTTCCACAGTCATGAAATGCCACAAAGGGACACTAATTCAGAGGGCAAGGTGAGGCTTGCGGTCTCTATGGAAACTGGAGACTGGTCTAATGAAAGAGCAGAAGAGGAAGCAAGAACACACGTCCATCAGGTGAACAGAAAACGTTGGATCTCAGACAAAAGTTGAGAAAATGAGGCACTAAACACAGTGAGTTGATGAAGCATTGTACCTTAGATAGCTGGGAACCTGGTAAGGACCAGTGGTGACTTGTTAGTACACAATCACCAACTGTTGCAGCACAGCAAAACCAAATATTGACACCACTAATCTATACTCGGAGAAAAGGAGAGTCACAAACACACAAAGCCCTTACTGCTTTTGTATTTTTTTCCCACGTTTTCCTGCTGTGGCTATACCAGATGGAAATATGAGCAAAGCTGATTATTTAGAGATGTGCCTGCTGCACATGCTGAATGATTTTGCAGACAGGGCAGCTGGCTTTGAGTGCCTCCAAGAAAAGCTCAGACGAAAGAGGAGGCAGCTTGGGTCAGCCCTCATGAAAGGGTGAGGAAGAACATGGGAGTTATTTGTGGGGAACTACATTCAGTGTTTAGCTGCTTTCCAGGAATTTGCACCATTCGTGCATAGTTCATGATTAGCAGGTTTGCTTGCTGAGACTGCATGACCTGCTTTGCATTGGTTGTTGGGATGATGTGAGGGCTGAAACCTCTCTTTTCAGGTGCCAAAGAGGTTAAGTTATTATGTCTTGCTGCTCAAAAAGTCCTACAGTTTTCCTTCACTTTGGCATATAGAAACCACTACCAAAGAACTACCCCAAATGCAAAAGCATGGAATTGCTGGGGGTCCAGTGAGCAGGTCCATGAATTAAGCAAGCAGCCCAGGCTGTGACAGCTCCTGTCTTCCTACTAAATGAATGGATCTCTCCTCCTTAATTCTACAAAGCCTCTCTTGGCTCCGAGGTTTTCAAAGGGTGCTGTTTCCCAGTGGTCCTTTGTGATCTGCCCATGACCCGAGGCTCTTTGTTCAAGAGACAGCACTTTAAAGCATGTCAGAGTCTTGTCTTGTTCAGGGCACAGTAGTGGCCACGTACCAGACACTGCTCTTCAGCACCCCGATCACTGCTGACCAATTTGCCATCATGGCAACATCGTTGTATTTAGATGCAAAATTCTTGCTTCATTCTCAATGATGACACAAGGTAATCTTACATGAATGTTCTCTAGGGGAAATTAAATTTTATTGCAGTAGAAGTGATATTAAAATACATCACACTGGGACATTAATATGCATATTAATAAAGTATGTGCTATATAGAAGCCTGGGCAAATGGAGCTCGGAGGTACCTTGAGGTTATGTAGTCTCTCTCTCTGTCCCAAGCCGGAATGATCTGTATTTATCATACCTGACAGCTATCTGCCCTGTCTAACCTCTTCTAGAGGCTTCACAGTCCCTACATGCAGTCTTTTCCTGTGCTCACTGGTCTTCCCAGCAGACAGCTCACGATTTCCTTAACCACCACGGAGCAGTGAATGAATGCAGTAAAGGGACAACATGCAACCAAACAAGAACGACCCCATTCCACCAGCAGCACAGACTCAGGATCCTGGCAGTCTAAGGGAAGTCCCACTCAGTTCAAGTGTTTATTTAGGGGTGATTACAGTTGGGTGTTATCTACAACCAGTGAAAAACAACAGTCCTTTGAGCATGACGGAAAGCACAGGCAAGATACAATTCCTCAGCATCAGAGGAGACAACTAGCAAAGGGTCAATGTAAAAATGCAGTTCACTGCAATGCAAGAGAGGTGGAATAAAGAAGTAGCCACTGATGCTAGTGATGAGGATTGGCCCAGATTTGCTTTTCACTGTAGCAAAGTCACTGCTCTTCATTTTTATCGTTGGTGCTGTTGTTATAATAACATGCTAGGAATTAACTGCTGTGTTTTATTTACTTTTTGGTAAGAAGAGATTTACCTACTATGTGACATGATGATGTTTTCATACCAATAGAAATATTACATCAGCAATCCCAGCCTGCTGACAAAGATCTGGGATTAGAGGGAAGGCAAATAGTGGAAACCTCCTGCTCCCAATATCTGTTCTGCAAGAGGTGCTATAAAGTACAATACATCCTGAATTTATTTCAAATACATTTATTTAAAACTGAATGCTCTCCAGTGGCTGTCGTCCCGTTCCACAGAAAAGAGAGCCAGTGGCAGAACATCCACTGCTGGCACAGGCAGCCCTGCCTGTCACCTCCTGGACAGCACAGCCAAGAGGCCAAAGCTGTTGATCTGACTAAGCAGCCTGAGTTGTTTTTCCAGCCCTAATGTGGTAAATGTGCCTCTAAGGGCTTGTTTCATGTGGTGGAAGAGGAAAAATACATTATCCTCTGCACAAACGGCCCCATCTATCATTTTTCAGCCTAAAACCCTCCCATTTCAGACAAAGGAGATTGGAGGAAGCCCAGTGAGAATCATGTAATAACAGCAACAAAGCACTAAAGCAAAATCACGGGAACTGGCAAATTCTAAAGAAAACACATTCATGAAACTAAATAAAGTTGCCGTATCTGTTGTTCAGGTGCAGAAAAACAGAAACTGCCGCTTCCTAAGCCCTAGGTACTCAAAGCAAAGCCTTAATCCTCCTGCTCCCAAGAGGTCGGGCCTACCCGCCCCGTTTTCTTGGTTAGCTGTTATCTCACATCTACCCCCCAGCCAAGTCCCTCACACAGCTTCACCCACACCATACCCCATGTCTCAGAGTTTGCAGTTTAACATCCCAAGCTCAGCAGCTCCAGCAGACACAAGGCAGGGCTGTCAGACTTCCCAGCTCCTGAGCCCCTTGCCTCGGGCCTCACAGGTACAGCCGTGCTCCTAGGGAGCATCTCAGCCATGGGCCTCAGACGTAACAGACTGACAGCCCCAGCCGTGTGCCGGGGTTTCACCAAGCTCAACATCAGGATTTATTGACGCAAGCAACAAACATCGCCTAACGAAGAGACACTCTGCAGAGACACATTTTATCATCGACTCAAAAGAGAAATCAATACGTTTGTATACATTTGAGGGAGCAGTCTCCATTAAAAAGCAGAGAGACCACACAACTATGTTCTTCATGCTTACTAGGATCCCCTGGTTTATAACGAGCTTTAGCCTCTGCCTTAAGTCTCCCTCCAAGCTGATGGGCTCATGCAAGAGATCAGCCCTATTCATCTGCCCGTACTGATTCCTGGAAACCCCCAGGCAATTACCAGACCCTGCTAGGGGGGCACCTTCCCCAAAAGTACCTGGGGGAGCTACAAGGAAGAGAAAGATTTAGAAGTTTTTTTCCCTGTTAATGATTCAGAGTGATTAGAAGATGCAGTGAGAGTCAGCTTGATCACACTGACAGAGTACATGCTTGCATTTGTTCATTTAAGAAAAACAAGTTATACTGATGGGGTTCATGGTTGTTCTGATTGCCAGAAGACTGAATAACACCAGTTCAAATCAACTGAACAACTGAAGTCCAGTGCTTTGAGCAGGTGTTCTTGTAAAAATAAACACATAAACAATGAAATAGTGTGAATCTTTAGCAGCCTCTTTATCTTGTGATAGCTTGTGATTTATTTTACTGAAATGAAAAATTATTAGGACATCACTGCAAGTAATTTCACTATTTTCCTCCTGGAACAGTTGTTAGAATCTGCTCTCAACTCCAAGTTACCGTATAGCCTGTGTTTCTTTGGAAGAAAATCCTGGAAAATCTGTTAAAATCAAGAGTTAACTACTGATGATATGCCTTGTTTTCTATAGCCTCCCTTTAACTTTGGTTCCTACATGCCAATGAAACCTTTTAACCCTTTAGCTTTAACAAGACATACCAGACTCACCCTTACACCGGTGCGCAGTCGGAGAACTGCAAGGAGGGGCTGTTGGCTCCTTCAGGTGCACTGGCACCTGTTCTTGTTGCACAAGCCCAGGACGTTTCCCCCACTTGGCACACACTGTGCAGTCCCCAAGTACAGGGACGTGGTGCCTGCTGAGAGCCCACCAAGACCACACGTGGTGTCAGTGCGGGCAAGCAGCCTGCCCAGGAGGGAGAACTTGTACTTCTGCGTACTCACCTACACCCATTGCCCTGCTGAAACGCTTTCAGTTTGGGTTCATTACTGCCTCAAAACTCTGATCAGGGTCTTTTGTTTCATCCACTAGGAACTACTGCCTTGGAAAATCAGCTCTGATAATCTTTTTGATACTTGTTTGGCCCGAAGTGCAGCTGTGCTACCCACAAGCAGAACCACAAGATGCTGCAGATCAGATCATACAAAGGAGACAGATATGGTAACACTGGTGCCTGAACTTTCACAGTAGACATCACTTCCAGTACATATACTAATATACTTTTCATTATGTATTTTGTCTATATAAACATTGTGTCCAATTGAACATGCTCTATCTAAAATCAATTCATACTTATACGCTGCAGACTCAATGGAAGTCAAGCTAAGCCCATCTGTTTTAGCAGCTGACACTAATATTGCTTCCACTCTTACCTTATGGTGAGTTCATCCTGCTCTCCCTTGAAGAGGAAACACATCAGCCCTGGAGTTTGATTAGCTCTAAGCAGAAAACATCCACACCTGTAGATAGGCAGTGGGAGGCTTTTCAATTAAGATAGATTTTAAGAATACAATGTTCCCTTTTTAGAAGGACAAATACATCTCTTGAGAAATATGAGCTATAAAATTCATTTCTGGTTAGTTTTTCTTCAAGGACAGTAACACTATCAGAGAATGAGGTATCTTGCTTGTAGAAGTGATTAATTTCTGCTTTTTTCAAACTAAACATATTCAATGTCTCTAAAGGAGTACTGAAAAGTATTGAAATACTTTTCAGAGGGAGGGTGGTAGAACAGTCAGTGTTTACCAGCTGTCCAAAAACAGGTCCCTTTTTTCTTGCTAAGGTGCCCACAAAGCATCAGTGAATTGGTAGCCTTGAGTAAGCCTCAAGGACTGGGGAAATCTACCTCAAGGACAAACCTGGACAGCAAATTCAAGGCGTGCTCATAACCTGAGTCAACTTACACACATCAGCCAGGAGCAGGAGGGAGCCACAGCTCTGAAATGTGCCTTCCATCCCCTGGCACACAGGGACCCTGGTCAGGGCGGAACCCAAAACACTGCATTGGCACCAGGTGGGAAATGACCACAGCAGAAGGGTGGCTGCAGTGAGGATAAACCCATTCTGAATGCTGGGAAGCTGCACTGCAGCCCATTACAGGTTTAAGACACAGCTCCAAGGGCTGTGGTGTGGGGACCTGCACCTGGCCTAAAGCAGCCCAGAAAACACTGAAGCAGAACAACGTATGGAGGGGCAGGATGATGATTTCTGAGGGAAGCAGTGCCTGAGGTAAGTGATTTTTATTCATTCTGCCTCCAAGTTTTTGCTGTCTTTAAAGTTTGTTAAAATACAACAGCTCCCTTATATTCTAAGGACGTTCCTACCCCTCATTTGTCAAGTTCCCAGTAAAGCCAGGGGAAGGCAAATTTTGTATTCCTGTTACATCAAAATCTAAACTATAAGCAGAACTATTAACAACGTCTACAAGCCTCTTTCATACATTATAAAGGGCTTAGAAAAGTACATCTGTGCACTTGTGTCCTTTTCATATTGTCTTTCACCTCTCTGCTTCTATTTCTCTAAGTAGAAAGATAATAATATTAATCTATTCCAGGGCTCTTGTGAGGATTCATCAGTTAATATTTATGCAGCAAACTGGAATAAGTGCTGTTTAAGTGCTAAACATCATTATTGTTCTCTTCCTCTTTATTAGCACATTATGTACATCCCAAGTAGACCAGATAAATACCGAAATTAACTGTCCTCATTGCAAGGGAAGTGAAAAAGGTAATGACGGCTAGATAGCCACTAATTATAAGTGTTTGCTGAAGGTGACATCTGTGTCGAGCAAAACAACCCACTACTTTTTGCAGAATTAAATATATTTCTTTACTCATCTGAGCAAGTTCTGCCTGCAGCAAAGAAGTTCTGAGAATGTCTAAATTAAATACACCGCATGTTTCCATATGAGTTGTGCTTTGCAAACTGTGCATAGAGCAAAACATACAGGAACCGAGATCTGCAAAGAATCACTAAAGAGGTTTCCAGACTTTAGTGCAAAGCCTGCTTGATGCTTCAGTTCGATTCCTGCTTAGGAAGTGGTCACTGTGGGAAGGGACCTCCACGGCAGAGCAGAGCGACAGCCGGTCCAGAGCTCAGTGCTGGGAAACACTGTTGTTGTTTTGTTTTTTGGTGGGATTTAAATTTAGTCCCAATATCATGAAAGTCCTCTCATTTGGTCCATCTCAAAGCACATCTGGTGGCTGCATTTCTAGATCTGTCCAGAACATATACATTTTTTTTTTCTGATTTCAGTGATGCTGGATTGATCCAGCATGTTTATCAAAGTGCAAGTTGATCTGCATTAGATATTTTCCACAAACATTTGTGGGAACTATGAGAAATGGACAAAGTCTTAAGGCATCTCTTTGCTTTTCAGTGTTTGCCTGTTGTTCATGGTAAGTACATTGCAGCCTTGCGATTTGAGATGCATGGTACCTACATTTAAATATGTGAAAGGCAGGCCTCTGCTCCCAGACAGCCATGTGGGGCCCTTCCAACGGCAAGCGACAGGAAGGCATGTTGCTACGGGGTAAAATCTCTCCTGGGCCAGGATGAATTGCTGTGTGCTGGTTACTCTATTTTTCCGTTGGCTAGAGGAGAAGCGCAGATGGATAGAGGAACCAGGTGATTAATTTTCATATAGTTAAAATAAGGTGAGACAAATCTAGTCTTTGCAGCTGTATCTGTTTTGCTTCGCTTTTGAAAGATCTGCTTGGTTTTACAAGAACTGAGTAAATTTATTGCTTTCAGGACAAAGCCATGAAGATTAAAAAAAATCCATTAAAAACAGTCGAATGTCCTTTATACTGGGGAGAAGCACAGTGGTAAGCGGTGGAAGGGAAGGAGGACACACTGCCTGGGCACTGCCACTGGTGTGTGCCTGGTGTTGGAAGTAAGAAGGTGGCAAGCGGAGGGTTCCCAGATGAGACTGGGAGCAGGACTGTGTAATGAAGTTAACCCATGGACAGGATGAAACAACAAAAGGACGTTGAGATCATGCTAACAGAACTGGAATAGTAAGCTCACCTCTTAAGCCTCTTGATGAGTTCCTAACTATCCCAGGATCACTGATGCTCACACGTATAAAAGAATGATTTTATAACAATAAATGATTTGTTAGCTAGCCTCCTTTACTGCTCCCAATAATTTAAATTAACGGTGTGTATATCTTTACTTTAAAGGAATGGTTATTGCAGCTTTCCTGTGGTGCCAAAGGAAAGATGTCTATTGTTCTTCATGCTGTTACTATCATTTCTTAAAGTCTATGCTGATTATTCATTCACTTGAACAGCAAATATGAACAGCAAAAGTGAATTACATTTGTGTTGCATAAAATAAAGCCAAAATTACTTTCATGGCATTTTTTATATACACATAGCGAACATTTTTAAAAATTCCCATGTTCCTAAAACATACACATTAGAGGTTCAGCAGCCTGCTCAAAGGGCAATTTGCTTCATTATTTGTACTGTTTGGCTAAGGAAATTATGTGCTTTCTCTTCCTTCCAGAAAGGTGACTGTGATCCTTTCAGGTTACCCAGAACATATTAGTTCCTGCGGATGTAACTGACTAGTCACTGAATATTACAAGCCTTCGTTTGTCTTTCCCCCTGGAGATTTTTTTTTTTTTTTTTTTTTGCATTACAGATGGTCACATTTTTAGCATAAACTGCAGCAGCTCAGTCTTTATCTCTGAAGGGTTTGAGTTCAGGCCCATAGGAAGACTGCACATGGTCCTTAATATAATCTGTCAGATGCACTAAAATCCTGTGAATTAGAGCTAATTAAAAAAAAATCAGGTATAAAGAGAAAGTAGACTACTGCCTGACCAGCCCTGCAATAATAGGTACAGCATCTTACCCACTGTTTGTGCTTCAGGTTCTTTATTTTGATCTGGTGACGAAGTCCACAGTGGTGACTGGGAATCACAGAAAACCTGGAGGAAGTAGGTGCCAAGAGCCAGCGGTGTGGTGCAGTCAGGGAGGCAGCTGGAGAGCAGCTGTCAGCAGCGTGCACGAGGCATGGCAGCACCCAGGGCTGGGTAGCCCTTCTCTTGCAATACTTAGTCCCATTTTGATGTGCCATTCTCAGCTTTTTTCTCAGAGAGATTATCTGAATTGTTAATTGTCTGGGAAAAGGAAAAAAAAAACATTGCTACAATTTTGTCAAAGAAATTGTTTTTCATGGTCTACATATCTGCATTGCTAATTAATTCACATTCCCAGCTGTCCTTCATGTTCCTTGTGAACCTACCTCACTCTAATGATTCAGTATTTTTTAAAATCTGACTTGAATGAAACAATTTTTTTCCTCATCTAATTCCAATTGTTTCTAATTTGAGAGTCAGAAGTGACTGAGCACACCACTAATATCCATCAACAATCCTCACTTGTCATTTCTCCACTGGGGAATGCTTTCAGTGGTTGAGCGTTGTTTTTTAATTACAGGGCTTTGTTGCAAAAGCTGCTTTATTTCAGTACCCTATCTTTCTGAGTCACATAAACAACACATGAAAACTGAACTGCTACTTGAAAAAATGGGTATTATAAGACAATGTGTGTACAAAGGCAGTTCACATACTTTTTCAGCACTTAAAAATCACATGGTGCCCAAATGTGTGGTATTGTACTGTCCAAAATGAGAAATCATTAGGATCATATTCTGGAGTTGTCCTGAGGGAGCTGCAATACACTTTCTCTGATAATTGGTATGTGTAAGTAGACTATTTTTCATTTACAGAAAACACCTAGCAAGATGAATTCTCACTCCAATTGCATCAATTCATATTGAGCAGGATTTTTAATTACATTCAGGTATCTGGAGATGCAGCAAAGTGCCTAATTTGCAGGGTTTGGAGGAGAAATAGGCTGTGGTGTGTTTTATAAACCTCCCTTCAGATTTATTAAAACTAGCTCATCATTTTTGTCTTCTTCAGCTCTTTCCCTCAGCTTTCTCCCAGTGTTTCAGGCTGGCTGTGAGCCATGCAGCCACAATAGCACAATTCTGAAGCTGAGCAAATGCAGATATCAGCACAGAGGCAGGGCTTTGCTAACCCATTGTTTGGAGATGGTACTTTCCTAGCAAGCACAGAGTGAGGTCATGTCTGCTCATAAAAACATGTAGGCAGACCACTAGATATCAAGGTAATGTCAATTATTCCTGTAAATTGCTGGCGTGTGGAATGAAAGAGATTAACAGCTAATCTGGCCTTAAAACTCTGTTTTTGTGTTGTGCTGTTCAGGACTCTGCAAATGTTCTCAGCCAGCAAGCTCACTGGGCTTATTCTGGACATCACACCCAGGACCATTAATCATTGTAGTAGAAATAACTAGCAGTGAAAAACATCAGCATCATTTAGCACTGTAGAGCTCTCTCTGCAGAGAAAATACAGTTGCTAGAGGGATGAAACCCATTTCATAGACTTTAGATTTGCACTGTGTCATGGCAAACAGAACCTCGGCCTCCAAATACACACTGAAGACTTCAGTGAAGAAAGTTAGTGAGAGCTCCTTGTTGTTTTCTGCTAACCCGCTGTGCTGACACCAACCTCCAGCTATGGATTGTACTTCTCTGGAGCCCCTGAAAAACGCTTCTGAACCCGGAAGCTCGATGAGAAACAGGGCACCGATTCTTATCGATCCTCTCTACATCTTCAGATGAAAGCATCCTTGCCAGTAGTACCCCTCAGTACCTTCCAGTGCTAGTCTTGCGCTGGAAAAAACAAACTGAGCAGAAAATACCATCCATCTTCAGTAATACCAACAAGGACAAGATGTTTTCCAATTTACTTGTGCACAGCACCTTAGTAATTAGTAGTTTGGGGATTTCTCATTCTGCCATGTCTAATGAACATTAGCAATGTTGAGGAATACTGCTGTGAATAGCCAAACACCACTGTAGCTGTTTACCAAATGGAATTTTCAATCTAGGTCAGACAGAGTGGATCACAAAAATGGTTTATCAAGCAATATTGGGTAAAATAAAGGACTTGCTGCAAGAAAAAATCAGCAGAAAACTATATGTACAGTAATAACTGAAATAATTTGATCATTAAATGTCATTTAATGTCTTTATGAGGCATGCTATTTTGGTGCTCTTATGCTACAGAATTTGATCAGTTGACTCAATAACAATTGTATGGTAAAAGAGCAGTTTAGTTCTGTGATTTTTTTTCTCCTAAATCTATATTCACATAGACATCTTTTTTAACGTCTTTAGATAGGAAAGTAACAGCAAAATATTGGATTTGCTCAAATGAAGTCAATTTGGTCCTGTTTTCACATGGATTCAAGCCTTTTCCTAGGTCCTTATATTTTGCATTTTTGTCTACACCAACCTACCAATCACAAATAAAAAAGTCTTAAGATAGCCCTGTCAATATGATCAAACTGTTTAGAAAAATCACAAGATTTTTAAATAACTGTTTATTTCCTTGGTGTTTGGCAAGGGCAAAGACCTGAACATGAAGATTCCCGTGCCCTCCCCACCAAAGACCACGGTAATATCTGTTCTTTCCTTGTTTTCAGAAAAGCATACGTTATAAAACTGGAATTAAGGCCAGGTGAGGTCACAAACAAATTTGGGAAGGTGAAATAATTATTTGCTAAAAGTAATTGTTTCCTGTGATGATTATCATTGCAATTAGTGTAATTCTCTATAACACTCTGAATAATATCGAATTTACTGGAGAACAGCAAACAAATAACTGTCTGCTCTAGAGAACACATTAGTACCAAATCAGGTTTGCTATATGGACAGTGAGAGAGCTGCATTGTCCTTAGCGCTTCCCTCTTGCATTTCAATGTTTGGCATAGTCAAAGTTAGGAGGCAATTAGGGTGTTGTTACTTAGCAACCCCAACTGGTTCAGGAGCAAGGCACTTGGGAACAGAGGGCACTTTACTACACATTGCCACTCCAGCACACGCAGCACTGCTCTCTCCTGCTTACAAATCAGGAGATGGGGGCACAGGAAAAAAAATTAAAGTAGCTTCTACAAGTGCTCACATCCAATTTTTCAAGCTACTCTAGGAGCTTTATCTTCCCCCATTTTCCCATCAACCTATTGCCCATGCAGACCACTTCATAAGACAGTAAGGACAGAGGTATGCCTCTTTGCTTAACATCACAGGATCTCAATCCCACCAGTGCTTCAGCTATCTCGTACCTTCACCTAACACTATGCAAAGTAACACGCATGCCAGTCTGCCACCAGCTGCAACATGGAGCTGCCTTTTTACTGATCAGTTTAGAGATGGATCTTTGTTGGATCTTGCTTCTGCTGAGAAGGTTGGCTTGGAGTTTTGTCATCAAGCACGATGACAGAGTATTCCAGAGATGAAATCCCATCTTGGCCTGATTACTTCAACAATTACATTTTTTTGTCTATCAGAACTTGTTTGAATCTAGCCATACAGAGAGAATCCTGCAGATATCACAGCTCATCAGTGACTGATGCTGAATACTTGAAAGGAGGTACTTAGGATGTCCCTGGATGAATAGGAAGTTTTGAATAAAAATATTACTATTGCAATGTTTCCTGTAAATCATTGGACTTCGGTACTTCAAAAGTGATAGACACTCCAAACATTGGTGACAAAAATTATTATTTCTTTATGTAAGAGTACTTCAAGTAACTAATTTTTTCCTTTTTCCTCAAAATATCCTAACTCAGAGGATTTATAAAACCCTCAGAATCCTCTCTGTCTGCTCGTGTAGCATGCAGGAAGGCCTGGAGAAAGCAGTGGGACCACACAGCACCCAGCACAACAGGGCAGACGCTCTGGCCCAGACCTTGATGCATCCCCACAGTGCAAATCAATAAGCGCTAGGAGTTATTTGAGAAAATAAAATGCAGAAGACAGAAAAGTGACTGATTTAGAAGGACCACGATGCATCAGTTAAAGATTCAGCGCCTAATTCTGATATTGTTTAGAGCCATTTAAAGCAGGGGATCTGAAAGAGCCAGGGCCACCTTACACCAGTGCATAGGAGGGCAGCCTCAGACGCCTTCTGCTTGCAGCTGTGACCTGACAAAAGCACTCTGGAACTGCAGATGCACAGCAGAAGGCTCAGGGCCACACAGCGCCATCCAAGAGTGAACTAACTGTGTGTTTTCCTAGGAGTTTAACACAGGCTTGAAAAATGTTAGACAGATACTACAGGAGCTCCCATAGCAAGCTGAAGCCTAGTGCAGCTGGTCTCAGAGCAGTGACTGGAGTGAATGATTTTGCTCTGGTATTCTAGCATCCAGTTAAACTGTTCCACAGTTTTCAGATGTAGCCAATTATTTCTCGTTACTTTTTGCCACTGAAAAATGCTGTGGAAAACAGAGGAAATTAATTTGGCTGCTGCATGCAATGCTTGCCTGGTAACCGTTAAGTATTTTGTTCAGCCTCAGTACATTCAAAGGAAAAATGTCTCCATGTATTCAGTGAGGATCCAATTCTCTGCTTGTCACATGTAGCAGCAAAGCTCTGACTGGCAGGAGAGTGCTGCTGCTGCCCAGGGAAGAGCAGTTCTCTCTTGCTGCACCATCTCACCTCACCTATCGCTCTAGTGACCTGCTTATTGATTGTTCCCTGGATGGCCAACTTTCTGTTGTCATGTTAGACACAAGAAAAAGTACAGAAGTGGGTGAATGTTTGGGTGTGAATGCTTGTCATGCTGTCATGTGATCTGCTGGTAAAAGAAAGTCACAAGGGTGACTCTAATGCAAGCTTTGCTGACAGTTCTACCACGAGCTTTGGCAGTTGCACATGGATAACAGGAAAGCAATCTGCACTGCATTTGCTACAATGGCACATCTTCATCCCCTCTGGAGCACTAAGCTCTGTGTTCCTTGAGTGCAGAACCATTTTGCACCTCATTTGGTCCTTCTTTTGCTCTTTCTTTACAAACAGTACAAGAAAACAGGTGGCATACCACTGGCATTGCACCTCACAACTTTGTCCCATGGAATTTTTTGCAGATTATGATAAAGCTGGACCTGGGCATCTATTACCCAGTGCTCTTGGCAGGACATATGAACACAGTTTTACTGATCGTATCTCTGGTGTAAACCAGGCAGACCAAGGAGTAATGCCTTCAACAGGCTTTCTGTTATATCTGCTTGAGAAAGAGTCCTTTCAAACTCTATCCTTTCCTAATGTGCATGCTTTTTGCTCCTCTATCTCCCTTTTCCTTTTCCTGTATGTTACTGTGTGATGCATTCAAATGCAGCTCAATGCTTCACCAGGGAACTATTTCCACATGTGTCTGAATATCCCAAGTGTAACGTCAAGATTTAATTTAATCCCATTATATCACTGAAACAGAGTTCTGCACTTTCATTATTCTCTATCTTGGGATATTTTATACTTTCTCATGCTATTCCAGAAAGACAGGAATGTAGATACACACAGCATAATGTCTTGTGGCATGTTTATTTTTAGCTGGTTCATAATTAGCAATTACTTGAGTTAAGTATGATTCTACATCTACTTTACAAAGGAACTGCTCAGTGCAACCACTTTTTGTCATTGTTTTGTTTTTAAGATGTTCTAGTCTTCTCAGTAACAGAAAACTACTGAAATGCCGCCACTACCACTGAGGGCTCGCCACATCACTTTTGCCACCCTGATAAATATCAAACACTGCCTGTCAATAACCTGCAAGGAACATTATTTTCCTTGAGTGGAGCAAGCTCTCCAGCTGTGATCCATTGGAGTGATCTTTACAACAACTGCCACCTATCAGCTTGCTAACGAGCAGTAAAGTGAAGAGTCAGATCCAAAATTTCAAACCCAAAAAATCATCAGAGCTTGAGGGAAACCACTTGAGTGTTACTCACCAGCAAGGCTGGCATACATTGGCTGTAACATTACAATCTTTTTGTTTTTTCTTGACAGAACAGGTAATATTTATTTGAAAGGTATTTTCCATCCTGACATGGTGCTTTAGATCCATGCACAGAAGAAAGAATAATAAATGACAGTGGTGAACCACATGAATGAAAAGCAGAGTCAGAGGGGAAGGGGATGTAACAATTAGAGATCTCTAATTCCTGCAGCCCCAGAATCCTAGCCCCATTCTCTTCTACATCTCTTTCATCTCCCTCCTCCTATTTCAGCTATCTTTCAGATTGCTGTCACAGAGATTAACTCACTTTCACTCTGTTTTCCCATGAGTGACCTGGACTCCCTACCCCTCCCAACTCATTTGATCACTTGAGCTTCAAAACATGTAGTTAATACACCTGGAAATGGTCCATAATTATCTGCTATACACAGCATGGCAGCACTGTTCTTATTTATAGGACTACATTTCCTGTGCGCATTCCCAAGTATCTGCCTTCTCCTAAGGTCTGCCAAGGCAGTGTGTGCATCTGAGCTGGCCAAACACTAGGTCACACCACTCAGACCTCTGGTCACTTGAAGGTTTAAGGCCTCTGCCACACAAAAGACTTATGTTCTTACATTTCTTACAGTTTCATCCTTTCTACCTATTGCCTTAAGATTGGAGCTGGGGCTGTGCTGCAGATTTTAAATCTATACCGACATTTGAGAGGAAAAGACTTCTGCATCTGAAGGGCAGTTAAACTCCTTCTAGGTGGAAGGTTAAGTTTTGAGAGCGGGTTAGGTTTGCAGTGAGGATTTCTTCCAGTCTCAGGTTTGTTGCTATTGAAACGGACAGAAATGTTTTAGACTGCATTACGAGCAATTACTCTGCATCAGATAAAGAAAGTAAACTACAAGTTCAATAATCAAATATGATGGGGGTTTATAGGGATGAAGTTTTCACGTTCACAGAGTGAACTCTCAGATTTCTTACCTGTGAAGAAATGGGATGAAAAATGCAATTTGTGCATTCTACTTTTGTCCCTTACATTAAATGAATATTCTTAGTGTGTTGGCTTAGATGCATTTACCTCCATATTTCCTTAGCATGAATGCAGCGCAGGTGTAGGCAAAGCTATGCGAGAGGAAGCATGCTACTTCTGCTCTTTAGGGCTCTGTCCTGGAAAGGGCTGAGTGCTCTCAAGTCTCCATCTAGTCAAAGAGAAGTGAAGTCACTTAGCACATTAGAGTCCAGCTCACATCTTACAAACTGTCTGCTGTAAAGCTGCTGTGAGGGAACTCTGGCATTTTTCCTCTTGGCTGGCTATTGTTGCATAAGAACTAGCTATTCCCAGCAGTGATGATGTTTATTCACTCAATCCTAGTAGAAAAACAGACATTTACATTCCATCTGTGTCCCCTCCTCCCTCACTTGTACTGTTGTCATCAACACAGCCATGGTATACAATCATCAAACTCTGACACTTAGAACAGATAGGCTAAATTTTTTATGATACTGATACCAAGTAAGTGTCAAACTGCTCCAACATCCTGCAGTATTATTAGAACTTTCGAAGAAGAGGTCAGGAGAAACTCAGGAGGACTGTACACATTTCTTCCTTAGTTTGCTCCTTTCTTCCCAGCCAATTCCACTGGAGGACTGGAATCACTCACGACAAACCCCAAACCTCTCACACTGCACTTTCTGTGACCTTCTCAATTTTACAGTTACTTTTCAGCATACAGGACTTCCTTTTCAAGCATAACTCTATCCTGGGACTGAACAACTTCAGATGAGGTAGCAGATTCTGTTCTGCTGGGAAAAGAGGGATGTGATGGGGAAGAGAAAGAACGTGCCTCCAGCCCTTCTGCCCCTGGAGTGGAGCTGCCATACAGGGCACAAGTACAGCTCTGGAGAGAGGAGAGAATAAAACCAAGGCACAGCGAGACCAAGGCAGACCACATTAACAACCCCAAATAGAGCATGGGATCAGCATCACCATACAGATATGTCTCTATAGTATGCATTTCAAATCCCAATCCTACCACAGTATTGTACCAGGCTTTACCACCAGCTTGTGCACAGGCTCAGTTTTTTCCGAAGTAAGGATTTGTAGGACATGCATGTACTACTTAACCCAGTTTTTCACAAGATTTAATCAAACCTCACAGCCTTTGCTTTCCTACTTCCTGCCATCCCCTTGAAATGGAGAAAACAATAAAGAGGAAATACAGATAAATTACTGAATGTAATAACTTGCTGTTTAGAAGAATCATATTACTCAGAGTTGACCTGTACATGCACTCATCAGAGTCAATAACTTTAATCACTGATTTCCCAACTGTGGTTCAAACAGCCACTTTACTTTTAAACAACGTTTTGCATGAATACCCAATGTATTTCCTGGAGTTACATTTTGTCTCCCATTAGTTGTGTAGAGGTTCTGAATTTGTTGCATTCCTCATAAATAAATCTATTTATCCTCCTGGAAATATCCAGCTTTTTATTCAATAGGAAGCACTGAGATCTGACCTCATGTGACATTGAAGATACTGCACCTTATCTCTCCGCATCATTAAAATAAGGTACTATATCTACTCAAAAACACAAAGAAAAATGTTTCACCAGCAGTACTGTCTCCACTGTTAATTTTGGGATGACTGATCTTTTTAACAATGCCGACATGCAAAATAAAATTGCATCGAAAAAATACCAAGCTCCTCTACTTGTTTTAAAACCCAAATACAGGAATTCTGACTTTCTTTCCCTCCCCTCAATTCCTTGCACCTAAAATAGTTTTTAGCAAAAACATGAATAGACTGAAGGGAGAAACTGATCTACAAAGCCCAGAAGGGTGAAAATTTGAATTCTGTAACTTTGCAGACAAGTTGCTCTGAGTCAGTTTTCCCATGTCTGAATCTATACTCTTGTCTGTTCTCATTTCCCACAAGTACTTATAGCATTGGCAATTTGACGTATTTCGTAAATAACTTACGGGTATGCAGCATGTTGCTTTATTTCCTCTCCTATAATTGAGTTGTGTTGGCTTGACATTTTGATTCGCTATTGTAGACAGCGCAGGCTCAATTTACTGAAATTTCTGTGGTTGATGCATTTAGGGAAAAATAATGAATGCATTGCAAAATGGAATCATTAAGTGAAAGGTACTTACCTTACAGTTGTTTGCAGAATCAAGTAGTCATCAGGAACAAGAGGGAAATGTCACTTTCCTCTTGGGGCTGAGCAACAGCTTGAGGCAGGATAGTCCAGACCTAAGCCCTGTTTTCCATGGCTATTTGAAAATTATCTGCAAAGCCATTTTGATACCCTTCTGGTCTTCACCCAAAGGATATCTGCTACACACCGCATGAAAGCAGAGGGAGAATGGAGAGACAGAGATAATGGCAAAGGACCACGTCACTGCAAGGTGTTATCTGTGGAATCCAGATTATTGTACAGAACATGAGAACTGACATGCTGGGGTTTCCTATGAGTTGTGGCTCTTCAGCCAGAGCATCCTGAAACAGCAGCTGCAACAAATGGTAGGTTTATGCAGCTATTTGTACTTACATTGTTTCCACTAGTAAATTTCAACACTTTGCGTTGCTGTTGCCATAAAAATTTACTCTTCTGTACATAAAGCAAGGCTCTTCAACAGTTTTTCTAAAAGATGCGCATTGGAAAAACCATAGGAATAAGGGAGAAGACTATTAAGATGTTTTCAAGTAGTAAATGTATAAGGTAACTAAACTACAAATGTTAGTACATTGGATAGATGTTTATGGACTAGGAGATGCATGGATGGATTCTTCCTCCACAAAGGCATTTTACACAGATGTGGTATATAGACACAAATGTAGATACATGAGCAAGCTATCCATACCTGCAGATCGCACTCTTATGGTCACTAAGGAACAACAGATCAATAGAGAAGGGAAACTGAGTGAAATAATCCTGTTCACAATAGAAATCAGCACTCTGTTCTCAAAGATCTACTCTGGAAATAAATTGCAACTGGGAGCCACGGTGGCCGTTTGGATCAGTTCTTCATTTTTTCCCCCCCTTAGTCTAGACAATGTTTGCATTTTTGATGAAACTTCATTGATGCTGCTCTTGCTGACTGCTTAGGCAAAATCGGCAGAATCTTGTCTCTACCTCCATTTAGATTTAAATTTCACCACGTTGCAGAGATTTTCTGAAACAGCAAAGATTCATATGGTTGGAAACTGACTTTCCAAAGACTTGTCTATAGCATCACTCTGCTTTTAACACAATACATTATTAACAGCTCTTTACCCAACTATTCAATGTCAACATTTGAAATTTATATTGCCTTATAAAATTCTGAACTATACAAAGGTCTAGGAAAAGGATCAGTGCATCTTCTATAGACACGTACCAAGTCATAATTCCTCTGACCTTAAAGCTACAATCACTTCTACGTTTATTTGACAAAAATATTCTGTTTCTTACCTCAAATTGAGAAGAATAGGATTTCTTTAAACTTCAGGTTACGGATGAAATCTTAAAAGCTTCTCACTTATATTCCTAGGAAGAGGCCAAATCTTTATACTTCTCCTGCCTCATGTGTTCCATAACTTGAAGGACTGAATTATGTTGATTAACAGATTTCCTCCACTTTGAGGAAAGAAAGAAACAACACAAAAAAAACCTGCTCACAGCAGCTCTAAGTCTTATTAGTTTCCATATGTCTTATGGTAACAGAACAGCCTTGAGTTTCTTTACTGTGGTCATTTAAACTGAAGATGTTCCCAGAGCAAAAACTAGGGCTATGCCTAACAGGTACATTAAGCTTCATCTCTGTGAAGCACAGGAAGCTGTGAGAAATTAAAGATTTAGAAATTACTCCGGAGACAAAAGATTTTTATCTGCAATATTCAAAACCTTATTGCTCTGTAATTTAAAGATTACAAGACTGATAGTTCAAGTTTGAATGACGTTTAAACAACTTCAATTCCCTCTTTTGTTTTAAAAGTATTTTACTGGTGGTTTGAAGTGAGAAATATTGGCATGAATACCAA
>VXAV01002556.1:208776-223540 GCA_013399715.1 Alectura lathami | reverse complement strand
ACAGAAGTTCTCCTAGAAATTGTGCTTTTCTACTGTTGTAGAATATTAATATTTACTTTTACTATTCTAGTTCCATCCATTGGTGCTTAGGAAAGAATCTGAGCCTGCCTCTGTTGATGTCATTATTTCTGAGTGGAGAGAGAAGAACCTATGCAGGCAGCATCATCTAAAAACTTTCACGGTGTACTTACTTTTCAGATTACAAGTCTGCTTACTTAAAATACAATAATCTTTCAACTGTTCTCATTTTCTGGGATTAGTCTAGAAGATCTTCTTGTCAAGCAGGTATGTTGCAATGCTCTGAGATCAACCAGCATGCCTTACCTCTTAGGCCTGTAGATTGCTGACAGCTTGGGTCAGGTTTTCTGGGCCAAGAATGGAAAGTTACTTGGGGCTCATTTTGGCTCCCGGGTAGCAACAAATGAAGATGTCAGTCATTATCAGCAGACAGGTTGAGGCAAGAGTGGGAACCTATCTGCTGCAGAGCTGGCATAAATGGTGCAGAAGATGGAGAGTACAGCTGAGTTTTGTTATTTCTGATCCTACACTGTAGGCAGTGTTGTGTTTGGGGGCTGGCTAGATAGATGAGCTGGCTGTGTAGTATCAGATCACGCAGTCACCTCCGCTGGTAGAGCTCAGGTATTTCTTTCTGCTCTGCGTATGTCTCTGCTGTGGAGCTTTGATATGGTTCAGAATTAATTCTCAGATCTCTGCGCCTTTAGTGCCTCTTCCATCAAAGTGTTTGTAAACTGTTTTCTGTTTCGCCAGTGATGTTTTTACTCCAGAATCTATTAATACCATGTCACAGAGAACACCTGATTTCTTTGCTTACTCAGTTCTCCCTGTGAATCAGTGAGAGACAAGCTTGTTAAGTTTCATTTGGCTCTATGAACAGCTGCAGCATACGTTTACATCGAGACTTCTGAAAGTACTGACTATGTTCAGCTACTTAATCTCAGAACTGGATGCTAATGTGTTTGAAACAACAAACTGGGTATCATCCAGGAGAGAGAAATTATGTTTGATTTGTTACTGATGGTCAGACCAGATTCACAACAGAAACTTGAGTGAAACATCACTAGCATATAACTAAAATTCCAGAGGTGGATGTATGGATAAATATGCTGTTTGGTGTTGTTCTCATTACAGTGCTCCGTACAATTGTTTATTTCAGTGTAACACCTTCCATTTCAAAACATTTTGGATATATGTAGGGCTGATTTTCCATGCTTTGTGAGACAAAATTCTGAAAGTTTGAAAGTGTCCTGTTTTATTTTAAATTCATAGTTAGGATTTAAAATGATCACTTTCTCCTCTGGCATGCCATAGGGGGTACGCAACTGCACACAATCATGTGGGTAGGTGGTTAGCTTAGCATTTAAATCAGCATGGCAAGAGTTTACACCTTCAAATTTGCAAACTGTGAGAGATGAAGTCTTAGGTGATCAAGATAATCATTCTCCATGCAAAAATGTGCTCATCTGTTAAGGCACACCGATACTTTTTCTGCAAAGCAGAGAAACTGCAAAGCACATAGTCTCATGCTATAAATTCAGTGCTGTTTTACAGTTTTCAGGACTTGCTATAGGGAAGATCTCTGTCAGATTCAAACTGTGTTGGAGCCATGAGCCAAAAAAATCATTTATAATCTCTGCATGACAAAAATAGTCTCAACATGCCAGTGCAATTTGGTTTGCATTTTTTCTGAGCAGGCAATCATGAAGAACATATAACTAGGTGTGAATTATGCTGCAACCAGGAATACTTACTTCTCCTCTGTAACTTTCATTTAAAAAAACAAAACAACATTTGCTTTGAAACCTATGATTCCAATGTGACAATGGATGGAATATATGCCACATGCTTCATTTAATCATGAAAATGTTTCTGTTAACTTCAGAGTGTTCATGTACTTAAAACCATGTGCCTGTTCAAATTTCAAAGTTTGCATGTTTAATATTTGCCTAATTCTCTTAAAATTGCCAAATTGCTAAGAACAACACCAACCCCAACAGTCATCAGAATTGTTATTCATAGCACTTAGGCATCTGCTCAGACTTCACACTGCAGAGCTTCTTAGGTCCTACTAAAATAATAACACTAACAATTACAGCCTCATTGTTCTTTGACAGGTACCCTTTGAAAGTCTTGACAGCAAGAATTCTTTTTACCTCAGCAGAAACACCATGTACAGGTCCCCTGCTCTTAACCCCAGGATACTTTAAGAAGAATCTAGTCTTGTCCAATTGCAGTATTATTGATGAGTGAAAGCTTTTTTTTTGTGCTTTGTAAAGCCTTTAAAAGCAACCCAAACAATATTTGTCCATGGAGTGTGAACACTTTCCAACTGGTCATTGCCATTATATCTCTTTAGACTTTTCGTGTTTATCTAATGGAGAATGCAAGGTCATATCTGTGTAAATCCAGAGTTCTGTTTGACGTTGGACACCTGAACTTGAAATAGAGAGGGCTTAAAATGTCTTGCAAAGCGTGATCTGGGCTCATCAGGGCTTCAGTTAACAGAAACGTAGTTTCTATTGAGGAAATTTTAAGCTCTCCCTACCTGCTAACAGTATGTTGGGGCATTGCATTAGCGTCAGCAGACAGAGAAAAGACAACAACAGAGTCATAAAAGACCTTTTCCAGTAGTTGGATTCTGTGTCTCAGCACAGTATTGGCTGAGTCTGATTCTGCTTTCTTTGTGAATTTCCTTTGTAACAATTGTCTAGTGATTCGTGTAAGAATAGACCAAATGACTGAATGGACTGTGGAGTCCTCTTTCCTCTCCATTAGAGGAAAATGCAGACATACTCACTGCCGCTAGCACTGGTTTCCTGCACTCTGAAGCTACACTCCAAGTGAAAGTAGCTGATACAGCTTGGAACATGCTCATTAGTTTCAATATTACTGAACATGTCCATCTATTTGTCCCAAACGTCTTTGGCTGCAAATTCTTTTCATTTCCTTCTCATTTCTGCCTTCTTACCTGATCTCTCTTTTTTGCTTTTGTACTTCTTTTGCTTCTTCCTTTTTCTCTCCCACTCCTTTTTCTTTTTTTTTCTTTTTTTTTCCCAAATAATTTAAAAAAAAAAAAAAATAATGACAATACCTTGCTCTCAGTTTCTTTCAGGCAAATTCACCTTGCTTTGTACAGTATGATCTCAGTCCCTCAGGTCCTTTCTTCAAATCCTAAAGTATCTCTAGCTCTTTACTTCCTCAGGCTGGTGCACATAACATGTACAAGACCTCAGAAGTGATCAGTGTTCAAGCATGAGAACTACAATGTACTCTAAGATCAACTCTTTTATTTCCAGTAGTTCTTCAATATGCTTCTTTCCCCTCTTTTTCTGGAAGGCAGTGCCTGCCATAATATTTGTCTTTGGTTTCAGCTGGAGCCTGTTTGGATGCTGAAGAGCTATAATGGCAGTGGTGGGTTGAAATAAGTTCATACTGTGGTCAGACCAATTAAGGCTTATTTATACACTTGGGCCCTGTCAACTGCATGGACAAATACTGATTTTGCTACTTTGAAAAGCACCAAACCACCAAAAAAGCTTTCACTTGTCAATAACACTACCATTGGACTTCCTGGGGTTAAAAGCAAGAGACCCGTACACAGTGTTTTTATTGAGATAAAAAGAGTACTCGCTGTCAAGATTTTCAAAGGGTTTCTGTAAAAAACACTGAGGCTGTAATTGTTAGTGTTATTATTTTAGTATGAGCTAAGAAGTTCTGCACTGTGAAGTCTGAGCAGATGCCTGAGTGCTACATTTTGGAAGGGTACCATTAAACCATTGTAACATTAATGTAACATTAAATAAGGTAGCATCATGCAATAATCAAACATTTGGAAAGTGTTTTCCATGGAAAAACGTTGATTCTCTAATGTTTGTACATGCAGCAAAATCAGATGGTGTTATAAATAGAAAAGTTAATTTAACATCACTTTTAATTCTTCTAAGCCACAATGCTACTGGAAGAAAGCAATAGCCATTTCATATATGCTCTGGTTCTACAGGGTTTCAAATGGCTATTGAAATTTCATCTGATAATTCTTACTGGATGAAAAATGCAGAGATCTTCTTATAGCTCTTGGAGAGATTTTGTTTTGTTTTGTATTTCTTTTGTTTATGATCTGTTTTCCTCATGCCCTTCACAATTGACTTTCCAGGAAGATGAAGTTGAATGTGTGTGACCTTCGTGAGCAGAAAAGCATATATTTATGTAAGCCTATTGGGTTTGAAGGCATCTGTTTTGGCCTTCTCTCTAGCACAGGCCTTAATCAATCAGGCACTTTTTATTCTTAATTTTTTCATTTAGTTCACAGTTAAAGTATGACAATAGAATTTTAGATGTCAGTAAGATCCCAGATTCTTGTTATTCTGAGCCTTTTTCCTGGACTGACTGACTTCCTGTAATGTTATCAACAAGTAGTAACTTGAATTGGGAAATATACAATTGCTGATGAAGTCTTCTTTCTTGGAAAGGTCAAATAGAATTCAGTTGGAGATAGATAAATTTAAATTACTTTTAAATTTAAATTAATTTTTGCTGGTTTCTACATTCTGAAGATGGTAAATACAGATTTCGCTAGTCATGTTTTCCCTTCCCCATATTCCCTCTTTTGGAATGTGAAAAGACAAAGGCTACTTCTAATTCTCAATAAAGATATAATTAGCATGCTGGGATTTTTGAAAGTCATAATTCATCTTTTTTCTTCAGGATGATTTTCCTTACAAGTTCTGTAACATAAGGTCTTATTTCTTCAACAGAGACAGTAGAGTCCCAGGCCTTTACTACTTTCCCATTGGGGTCTACCAGGTATTTCCAGAAGTTNTTTGGTTGTGCCAATCTGATGACTACCACAGGAAGAAGGAATGTAAAATTAAGAGGGAGTTCAGAGTGAATATTAAGATGAATTTTCTGACAGGGAGATTTAACTAGACAGTCTCCTGGAGAGTGATGGAAACACAGTCAAGCTTGAGACAGACAGGAGAAAGAACTATAGTCACTGAGTGTGGGGGAGTGGGCGTGTGTATCCATACAGATAATTTGAAACAGTTGAACATTGATAGGGAGATGGAATTTGGCATAAAAAATGGCTGCACCAGGACTGATAAGGTGTTTGCATACCCAGTATTTTTCCGCCAAAAGCACCTAGTATCACCTGCTTCAGAAGAATGTTCTGAGAAATGCTACATGAAGAAGTAACAAAGCAAATTGTTCCAGGAGGTTTCCTCCCAGTCCCCCTATACTACTATTTTTCTCTGCATGACTGCATATTCATTTCACTACTGTTGTATTCTTATCCTTTATTTTTCTTTTACATAACTAATGAAATGTTCAGGATTTTCAATGTCTCATCCCACTAATGGCATAAGGACACAACCTACAGACAAATTAGCTTCTTTTTCCATTGATAATACATTGGGCAAAATCTCATATGGGATCAAAAGGTACTTCAGAGTACTATCAATACAGAGACAGACCTCCACTGTTGACTGTCTGACATGTAAGCTGCAGTAAATATACCGCCTCCAGCAGCTTCCCTCTGTGTGTGAACAAACAGGGAAGCAAAAAAAAAAAATGTGATGTCTGCAGTGACAGCCCCACTGGGAAAAATAGGAATGGAAGGACATGAAGAGGATTAGAGGGAATTTTGACTAGTAGAAAGACCCACAACGGACACCTGGAGGGAGGATTGCTTGGGGTAGCCAGAAAGAATGCTGGCAGCACTCCTTTAAATTCAGTGGTACATAGGAAAACACCATGGTGCTGGAGGGAATAAGGTGCTTGCAGATGCAGCTCATGTGATACCAGGTCATCTTGGTCTCTGTTGTACACCATTCCTGGAAGGCATTCCTTTAGCATTAGATAAAGGATGTCATTTGAGTTTGACATTTAAATGGTAGGTAGAACATTCATTCAGTGAATGAAGAGTAGTGTCTTGACAGAGAACACTCTGCTTTACAGCGTGTTTCATTAGCTGTCTGCTTAGCAAAATCCCTTCAGGTCTCATTTAGCTCTAATGCAGATTGAAGCTGGAAGAACTGTACAGTATGGCTATTCCAGTGTTTGGTAAGGAATGAGGAAGGGAATATTCAAGATTATCTCTTAGTGCCTGGTTTCACTTTTTGGTTGAAGAAGTAAATCACATAGGCACTTTGCTTCTACTTATCCTAAAGCTCTTCAGATGAATCTTAGAAATCCAATCTGCAGCAGCCGTGTCACTGGAGAAACACTTAATGATTACATAGTGGAAAAATGAAGATTGGGTATTGTGTGTGTACAGGGGAATATTTCAAGACCTGTACTGTTAGACTTGCTTGTATGGGGCATTTGTTATTGTAGGGTCTTCATCCCTTGAGGTACTTTTTAAATGCTAGACAAACCTGTCGCGGTGACATAGACAGAAATCCTGCCCGTTGAGGAGCATGGACTCAATGACTTTTCACCACTCCTGACACTTCTGCGCACCCTTTTTGATTCTGGTATCCTGTCTCAGAGGAATTCTACACTGGGGAAACAACCCATCAGTGTTCCAGATTACTCACCAATTAAGTACTTGAAGGCAGGAATTGCACCAGCTCCACTGACTGTTATTTTGCTGAACATAGGAAAGGAGGCACCATAAGTCTTCCGCGCGAAACTCTCGATTTCTTTGTTGGTGTCTGGTTCTTGCTGCCCAAACTGATTGCATGGGAACGCCAGCACGTTGAAATGGTATGGGCCGAGGTCCTTCTGTAACTGCTGCAGGGCCTTGTAGTGGCTGTCTGTATACCCACACTCACTTGCAACGTTGACAACTAACGATACCTGAAGAACAAGGGAGATTGAAAAATGTACTGCACACATCAGTTTTCCAACAGGTAGGCTCGGATGCAAGTTATGTTCAAAAAATGAGAATTGCTGCAAAATGTGGCTGAACACTTATGTTCGAAACTACATTGAGTTTTGTTCCCTATAGAATCATTAAGGTTGGAAAAGACCTCTAGGATCATCTCAGCGTCAACCCAACACCACTGTTCTAACTAAACCATGTTCCTAAGTGCCACATCTACATACTTCTTGAACACCTCCACGGACAGAGACTCCGCCACCTCCCTGGGCAGCCTGTTCCAATGCCTGACCACTCTTCCTGAGAAGAAGCTTTTCCTAATATCCAACCTGAACTGCCCCTGGCACATCCTGGGACCATTACCTCTTGCCATATCAGTAGTTACGTTACTGAAGAGAAGAGGTCAAGCCCCACCTCACTACAACAAGAGTTAGGAAGCTGACATGTTGGCTTTATTATTGTCAGTGTGAGAAAGCAGTGCTGAATGGCCTAAAGCAGCAGGAGGAAATACCTAGGTAAGGTATGGGATAACAGGGTGAACTCCCTGAAGCTGTAGGAAGCAGTAAAGTAAAAGCTAAGGGCAAGCTGGTGTTTATAATTTCTGATGTTAAACATTAACACTGTGTATTTTGTGCATTGTATAGGTGTGTGGCTATATTTCAAGTGGTTTCTGTGTGGCCCTGTTTGTTTTCCCTGGAAGACAAGTGGGTAATCTTATAAGGCAGAAGTTCATGTAATATTCTTTGTGTTGTTGCATGTCAACAGAACACAGTCTAAGCAATCGCTATAAACTTGCATGTGAAATATTACCTGGAGCCACCTAGCTAACTTTCAAAGCTTCGCATTCATTCAAACTACATTTACTAGCTCTGCTTGAAATGTGAAGTATATGCCGTATAATTAAGGTTTGGATGTTTCTCTTATTTTTTGAGAAGAAGGAATGTTTTTATGATGCATTCCTGTTGCAGATTGTCAGCACTTCAAATAAAACTTACATACTGAATAGAATGATTGTTTAATAACCTTTATCAAGTTATCTTTTAAGTGTTCCCGTCCGGTACCACAAGTGATTAAATGTGGTGATTTGTATTTTTTTTTTATCTTTATTTTTAATAAATACCAATTACTTTTCTTGTTCTCATGACAAGACTGTACTTTGACAACTATTAATGATTTAAGTTAAGCTCAGTACTCCTTTGACTGACTTTTCTCACACCTTAGGCTCTGAGAGTGCAAGTCAAGCACACCACCTAGTGTGCAACCCTAACACTTCACCCTGGACCTTTCCAAAACGATTTAAGGTGAATTCTGTATAAACTGTTGTCTTATCATTTAACACTATCCTTTCCTTCGCTTTCCTTAGAAAACCCATGCATTCTAGTAGTGAACTCATTTATTTAACATTGCAAATACAGCGCTTGGTTTACTTAATGTTTACAGTGTACCACCTTGAGGAAAATCTGTAGAGATTTAAGAGTCTGCTATCAGCTTCAAGTAACCCTTAGTGGATCTTTTAGCAGAAGCAGTAGGTACTCAAGTTTTTAGACCTGGAGATTCTTAATTGGCCCCATTTGACTGATGGAAGGACCAACTATGAATGTTAGACTAAACTGACTCAGAATTGTGGCCTGCTTGGACAAAAACGGCAATACTTTGTACAACAATTTAGTGTCTATATCCTGTACTTACATTCAGTAACACTACATCCTCAGATTGCAGAGAGCTGTGATGCAAGGTGATAGCATTACTTTCAATGGTAAAATAATACTGTACATTGTTATAGTGCCTCATGCTTTAGATTATTATAGTACCTTTGCTTCAAGATTACCAAAGTGCTGTGCTAGCAGTGCTAAATTATGCCTCAGCACACTGTATTTAGCTGTGTGGTAGGCAGGCAGGCAGGCATGTAGTTTCTTTTTTTTTTCAGTTGTAGTAGCCCTCCCTTTCTCTGCTTTCAGGTAGGTACAGCATCGTACCAAATGTGCAGCATGTATGCCAAGCTTTCAGCGTTCTGGTAATGTAATTTCTTATGCTCCCATAAAAAGGGAGTTCACCCTCACCTGTTTTTGATATATCTATTGAAGTGGAGGACAGATTATATCTGTGCATATTTACTTAAGGGAAAAAAAAAATCCTTTAAAAAAATTATTATTTCAGAAATATAAGTAGTACATTTCTAACTTAATATATAATCAATGGTTCTTCTGGTTTGTATCAAGATGCACTTGAATGGAAATTGAATTAATATCAATCAGCCTCACTTTTTTCTTGGTAAGAACAATTATCTCTATGATCTGAATACATAATAATTTTTATTAATAATGAGTTATTGAAGAAAGGTCCTGCAAATCATGAATTGCACGGTTTATTTCTACTCAGCATCTCTCTTGTGTTTTTAGAATTAATAGACTTTCTTTTTCTACTGTGGAAACTTTCCAATTTTTTCAGTTCTCAATTAGTTTCTAGACTAAAAATTAAATAATTATTTAAGTAAAATAGCTGACTGACTGACGTGAAAATGTTTCCTCTGCATCTGCCAGAAAGCTTAATGCTGTTGAAGACTGGTTTAGCAATTAGCAGACTATTGTTCCAGGGGTTAACTAGTGACACCCTTACCTTAAAATATCAGCATCACATACATAGTACTTATATATTATTTGTGTTCTTTTAATTGCTTTAAAACATGATAAACCTACATCTTAACATTACTTATCTAACTGCAGATTTAAGCAGGTTTATTTTAAGAAACAGATGTTTAATTAACCTTGGTTTACCTTGATACTGAGCTCTGACAACATAATGACAGAAAGGGGGGTGTTTTAATGTTACAAATTAGTCTAGAATTCTGCATAGACATTCGCAAACAGCAGCTGGAATGAACGTTGAAAGGCTTTCTGAATGCAAATCCTTTTGTTCTGTACAGAAGCTGGTCATCGCTTTTTTGGAATAAACAATTCCATAAGGCCTAGCAGAGATCAAGAAAGAACAGCCCCCAATGGCATTAACCTTTCCCACGATATGTATCTAGAGCTCTCCTTTACAAAACCAGTGCACACCCCTAATCTTACACAGTCATGAGGTACCAGAGCAGGTCAGGGAAGAGGTGAACACCCACAGATCTCTGCAGGGCAGCTGGAAGGAATTACTTGGAGTTCACCCTTTACTCCTCTCCACGTGGATTCTGGCTCTGAAGTAAAGCTACAGGTGGTATTTGCTTATTCAGACAAATTTGCAGATGACCTGCAGAAAAAACATGCCCCTGTGACATGTTTTATTGACAGTGCCTTTGGAAGGAACTCTTTTTTTTTTTTTTAAAAAAAAAAAAAAAGCAAATATTGCATAGATTCCAAGATAGATATTGGAGTGTGCATTGGACCAGTTCTGCTCTATCTTCTAACCAAATTGCAAATGGAGGAGGAGGACTTCGACCAGATTCAAGCCTCTCATTTGGTTCAAATCCACCCATATTCCTCTCTACTTAACTAAGGAAAATGTACCTGTCCTCCCATGATCCTTCTCCTGACTTGTGCAAATGTTTTAGTGACTCACCACTGTGGGCAAGTGAGCTCAATAAACCTGAGTGAAGTGCCTGAGGAGGGTGGAAACACAAAGCCGGGGCTAAGGGTTCAAATGAAGAGTGGTGTCTGCCTTTTTGGGTAGCGTCATATAAGATGTGTCTCATGGGTGCTAAGGGTGGAGGTTGTGGGGTTGTTTTTAGCTTCTGTAATTTGTGAATCTGGCTATGAGGACTCTATGTTCTTCTCCTTGTGCTAACCTCCCTTTTCACTTCCACAGGGATTGTCAAACCACTGGAAAAAAAAATCAAATTACATTCAGGGCAATTGTTTTTAAACTGGTAAGAATTCCTTAATGTAATATGTAAATGAAATTTAAAAGACATCATAAAATAATGTCTTCTTGCCCTTCTTCATATTGTTCTGTTATGCTAAAAATCAGCAAGTGGAATGTCACTACAATTTCACTATGCGCTTACACTAAAATAATTATTTAATCAATAAATCACTTTTTATCACTGTTTCACTAATTACAGTGAAATTTGTTAACCCCATTAATTACTTTTTTTTTTTTTTTTTAATGCAGAACTTTAAAAAGGAATGGAATGCAGGAAAAAAAAATTACTACAAGTCATGCAATTAAAAGGCAGAAATTAGCTCCAAAAGTAAGATGTACAAACTTCCTGTGCTTCAAGTTTAATAGCTGCAATCCAGTGCAATTCATCCTGCTGCACGAAGGGCAGACACACAGGCACACTGCCTGCCACGTATACAGGGAGCAGCAGCCTGCAGAAGGAAGACTCCGACACAGAGGTTAGACCTGCAAACACTTTATTTAAAGAGTGCAAAGACCTGCGGTGCGGTGTCAAAGCCAGCATGCAGGCAGCGCTCCAGATCAGTTAAAGGGCCATAAACGCAAATCTATCTGCATGCATGCACCGTGTTAATGTCCAATCCCTCCACCCCCCTTGCTGTTCGCAGACATGCGAGGAGCGTGCACTTACCGAGCCCCTGTATTTCTCCAGAGAGACTAGTTTGCCTCTGATGTTTACAACTTTGAAAGTGTAAAAATCAGTCTCTTTCTGCTGCGTAGCAGAAAATGCTAAGAGCAGGAGTGCTGCAATTGCAAGGAGCATGGCGAGAGGGATGAGAAAAACTTTAGGGAAGGAAGAGGAAGGTTTGTGCTCCACACTGCCCTCAGGATCTAGCATGCTGCACGACCGAGCTGCAGACAATTGCCACAAGAGCAAAGCCCTGCCGGAAAGAAGGGACTGCTGCAAACGGAGCTTTTGCAACAGTCTGGCTCCTGCAAAGCTTTAGCAGAATCTGTGTCCATGCAAGACCTCGGGTGCATGTATTTATGGAGCAGTCAAGTGCGCTAAAACAGAGTATTTCCTTGTGGCAGTGGTGTGTTAAGTGAGGCCGTTTACTGGTACAACACGAATTGAAGCGCTAGTTCTTTCAGCTCAAGAATAGCAACGCTACGTGTCTGTGGAATGCCAGAGTTAGACACTCGCTTTAGCTACGTCCCAGGAAAATAAGAGATAGAGTTTTGTGATTTTTGATGGATTTGCAGGTGCATATTTTTTTTAGTATACTAACTATAGCATCTAGTAACCGTGGTGTAATGTAAAAGGATACCAGTGGCTTGGTTGCTAGTGGTTACTGATGCAAGGGCTCAGAGCAAGCCACAGCATACAGTCAGCAAAAACTGGGAGTTACAAACATGCCATGCACAATATCATGGGAAATGGAGCGCTGCTTGTCAGGCCTTCAGGAACTTAGTGAGGACTTGGTTTGCAATGAGCGACAGGGTGATGTGGGAAAAAAACATTACCAAGGAGCTTTTAAGAAGCATTAAGCATTAGGAACTGAATTTGGTACCAAAGCTTTCAAATATTCAGAGCCATGCCAATGCATAAGGATCAGTGCACTGATGCCATTCTTGGGTTGTCTACAAGAAAAAAATAGCCATTTCTACCATTTGCTACTATGTCTGCTGGAGGAGAAGAATTTGTATATATAAAGTAACAACAATAGAAAGCGTTTGATGGTCATTGATTTCTTCTTGGACTTAGAAACTGTTCCTCCATGCCCAGGACTGATATTTCTTGGCAAAGAAGAGCAAAATGTAGTGATTTACAGAAAACAATTTAGTAGCACATCCAAGGCATATTGGAAATCTATCTTTTGAAGAATAAGTTACATTTTGTCATCTCACTGTGACTTTTTTTTTTTTTTTTAAGTGAGAGTTTTGGTAGGTCTTTGACGTCTTGATTAAATTTGGTTAGGTGATTCAAGCATAAGTGGCATTACTGCAAGTGAAGAAACCATATATAATTAGTTGTAAGTTTTAGGGATAGTTTTTAAGCATTTCAGATTTTGCATGTTTTTATATATCTCAGCTTATGTAGACATCCAACATCAAGAAATCATGCAATATTCTACATGGATGAAAACTCTTCTACCATGCTGTCCATGGAGAAGGTGCACGGTGCTAAGCATCTGAAGCTCTTGTCTCATCTTCAGAGGTAAGCGCTATCTTTCTTTATACCTTCCTGGCTGCGACCCAGAACCAGGCATGATTTCCTCACTTTATAAATAAATCATCTCAGAAGCTTTAGAGAATCTCAGGGACAGCTGAAGACAGAGAATAGGGTTTTAATATATGATATACTTTTAAATAAAGAAAGGGACTTTATAAAATCTGCTTCCTACAGCTTCACGTTTGTTGTCGCAGATTTTCAGAGATTTTCAGCAATTCAAGTGCTTTCAGAATTACATTTTCTTCTACAAACTCAGCCCGGAATCTGAAACTTTTTGATCAGTTGTACTGAATTGAGAATTCTTTAAATAACGTCCAGCTGGCAGTGACATTCAGCTTCCTCTTTCATTGCCATGTTTCTATACTACTGCCTGCAATAAAACATTCAACTTCAGCAGAGAATGTAGAATTGTTCTGAATACACAGTGGCTATGTCAAAGACTTGGTCTTGTAACGATTCAAGTTTTCAGAGCTGAATTGCATTAACATTTTCTATTAAAGTCTATCCAGCTATTTGAACTAAATTGTTGAAATAATCTGCTATGTTCTAATAAATTTCAGCTTGCAGGAAAAATGCCAGTCAGTTTTGCAAACTGGTGCTTGTTTGTTCAGTAGCATGTCTAAATATTGATCTAGGAGGACTGCATTTAGTACCAAGTAAAATTTACTTATTTCTACAATTTACTCTTTGGCTTTCTAAATCTAATAAAAATCTTTGTCCAAGGTTTTGAAGCCACCACCCAGCTGACCTCAGCCGCCCATTAAACAGCCCTGCAATTTCTGTCACTGATGACTGGGTTAGGCCCACATTCCTAAAGGTGAACAGTCTACACTGCTTCCTAACAGCAATGCACTGAGGTATTAATTCCTCATTTTGTAAAATGTGAACTTCAAGTGAACTACAAGAAAGCAGATTAGCTCTAAGGGTTGCACTGGACTGACAACACATTTCAAAGGTATGCCTTGCCAGTATTCACAGCATCCAATATTATACATTTTGCAACTTTTATTTACCTAGTCTCTCTGAGGTAGTGTTTCCAGCACTATTATTCACATTATTTTCAATTATTTCCTTTGAATCTCTTTGGTTGTTCAGCAACACTCTTTTATGACCCTTGTTTTTCTGGAGAGGCCTCCTTGCCCTGCGCTAGGAAACGCCAACAAGATGTCTCACTGCCAAGAGAAGTAGTGCTGTACTGGATCACTGAAAGATCTGCCTTACACAAGCACTTGCCAATTTCTTGAGGTCACCTCTAGCAGTGCCAAGAGCCCGGCAGGCCAGCTCTTCCCTTGAGACCTGTGAAAGTGCCAGCAGACACGCTGGCCAAGACTCTGTCCCTAGCTGTGGCCGGGGCCAGCTTTGTAGCCAAGGTCAGGGGGCCAGGGCCCCATTTCCCTCAGCATCCCAAGAATGGGGAAGGCCCGGGGAGGTTCAGGCCTGTTTAGCACAGGTGGCCTTGCGTGGAGTCATCCAAGTGACAGCGTGTGGAGCAGAGCAAGGGGGAAGGAAAACCGTGAGGCCCTGGCTGTGCTGAGGGGCAGACCCTCGAGGAGCCACGGTGAACGGTCAGACCCAAACCGGGCTCCGCAGGTCCAGGGGGCTAGCCTGCATGGGGAGGGGCCAAGCATACCCTCACGACCTGGGGGAAATAAAAAATAATAATAATAAAAGGAAAGGGTAGGTTTGGGGGAAAAAAATGAGTAGCTGATTCCCTCATCTCCCTTCAGACCCCATCTCCTGCTGTAGCCCTGGGGAAGGTAGGAAGCTGGGGGCCACCTATGGAGGGACCCTTTGGGTCCGGGGCACCGCGGGAGGCCGCGATCAGGCCGAACCGAGCCGACCCGGCCCGGCCGGGGCCCGCCGCC
>VXAV01002556.1:194913-208329 GCA_013399715.1 Alectura lathami | reverse complement strand
GCTTGCAGGCGGGCGGCTCTGCCGGGCTGCAGCTGGGTGCGCGCAGGTTGTCGTTCTCCCCCCACCCCGGCTGGGATTAAATGCTCCGGGTTGGGGGGGTCCCGGGCCGACCTCGCTGTGTGTGCTGTTACTTGCCAAAGGCAGGGGTTCTGCTTTCTGTGAGCTGTGATGTGCCTGAAACGACAGACATGGATCCCTACGCCTGTCTGTCAGTGCTCTTTTGTGGGCTTATCTTGTGTACAAATACGGCTGAGCGACTCTTGGGCTTTTGCAGTGCGTTGCAGTTTGCCAGTTGGCTGAATGTGTCATGTTACCTGAGGCCTTCTGGCTTTTAAGGTTGTTTCTGGGTAAAGCGAAGGAGAATGAGCTGGTAACACACAGAGAAACAATATAATCAGGTTCAGGCTAAGGTGCTAGGGGGGGACTAGGACATTAAAATGATTGTTATATCTAATGTAAGGACGTTTTAACTAAGGGTTTTAGTTTTCGTGCTACCCCTGTGTCACTTTGCTTCCTGAACATAGCCCGGGGTTTAAGAGCCATTGAATTTACTTGAAAATAGAGGATTCCTATTGTTTCTGTTTTTGTTTGACTTGTGCTGCCAGTGTGAGTAGGTGCTTTTGCGTAGTCTGACCCCAGATCGTCATGACATAATTATTTCCATGACAAGAAAAGTAACTCGGCCATGGAAATATGACTTAATTACAGTATCTGGCAGAAGAAGCTATATTAGGAGTGGGAGGTCTCCTTTTCAAACATTAGTTATGTAGTGAGCTCTTTTATTTCTTTCTACCTAACTTCAGTGATAATCATTTCATAAAATTATTTTGAGGATGAAATTACAGTTTCCCAGCACATACGTGTGAGGATATGTTCCCAGAAGATACGTAGGGAGGGATCGGAAAGTTCCTTCTGTGTTCTCGTCTTGCATAGGAAACAGCTGGGACTTTTGTCTCACACTCAACTCGCACAGGAAGAGAAGGATGCCAGGGGGCACCTGCACAGTGAAGGGCATTTACCTGGCTCTTCCTCTGAAGGGAGTTGCTGCTAGAGAGAGAAAGGGGAGAAGGATTTCCCTGTGTCCTGCTTGAAAGCAGGAGATCCCTAGGGAGATCCTCTTACGCTTATTGTGGATCTGCTTGTCACAGTCATGGTTTTAGTTTGTGTGTTTTGTACTGATGCCACAAGGCAGTTAAAAATTTTGCCCACCTGAGAGTATATCCTGATTTCTAGCTATAGTGCCTGCTTACAATTTTTACAAAGTGTTTCTACTACGTTAACTTCATTTTATTATTGCCCTCATCTTAAGAAGATAACGTAATAGTGGTACTGACTTGTGCTGAGTGCTCGTGGAAGGAAAGGTCCTGCGTTTTGCTTACTGGATTAATTTGCAGAATGGAAGCCATCCAGGGGAAGTCAACGTTTTGGATGCTTTTGGCACATTATTGAAGAACATACAATATAAGTTGCTTAATTGTACAGAAGTGATACATTTGAGCAGTGGTGCATAGGTGGATGTATACTTATCTGTACTATACCTTTGGTTCTGATGTTTTAGTAAATCTTTGGAAAAAACAGTGTATCTGATGTTGCTGGATTACTAATTTCGTTTTTATTTCTGTAGCTGTGTAAAAGAAACATTGCCAGCAAGAAGTAACTTTTAGATTACAGTATTTGATGTAGGCAAAATTTGACTTAGGAGTCTGGAATCAGTTTTACAGTGTGCAAACTTGTGACTCAGTCTATGTGCCAACCGTATGAATGTGTTCTTGACAACTTTTGTAAAGCAATGGTTTTCAATATCTTTCAGTAGTGAAAGCGCAGGATACCAGGAAAGCAGACAAGGATACTGGTAACAGATCCATTTGTGTCAGCTAGAGTTTCTGAACTAGTTTGCAGCTGGTGTGAAGTAGTTCAAAGGATTTCCTCCTAAAGGATTAGAGTTTGGGTGGAAGGATCAGCGTTCTTAAGTACAAGATCCAGATAAACTTCTATGCCAAAAATACGTACTGCTTTTATTTAGCACAAACAGCAAGTAGAAACAGAGTTTTAAGAACAAGATGGGTAGGCTGAGTTTAAATGCATAGCTGCAATTCAGGCCAGCTTCACGATCAGTTCAGGCCTGCAGAAGCAACTTTAGCCTCTGAGGCTTTAGACCTGTGTAGTGCTGTACTGTTTTTTTTTCCAGCCTCCTACCCAGTGTTGGTACAAATGTTGTGTTTGTTTTTAAAAGTGAGAGCTGACTTGGATCGGTTTCGTGATCGGGTTACAGCATGTACCTTACAGCACAGAGCAACATCTGAGGCAGGTGGAACCCCTCTTCTAGCTTCAGTACTTAAGTTGATTGTGAAACTGTGGTATTTTTCAGAAGTTTACACAGTTATTACAGTAAAATTGCAGTCAGAACCAAAGCATGTTGAGGTAGTAGGAATCCTTGTAAGAAATACAGAGGGAAGGGGGAGATACTCCAACTCAATTGCTCAGCTAGAGGGACTGAGAGAGGGTGGCTTTCCTGAGTTTGGGATGGGAGATGTCAGCAGTAGTAGGTTCAGGAAGTAGTATCTGGCATTTGCTGTTTGCTGGCATGCCTCTTCCTTACCTTTGCAGTGAATCCTGTCATGGTGTAGAAGAGACACCGGGTGTCAATGCAAATAGGAGCTAACCTATAACAAGCACATCTTGTGTGGATTTCCTGCCTTGCATATTCTGCTCCTTTAAGGATTCAGTTCTAGGATACTTATGCGTAGATATATTAAGGCTGTTTTCTGTCAAGCCTTTTCTGTTACTTCAGTTACTCTGGTACTGGTCTAATTCAGACACTACACTTTTATATGCAAACCTGTTTATCTAATGAATCCGTCTCAGAAGTTTTTAATCCTCGACACTAAAGTTGAACATCAGAGCTTCCTACCGAGTTATGCGTCTTCACAAGGCCCAGAGCTAACATTTTGCTGTGTCCGTGTTTGTTGTGTTTACGTGCACTGCACCGCTGCGCTGGCTTCCTTCTGGATAGGTTTTGGAAGTGTTGTGCCTATGAGCTTAAAGCCTATAGCTTCTAGAAACGGGAAGATCTGAGGCAGCGTGTAGCGCTCACGTTTGTTACTAGGAATACCTATGGGTTTATTGCTGGTGGAGCCTGAGGCGCTTTAGCGGCCAGTAATCTGGGGTAGTTTTAGTTTTAAGTAGTTTGGAAAAACACCAGGGGCTGATAACAGTTTGTACTCAGCTATGCCTACTTCATCGTAAAACAAACAAACGTGATTTTTTTCTTCTTAACTATTGGCACAGAACAAGGGAGAAGTGAATGACACCTGTAAGTTCTCAGACACAGAAAGGGGCCTGAGGCTATAAGCAGTTCAGAAAAGACTCCTTCCCCTTCCCTTCTCACTATGGCGTTAGAGCTGGCTGTGGAAGGAGACGCTACCTGCGCTGCAGTAGGAGCAGCGTGCTCAGGACAGCCTTGCCTTTCATTTCTGTCTGCGGCTGTGGCCTTTGTTGAATTTCATTTTCTTTTTGTTGGAGGTTCAGCTGGGCTATACTGGGAATCAGCTGAGGCTGATGTTAATCACCCCCCCCTTACTACTGGGAGGCTGGTGGGGGAGATATCAGCTTAAGGACAATCATAATGGAGCAGATAAAAGCAGGCCTCAGATAAAAAGTCAGGTTTCTCTATCTCAAGGGAGGGAATGTTTTATAGAAATAAGGTGATAACTGTTATGTTTGTAGTACTTGCTCTGTTTATATTTAATCTAGTTGTCCCTGAGGAAAAAAAAAGCTTATGAGACTGTTCATTTTCCCTTTAGTTGCTCTTCTACACTCTTGTAGACATTTTTTGGATATTTTAGCCAATTGGGATAAAATTTTAGGACACGCTTAGAAGTAATGTCAAAAGATTGCTGAATTTCTTTGTTATCTTGGGAAAATGATGGCTTGGCAGAGGAGGTGTCTCAGCTGAGGGAAGGCAGGAGGAAGTTGCATTTCTTCTTAGGGTGTAGCTAGGAACCTGTCAGCATGTATGTTCCGTGAGCTGCAGTACATCCCCACCTGCCCAATGCGCTGTGGAAGAGGCTGCAGCAGGGGAGCACAAAATCGGTGCGTAGGGAACCAGGCATTCTTAGTTTGGGTGCTAATGACGTGATTAAACCAGAAATGCTTTGCAAAAGAGCGTTCTGAGAGCTCACGGTTTCGCTTGGCCTTCATCTTTGAAAAGGCCATGGCAAAACCTGACCCAAGGCGGATGGCTCTAAAGGAGTTGACTACAGCTGAACAGCTTGAGATGAAGAAGTGAAAGGGCAGATGGGTGTAAGNCTTTCCATTTGCCTTTTTTCTTTTTTTCTCTTCTTTTTTTTTTTCTTTTTTCCGTTTTCTTTTTTTTTTTTTTTTTTTTTTTTTTTTTTTTCCCTTTCCTGTTTGGAAGTAAGTGTTAACAGTGAATTTTTGCAATTCAAATGCAGAATTTTTGAATGCTAGTCTGAGAGAACAAGGAAACAAAAGAAGCTGGCAGAAATGAAAGTGAAACAGTCTCATTCCTTCATTTTGTGAGACTGAAGTGAATTCTATGCTAGAGAAGTCTAAGCTGATTTTAAACATTTTAAAATTTGCTTGTTGTAGGTATGTGTAGGCTTAGTCACTCTGTAGAATTTGAGGTGAGGTGGTATGTTGTCTGACCTCAAGCTGTTGTATTTCAGCCAGATTATTCTTCAGCAGAGTGCCAAGAATTGAGCTAGATTTCAGAGGAATAATTGGCACTGTCCATTCAGGGGGGAAAAAAAAAAAAAAAAAAAAACAAGGGGTGGTGGGGGGAAACAAGTCCTCTGTGACACTAGGGTATTGAATAAATGGAATGTGCTGAAACGATTTCAGCAGGTGAATCATACCTCACTTTGCAGATGCAGATGAAGAACTCTGTTTTTGTTGCCAGCCAGCCTGGGAGAAAATTCAATTCCAGGTCTGGCAACTGGTATGAGCCTGAGCTTGTGAGTAAGACCTGCCATCCAGGTTTCTAGAAAGATGCCACCTCAGCACTGAATCACAGCACTCCAGTGTTTTGTTTCCAAACTTGTTATTCTCTTGGAGGCTCTCCTTCCCCTCCTGCTGTTTCTCTCTCTGTTATCTGGATGGACAGTGTCTGGCAGAGGAGGAGGGATCTTTTTTTAGGCTGCCTTGGTTTTAGTAGCGGTCTCTTTTTCCTTTTAAATGTTCAGGTTTTGCTAGTTGCTTTACTTCACGGTTCTTTGAGATAGATAATGTGGCTGATACTGAGTATGTTACAGCAGTTTAGGTTATTTTTAATTTGCTATGTCAGTTCAATGTTAACAGAATTTATCCCTAAATACAACATTATTGCACTTCCATTTAAGATTCTCAATTTCATGTGGAGCTCGTAACATTTCTTGTTACAAAATAGTCTTGAAGCTGCATGAGTGATCTTTATCCTTATTTCTTTGGGATAAATAAATATCTCTGTGCTTTTTAACCTTAGCTGCTTGCGTTTGACACTGTTAGTGTGTAATGGTATTATAGTATCCTGTTTCTTGTCTGAGTTATAAAGATAGTTTTAAATGTGACAGGGAAAAACTGCTAAGGAAACTGCTAATAAAAAGTATGTCCTGCTTGTGCATTTGGTTAAAGCTTGTCTCTTCTCTTTGGAGGTGTAAATATCTTTATTGAATGGATGAAATCAAATGGTTTGAGCTTACGGTAGATTTTTGGTGGATTTTTTTTTAAACCTTCTTGCAAAGTCTGACCTTAACAATTTGACACTTAGAAAAAGCAGAGCAGAACAAAGCCCTCCCTTAGCTCCGATGCCGTGTTTTTGTGGTAACCTCAAGCTGGCCTCAGTGCCAGGAGAAGTTGTTCCAAGCACTTCTGGCTGTTTGTTGTCACCCTCCTGCTGCTCCTGCCTCCTGCCAGATCTGTGTTCAGCTGCATGGGGCTTCCAGTGTCACTCGCTGCTGAACGGAGGGAGCAGCCCACGTAAGGGGAGAGGGCTGGAGAAGGGTGTTCCTACTCCTTCAGGGCTGGTGCCAGGCTCCGTTGCTTCACAGTAAACTCAGGGGCATGTCCTGGGCATTCCAGAGTCCGGCCTCGCTCTGCAGCCTGGTGTGCTCTGCCGAGAAATGAAAGTGGAAGCGATGACTTATCTTGCTTCGCCATGGCCCCCACCCCGAGTTGAGCAATGAAGGTCTAAAGAAGAGTTTAGAATTTGAAAAGTCTTTCCCTGCATTTTCTTTTGTTTCCATTTAAAAAAAGAAAAAAAATCTTTGCAGAACACAGTACATTGTATAGCCTGAAAAAAAGCAAACCCTAGCCTTTATACTGATAAGTATAAATGATAATATATATAATAATATATATAATATATAAATGTCGGTCATTTTAATCTGATCTGAGTGTTTCTTCTGAAGTACAGAAGTACATTATGTTACCCTAGTAGTTGTAATTCATTCATTTAAAATAATAATAATAATAATGTTATTCCTTCACTACATGCTAAGCTACTTATTTTGATGGGTTCTCTAAAACCCAGAAATTTCCATGGATCATGTTGTTAACTACCATGTATGTAGGTGGACAGGAAAGATAAACTCTATTCCAGAATTCCAAATCTTGCTATAGCTGCACAAAATTGATTTTCTTCTAATCTTAATTCTCATAATTTCCTATTACAATCTTAAGGTTGCTTTAAAAGAAGAGTCCAGGTAGTTGCTACAGATTCTTTTTCTTCATCTCCTATATTACTGAGGAATTCCGTAAAAACAGTTTCCAGTGTTCATGCTTGGCTTCCCATTGGAGCTACCATTTTTGAGATGCCTCCATAAAGCTCGGATGATAGGCTGCTTCAGGGACAGAGGTTTGGGTGATTAAGGGTAATCTGCAGCTATCTGCAGCTGCTTTTTTTTTTTTTTGAATAATGTAAATCTTTCTTAATTGATGGCAATTAACTTATGAGAATTGTCTGTGTCAAATGTTGTGCTTAAGTGTCTGTGGATATAGATGATAGGTGGCAGGTCAGATTTATTCTTAATAGTTTGAGTTATATCCCTAAATCTTTTTTCTTTTTCTTTTTTTTTTTTTTAATCAGTTACTAAAATAGAGCTTGCTTGCTGGAAACTGAATTAGCTTTCTCCAGTGGCTAACTCGAGAAGTATGTTTTACTGTGTGGTATTTTTTAGATGTGTTAGATTTCTTCAGTTTTTTTTTTTTTTTTTTCAGCTTAGCTGCGGACATCTTGGGTTTTAGACTTTTTTTTTTCATAAAGCCAAAAATAGGAAGGAGAGAAGAAAGCAAGCTTTTGGCAGCTTTATCACTGAGTATTTTTTGCCATGTTCTGCCATGTTTTGTCTCTTCATATCCCCTCCTGTTTTAAACACAAGTCAAGATCAATAAAATTTTCATGATTTTTATTTTAATATGGAATGTATAATGAAAACTGACTTAAGCCTCTGTGCTTCCTATAACCATTAGTACTTCGACTTTTCTTCAGAGAGGTTTATTTCAATGCATTGCCTATGCAGAGCTTTGGTATTTTCCCTTCAGTTTACAAATGTTTATCATTATTTCTTCAGCAGACAATCAGCCACAACCCTTGCCTGCACAGTGGATTTAAAATCAACTTCAAATCACTGGAGAATTGCACTTCAGGTGGTCCCAAAAGACAGAAGCAGGTCTTCACTATAATGGAAGAGGCCACGAGCTCAAAGAATGGAAATCATGACCCAAGGAAGTCTGTCCGTCTTGCCTGTGAGGAGGGCAAAGCAGTCAAAGTTACAAATAATCAAAATTATAAACATAATAGAAATGACAAATCGGTGAAGGATATCGGGAGAAGTTCCCCAAGTGGGAATAGCAGCAAAAAAAGTAAACAAAATGATGGTCTTTCTGAAAAACAAGGAGAAAATAAATCATACAAAGTAAATAGTTGTATTCCTGGAACTAAAGACACTGGGTCAAACGTTCAGGAGCGAAGTCACGGAAAAGCAAAAAGAAATTCTAATTTATCACCAGCAATGGAAAACCTGAAACAGACAAAAGCTCAGCAAGCAGGAGAGAACTTTCCAGGCTCCCCTGTTTCAGGGAAAGGGGTCAGTTCGGAACCCTTAACAGCTGCTCAGAAAGGGACACTGCCGTTGGAAAACCCGCTCGGAGTTCCTACATTGAAGGCTGGTGTTGATCAGACTGGTGATCCTGGTAAGGCTGCCTCAGATCCAAGGAAACTGGAACATAAGCCCGATGAGTTCAGTGAGTATTCAACGTTGCTTCATTCATTTTTATTCCGGTGGCGTTGTTAACAATCTGAAATGGGCTTTAAAATGTTTCTGTGTATTTTTTTTTAACGTATAGCAAGTTGCTGATTGCGTTTACGGGGAACATATTAATATAAGCACGTTACTTAGAGAATAAGAGATTATGTTAATAGCTGGCCTTTTTCTTATGCCTAAGATCTAAACATCTTTGCAAAAGACTTGGAGCGCGTGGGTTTCAGGCAATTTTGTGAATATAGTGTCTTGAGCTGGAGGAGAACCCTTCATAATATCATTGCTATTTATGGAAATGCCAGGTGTTACTGCTTTTCAGAAAGATCAGGAGAAAAAATCTGTAAGAAAACATTTTTTGAAAGATATGAGGAAGGTATTTACCCATTTTTTTTTTTTTTGTGTTGTGTTCCTTACTAAGAATGTTTAAAAGATGATTTGGCAGATGGCTTTTCAGCTTAGGGAGCCACGGAACATTTTCCATCCATCAGTGGTTACCCTTATGAGTGTTCAATTTTTGTCTTTTTCAATTCCAGAATTAAATATATATCGGGATTTGTCTCATTTCAAGTTAGCTCCTAATCAGAGACTTTGTCATGCTTTTTCAGCACACAGTATTTTCTAACAACATACTGCTCGAAGACTGCAATGTCAGAGTACAGAGCTTCTGCTTGAAGTATTTCCCAATACTGTAACAGCCACAGGAGTGACTTATGTGGAAATATAAGGGAAAATATGAAAGTGCATATACTTTTTAGCTATCTCTGTAAAATTTAACAGGAAGAAGAGTTGAAATGGCAGTGTCCTCTGATCGGTGAGCTCTTTGTTTGGCCACTGTCATGTACTGTACTGTAGGGACCGTCTGTCACTGGCAGACTTGAAAGCTTGCTCAGATTTTGACTCCAAGCAAGTCTGGGGTGCAAAGATCATACGTGGTGATGTAAAAACTCCTGGAAGAATTTAAGATGTAGGTGTTTGTACAGGTTAATGAACTATGAACAGTTCATAGGTATCTGGAGGAGCTGGACTTCTGGAGTTGTGTATTTGAGTAGCAGCATTCCAGAGCTCCATGGTTGCTAGGCCTTGTGTCATGGCAACGTGTCACAGTGTGTTCAGATGCAACTCCAGTTGTCTTCTGACTTAAGTGGTTGAAATGTCTGGCAACTGGCTTTGTAAGGTTGTTTGAGTAAATGGCTGTCAGGCGAGGTCCCCAGTGACTGGAAAAACGGAAATGTCACGCCCATTTTTAAGAAAGGAAGAAAGAATGACCCGGGGAACTACAGGCCGGTGAGACTCATGTCTGTGCCTGGGAAGATCATGGAGCGGATCCTCCTGGAGGAGATGCTAAGGCACATGCGAGATGAGGAGGTGATCCGAGACAGACAGCAAGGCTTCACCAAGGGCAGGTCATGCCTGACCAATCTGGTGGCCTTCTATGACGGAGTGACGGCATCGGTGGACCAAGGGAGGGGGACGGATGTCATCTACCTGGATATGTGCAAGGCCTTTGACATGGTCCCGCACCATATCCTTATCTCTAAACTGGAGAGATGTAGATTTGATGGGTGGACTGTTTGTTGGATAAAGAACTGGCTGGAGGGTCGCAGCCGAAGTGTTATAGTCAGTGACTCTATGTCCAGGTGGAGGCCGGTCACGAGCGGTGTCCCGCAGGGGTCTGTCTTGGGACCGGTGCTCTTCAACATCTTTATTGATGACTTAGACTGTGGGATCGAGTGCACCCTCAGCAAGTTTGCTGATGACACCAAGCTGAGTGGTGCAGTTGATACCCCTGAAGGAAGGGATGCCATCCAGAGGGACGTGGACAGGCTGGAAAAGTGGGCCCACGAGAACCTGGTGAGGTTCAACAAGGCCAAGGGCAAGGTGTTGCACTTGGGTCGGGGCAATCCCAGGTGTGTGTAGAGACTGGGAGAAGAACTCCTTGAGAGCAGCCCTGCGGAGAAGGACTTGGGCGTCGTGATGGACGAAAAGCTGGCCATGAGCCGGCAGTGCGCTCCTGCAGCCAGGAAGGCCAATGGCATCCTGGGCTGCATCAAGAGAGGGGTGGCCAGCAGGGAGAGGGAGGTGATCGTCCCCCTCTACTCTGCCCTTGGAAGGCCTCACCTGGAGGGCTGTGTCCAGGCCTGGGGCCCCCAGGACAGAGGGGATGTGGAGCTGTTGGAGCGGGTCCAGAGGAGGGCCACCAAAATGATGAGAGGGCTGGAGCACCTCTCCTGTGAGGAAAGGTTGAGGGAGTTGGGATTGTTCAGCTTGGAATAGAGAAGGCTCCGGGGAGACCTCATTGCGGCCTTCCAATACTTGAAAGGAGCTTACAGGCAGGAGGGGGACCGACTTTTGACACGGGTGGATAATGGTAGGACAAGGGGGAATGGGCTAAAAGTGAAAGAGGGGAGGTTTAGGTTGGCCATCAGGAAGAAATTCTTCACTGAGAGAGTGGTGAGGCGCTGGAACAGGCTGCCCAGAGAAGTTGTGGCTGCCCCGTCCCTGGCTGTGTTCAAGGCCAGGCTGGATGTGTTCCTGGGCAGTTTGATCTCGTGAGCTAGTGGCTGGCAGCCCTGCCCACGGCAGGGAGGTTGGAACTAGATGATCTCTGAGGTCTCTTCCTACCCAAGCCGTTCTATGATTCTGTGATTCTATGATAAATGTCTTCAATGTAGTTTTCTGTCTTTTTCCGTAGCAGAATGTGTTGTTTAAAAATAATTAAGCCTAGTATTTTTATTTCCGCTAAGTAGAGTGTCAAGACCTTGTGTAATATGTTCTTTTTTTGACTTGAAGAACTTAACGGAGGTTATGAAGTTGGGACTGGTGAATCTAATGAATCTAACTTGTTATTTTTTTCATTTTTCCCCTCCTTTTTGATAGCCCACTTAGTAATAGAACAGACTCTGAAGTCCCTCTGAAATATTGGTTAACATACTGGAAAGATTTTTCTATCTGAGGTGATTTTTTGCCAGCCTCTGGGCAAAAAAAAACCCCAAACCCTGGAATATAGCTCTGCTTTGTGACTTGCTTCTTCATGACTTCTTCTTCTTAACTGCTCTGGGCCCTGTAGTCTAACTCTTACTTTGCCTTTTCTTGAGTTATTCTGAAGAAAGTAACTGCTTCTTTCCCTAGGTAAAATAAAGAATTCTGAATCAACTAAAGAACATACCTTGGAAGCTGATTATTTAGAAAACGCTGCTGTTATTGATGAATCTAATCTGACAGCTGAACAGCAACTAGGATTGAAACAAGCTGAAGAGCGTCTGGAAAGAGATTATATCTCCCGACTTGAAAAAGTAGGTTGAGTTGTTTATCAGATTTTTTTGTCAGTTGTTTATCTTTTTTTTTTTTTTTAATCAAAAAAGAAAATGTATGTTGTCTTCCATTGTCATCACCATATTCCACGTTGGGTGGTATTTCTGCTATAGTCTTGCTGCCTCTGTTTCTTACTTCTTTGTTGTATCTCAGATCACTGAACTCATTCACTGTGACAAAGGAATTGAAAACTTACTGTTCCTTTTGTGGCACATGTAATGTTCATAGAACAATATTTTTTTAATTCTTCATGTCTAAAGGTTTACATTTCCATTACTTACCAAAGATTTTCTAGATAGTCCAGTTCCCTGGAACCTCAAGGTATAGGATCTAAAGGAACCCCAGTGTAACTTCACTATGTTAGCCATCTACCAATCCAAGTCACCTGTATTGCAGATGACATCTTGTACATTTTTGTCTAAGCTGTTTTAGTAATCTCCAGTGAAATGAGTTTCAAAGTCATTATAGGTAACTCAGAAGTTTTTTTTTCTTAATGTCTTACAGAAGTGTCTCTTGGAGCATTTTAATCCCTCATATGTTGTCCCAGGAAAATAAACAACAGTTTATTACTGTCTTCAGCAACTCTCCACGCATTTGAAGATCATTACCATATCTCCCTGAAGACTTGCCTTCTTTAGACTCACTCTTTGTTCTTTGGTCATAGGGGTTTTTTTTAGGTAATGGTTCATTCTAGTTGCTTTTCTCTGGGCTTCTGCCACTTGGCCTGTACAACTGGTATGCAAAACTGGACAATGACTTTTAGCTGAGGTCTTGCATGTGAAGAGGAAAGCTGGTTTCATCCATTTGAACTACAACATTTGTTCAGGATATCTGTTTTCTGTGTGTGTGTGTTTGGTTGTTGTTTGCTTGTTTTTAGCAGCAATAAGATATTGGCTTGTAGCTTGGCCAGCTATGATCCTCATATTCTTTTCTTAAGAAATGTCCAGCTGGGTGTTCTCAGCCCTGCATTTCTTGCAGTTGACAGTAGCTAAGGAGGAATGATACTTTGCTTTGATACTATTTAGTTGCAAGTTTCTTAGACTGTTTCTCTAATTTCTTGTGATCAGTAAATTATCATCTTGCCAAGTGTGTAATTCTCCCAGCGATATTTTTCTCGTGTGTAGTCAGCACACCTCTATTGCATTCCATAAATCTTTAACAAGAATATGAATGTTTCTCACCCCAGACCGACTCCAGTTGAAACCTGCTGGGCAGATGCTATCAGGCTGGTGGTGAACTGGTCAAAGTGTGTGTGCTCTCAGGATGATTTTCTGAGCAGGTTTGCGCTCACCTTGCTGTTCTTTGTTTAGGTAGAATTCACAGTCTCCTTTTTAGAAAGATACTATGACAAGTGACAAAAACTGTAAAATTCACTATGCAACATCTGCTGCTGCTTCAGGCTTTATGATTTTCTTTGAGAAAAGCGACCCTGAAATTGGTTTAGTACAGTTTGGTTCAGCAGATCAGTTTGACACCTGTGACCTGTTTTTTTCATATATGCATGCTTATTAATAACTTACTAATTACAGTGTTTTTCTGGACACTAATTCTAACTGGTCTCTGGTTTGTTGACTCATCCTCGCCAGCCTTCTAAAGATGGTCTTGAGTTTTTCTTTCCTTATGGTCTGGAACCTTTCCATTGTGTGAGTTCTTTAAAATACAGCTGTCTTTGAGATGGATTAGCGCCTGAAATAGCCAAACTCAAATATCACTAGGTCTGGCTTCTTCTGAGACATCTTAATTTACTCAAATAGTAGTCTGAAGCTTTTTGTTTATTAATTTTTAAAATTCTTGCCACTTTCATTGGTGTTAAGCATAGCTGGATGATGAAAATAGGCTTCACGAT
>VXAV01002556.1:163380-182719 GCA_013399715.1 Alectura lathami | reverse complement strand
ATCTCAGTTTGATACTATCTTCACAGGCAAGCTTACAACAACTATCCAAGTGCTCTTTTTACTTGGAAAAAAAATGTTTGCTCTAGAAATTGCTAGGAAGGACTAAGAATGAAACCTGGTGAGACTGGTTCACATAATTCTTATAACTTTAACATTAGGGAAATTCTCTGAGAAATTACTTTTTAAGGAAATGCAAATCTTTCTTTAATGAAGAAAAAAAGTGCAGGCAGGCTTATGAAAGGCAAAATAAATGTACATTTATTTTCATTTCTGTTTTAGAAATTGACCATAGTATAATGGTATATTGTACATGTGGGTTTTTTTGTTGTTGGTGGTTTTGTTTTGCTTTCTTTCTTTTTTTAAATAACACTATTTAGAGTAGCTTATGATAGCTGGCCATTCATGGCCACAAGTGTTGTGTTTTGTATGGAGGAAATCCAAAAAGCCTTATGGGCCCTACATTATCTCCAAGTACCTTTCTGGATTTTATTATAAGAATCTCTCATTTTTATCTGCTGTATCATAACTTAGGTACTTCAACTACTTTAGTATGAATGGCTCTTTGAAATGGAGCAATTAAAGATTACTAATGAAATTGTTATTTTTTTCTTCCCAGATCCTTTTGCACTAAAGAGGAATGTTGCACGAAGTCTAAATAGCCAGATGGTCTTTGAGTACATCCTGGAGCGATTTAGGACAGCGTATAAATATTTTGCATGTCCACAAAGTAAAGATGGGATTAAATCCAAGCCAGATACCAGAAAAAAAGAAAAAGGGAAAATTAATAACAAGAAATCCACAAGATCTGAAGAATCTGTAACCAACTGTTGCCTTCCACAAGGGGATAAAGCTGTAGATAAACAAAACATAGGAACTGGATGCAACATACCAGAGAATGGACTTGAATGTAATGAAATGGTAGAATCTGTAGCCAAAAGATATACTTCCAAGAACAGAGACTCTTTGCAACTTTCACCATTGGACTCTAGTTACGATGAAGATAAGGAAGAAGATTTATCCCTTATTTCTAATGAATGCTGTGAATTAAAGCAAAAATCACTTAAAGAGAGGGATGATCTAGAAATTTCAGAAGTTTGTCTAACTGAAGGTGAGCTAAGCCACCATTGTAACTGCAGTGAAGATCAGTCCTTTGACACAAATTCTAGTAATGAATTTTCTGATGCTGAAAGTAGACAGAGTTTGGTGACAGAGGCTTCTCAGAATAAGTGCACTGGCACACCAGCTACCTCGCACAACTGCAAAGCAATGGTGGAAGCTCATGATCTCAAAGATGAAGGCAGACTCACTACAGAAGAAATGCATTATGTGTTTGATAAGTTTATTTTGACTTCAGGAAAGGTAAGTGGTGTAATTAAGCAGTGCTGGTCATGTATGAGTGGGCTTTCAAATCACTAAAATTAAAAGTGGATGGGTAATAGGATTCTCCACCCATTGTTCAGTCTATGATGAATGGTAGCCCTAGTACCTGCTACTCAGGACTGAAAAACGCTGAAAGCACGTGCCATTTGGACCAGACAATCTGTTGTCCCCGTCTTATATAAAGTTTTCTGGATTTTCACTCCTATATTGTAGAATTTCCAGTTTCTGTTAGTTGTAGAGACTGTAACTCTTCAGATGTTAAATATTCTTGGTTGCATGACTTAAATGCAAATATTGGGTCTGTTGAACAGTCTTAGAAGTAAAATTGTATTTATGCACTTTTTTTTTTTTGAAAGCCTCCAACTATAGTATGCAGCATCTGCAAACGGGATGGACATTCCAAAAATGACTGCCCAGAGGATTTTAAGAAAATCGATCTTAAACCACTACCACCAATGACAGACAGATTTCGGGAAATACTTGATATAGTGTGTAAGAGATGTTTTGGTAAGTTGGAAAAGCATTTGCACCCCACTGCAAACTGTGAGCTGTAATCTGGGGTTGAGGGGTGGGGGGGGAGAGGCTATAGGATTTAACTACCAGTCAATTCAGCAGAAAGTTGTTCTTCGAAGTGCCTTAGGCTACAAATTGACCAGCATTTTTATGTTCATATAATCCATGGTTGTGGTACCAAGTTCTCATAACAAGGCTTTTTACTGGGTTGGTAGGAAGTTACTAGTGCTCCCAGAAATTAGACTCTGGGCAAAACTAGCTTTTGTGTTTGTCAGTTTCTGTGTTGTCTTCTGGGAAAAGCCCCTTTGGGGTGCCTGTGTGTGAGTAATTCCAGAAAAATCAGACATCTGAAGTAAAACCCTAGCAACTCTAATGACAACATAAAAAAAAAAAATATTGTAATTGATATTCAAGGAAAGCAGATTTTTCCACAAGGAAAGATGTATCCACAATCTGATACTTTTAATTAGCTGGAAGAGGTTACTGAGGTAGCAGAATGTCGCATCTGACTGTGTTTTAACTCTTTTTCACTTAGATGAGTTATCTCCTCCTTTATCTGAGCAACAAAACAGAGAACAAATTCTGGCAAGTCTGGAAAGATTTATTCGTAAAGAGTTTAATGGTATGTAATGGTAGGAGAGATTCTTGATAATACTTCCTTCACTGAAGTTCTCCGGAACACGAAGACTTAATTTGTCTCATTAATGCTCATTTTCCTTGTTTAAAGCAGTGGCATCCCTTTTTCCTCTGTATGTAAACCTATCATGCAGACTTTAAGCTGAACAACCACCCTATGCTATTCCATGGGAAGGTCCCCAGAGTCTAGGAAAAGCTGCAGGAGGGACAATGCAGATGCATGTTTTTCCTAGTCAGGAGAAGAAAAGAAAAAAACTGGATGGACCCTGGCCAGTTGGGTTTAGTGTTATCTGGGTTGTTCTCCAAATACTGTTGTTGCCTAGTCACCAATGTTTGAGTGTTTTGGAAACCTTACTCAGCTTGTGTCTTAACATCCCTTTTATAAAATAGGCAAAATTATCTTATTACAGTAATGGAAATCAAGGCACAGAGATGAGAAGTGCCTTTTTGGAGATGTTACACGGCAGTGCTAGAGCCAGGTGCCAAACTCACCTGGCCGTTGCCTTACACAGAAGGCCATCCCTTCTTTTAAATGGAGAAGGAATTGCTTTCTCTCAGCTATGTAACTTTCCTTTACATGAATGGAAATACATAACAATATTGTGTTTCAAACAGAAATGTAAACAAAACAACTTGGAAACTCTGTTCCATAGAGTATATTAGTCTTACTGCTTGTATCTTCTTTACAATGTGTTCTGGTTACAGAAACTTCACGATTGACAAAAGTTACCTTGTTACAGGAAAATATGCAACCTAGATCCTGTAATATTTTATGATTCGATTTATATGCATCTCAGTTAAATGATATTCCATAGTAAGCATTTATTGTTAAACTCCAACAGAGTTTAACTTAATTTTATTTTTGTTCTATCTTTTTTTGTCAGATAAAGCCAGACTTTGCTTGTTTGGCTCTTCAAAGAATGGGTTTGGATTTCGGGACAGTGATCTAGATATCTGTATGACATTGGAAGGCCATGAAAATGCAGAGGTGAGAGTTCTGAAGTTGATACAATTTACATTTACAGGGTTTTCATTCAGTTAGGGTTTCTGTATGCAGAGCAGGTGGGATTTTGCTAGTAGCACACTGGCTTGTTGTGTTCTACACAGTTGAAGCAAGATACAGTTTAATTTACTTCTAATGCCCTATAGAGAGATGCTTAATGCATTGTAGAAGTACACGTAGAGAATGAGTCACCAGTTCACATAAAATCGTGTGTTGGCTTACGGATTACTTCTTGCTGAATATAGACTTCTCCTGTATGAAATAGGTTTGGTAAATACTCTTGTTGAGATAGAACCCATGTTTAAGCATCTTAAGTGGTGATATTTATTTTTCCTAGAAATTGAACTGTAAAGAAATAATAGAAGGTTTGGCAAAGGTTCTAAAGAAGCATCCAGGTAAGTATCTAAAAGTATTGTTTGTTTTGTATTTACATTTACTATATATGTAGTTAATAGAAATGTTTTATGTACTAAAGTGTTGCCTCTCCAGGTCTGAGGAACATCTTGCCTATAACAACAGCCAAAGTGCCTATAGTAAAATTTGAGCACAGGCGGAGTGGCTTAGAAGGGGATATCAGTTTGTACAATACACTGGTAAGCATCTGCTTGTTTGGCTTTGTCTTAAAAAAAAAAAAAAAAAAAAATCTTTTTTTGAAGTTGTAACTCATTCAGATGATCATTTGAGGGAATGGGGAGTTATCTTGAGAACAGAATTGAAATGCTTGTGTGTGCTTCTTCTTTTTCCACCATTTTGTAAATAATTACCACACCCTAAGCCCAGCCCATGTAGCTGTGTAACATGAAGGTGCAGCAGCATGCTACACAAAGCATTTTTGTGAATGCTCCTGAAAAGCTGTTAGTGCTACATTCATCATGGCCTTTCTGCCATCGTGAATAGTACACCAGCTTACCTCCAGGACAGTGAAATTGCACTGTTTCATCTGTAATGGGCTTACATTCACCTGTGAAGATACAATGGGAACAAATTCCACAAATTGTGAGTCATCTCGTGGACTCAGCATTTGGTTGGAGTTTCCCAGGGTTCTTGTTAATAACAATGTCCTGATTTCACCTTGTAGTTACGTTTGTGTGGGAAATGTTGTGTGAATGTTTCAGAATAGCTGAGTTTTTTTTCTCTTCCAATTGTATTACATATTTCCTGTACTTGAACTGCAGACTATACTACAATAAACCATAAATTTACGTAGAAACATCCATTTAATTTTTTTCAGGCGCAGCATAATACAAGAATGCTGGCTACATATGCAGCTATTGATCCTAGAGTGCAATATCTGGGTTATACCATGAAAGTTTTTGCAAAGGTAATATAAAATACCATCATACTTATTTGTACAGTACAGTGTTTCCTGATACAGCCACCGAGTTTAGAGGTAGCAGAACACTAGTAATATGAAGAAGCTCTCTTTCTTAAGCTGACTGTGGTCTGATTGTGTGTGTTAGAATCAAGTCCTAACCTCAAAATTTGATTTTCCATTTCCACTGTGCAATTAAGTACACTCCGAACACATGAAAGGGAAACTTAGTGAAATGGGGGGAAATGCAGTTGAAATAAAGTATATTATGCTACTAGATACTGGTGTATTAAACTGTATCAAGTACGTTAATGACTTTATCCCAGAATGGAATGGATTTGTTCATTGCACGCATATTGTTATGATTGTTGTGTGTGTGGTCTCAGCAGTGCAGAACACTGTCATGTCTTTTTTACATCCAGATGAAAGATGTCTTGTGTTGATAGTAATGAATCTTACATTTTTGTAGTATTGCATACATTCTAAAACTGTTACTGCAAAGAACAGGTTTCCAGACTCTGGGCCGTGTACTCTTGTATGCAGAGATATGGAAGTGACTTCAATCTTGCACACATACTGAGTTTATGCAGAATACTTCCTCCTGTGTTTGCATTGGCACAAACCAGGAACAGCTGTCACTGCTGCTGCTCATGTGAAAGGAATTCACGAATCCCTGCTTTCTTCTAGACTCAGGAGGATAAAGATATGTTTGTTTTTGACGCATGTTGAAGTAAAGGGTAGCTTAGAAGCAGGTGCTGTAGAAAGGTTTGAATGTAGTAAGATTTTTACGCATAGTAAGGTAATGATGAACCAAACTGATGTTTGGCTTATGTTGTTCTGCGCAGGCTGGCCCATGGTTTAATTAGATATGTTAGCAAATGGCAAGTATTGCCCAAGTTGCCAATACGTTATGGAAATACCTAGTAATTGTTTTTAAAAACAAAGGGAAACAAAAACAGTAAGGAATCATAAAACAGCTGTAGTAAACTGAGTTTAAGAGAAATTTAATGTTAGATTGTTGAAACCTGGATGTCAGATCTTGAGATTTGTTGTGTTTGGGGATTTTTATTTTGTATTTTCAATTTTGACACATTATAAACCAAAAAAATATTTGGGCTCTTAGAAACTTTTCTGGTTTTATGTTAGTCAAATTGTATTCTGAGCTTGCCAGATGGCACTTAATTCTGGAGACATTTATTGTTCAGGTTTTATAAACCAGTTTTTATTTATGAGATGGATGTGTTCTCTGTTACTGTTGAAGTTATGCTTGCTCACTCACATAGTTATCAGTCTTGAATAATAAAGTGTAAATTCAGTATTCTGTTTAAAATGTATTTTTTCAGCGGTGCGACATTGGTGATGCATCCCGTGGTAGTCTGTCTTCATATGCCTATATTCTTATGGTTTTGTACTTTCTACAACAGAGAAATCCACCAGTTATTCCAGTTCTTCAGGAGGTAGGTTTACAGAAAAAGAGGCTATGAAAATAGATGCACTGCTGCTTAAAGTCAGACATGAGAAATCTATGTATTTAGAATTAGAGGGATGAATGAAAGACAGAGCCCTTCCTCGTTAGCAAATTCTTAATTCCCACTTGGTTTTAGTAGGTAGAACTTACAATGGACGTTACAACAACAGGCATCTGTTGGGCTTAAATTCATCTGTTAGGTTTACTTTGAAATTTTGGCCTGACGATATTTATATGCTGAGCAGGATAGGGCAAGTAAAACAATAATTGGCAGGTGGGATGGAGGGAAGGGAATTGCAATTGAGACTACACCAGATGCTCATGAAATGTGAGTCCAACTCTTCCATCAATTATTGTCAGAAACATTTTTTACTGCTCAACTTCTTATCTGTAAGACAGTTTGTTTTCCAGTTTGATAAGGGATGAGGAGGGGAATAGCTTTTGCTTTGGTACAACTTTAAAGATACTATTTTACCTGTGCTAAGAAACTTTATTGAGAATATAACATTGTGTACTTTCTCACATGGATGAGGGGGAATATACTTAGCTAGCTGTCTGCCTCTCCCAGCATTTACTCTCTCACCGTAGCGCACTGTTGAAAATTATCCCTTGTCTGCATGCAAGAGGTAAATTGAATTAAACATAGCAGTTGAGACTCTGACTTACTTGGTGATACTTCAGTAGTGGTTGGATGTTGTTATTTTATTGCTAGCCTTGAGAGTACATTTAAGTAACAGTGGAATTTCCCCTTGGCTGTGCTAAAGTCACAATCTAATAAAATCTCCTCATAAAGTCTCCTTAGAGATTTTGTGAGCAAGAGGGATGTTGGAATCTCAGTGAGTTAATGCAGTCATGTTTTCTTTGTTGTAAGGAGCAAGTAAAAATAAAATATCCAGAAACTCTGAGGGAGGCATAGCAGTAATGTAAAAAGAGTTCCAAGCGTTTTACCAATGTAAAATTATGCGTATGTAACAAGTAATAGATAAAATTAAAAGATTTCAGCTTTTGCAGGTCTTTTATGATGACTTTGAATTAGAGTGATAACTGTGTCCCTCTCTATTTTGGCAGATATTTGATGGAAAACAGATTCCACAGAGAATGGTAGATGGATGGAATGCCTTTTTCTTTGATGACATGGAAGAATTGGTAATATTCTAATTCCAGCAGAGTCACTAAAGCCTAAGGCTTCTTATTATGAGAATGTGATGTATTTATAACAGTGTAGTACACACAAGAGTAGTTAAACTTTCATATCTGTATGATTACAACTTCCCACATTAATAACTGTTTTGCTAAAATGGGTGTCTGCCTCTTTTATATGTATGCATAAAATATATACGTAAAGATAAATAATAAAGGCAGCCCTGCACTGGGCTGATACTAACTACAGCGATTTGTAGTCACACCTTACTGTGACCAAGTGCATCTCTCCATGGTAGACAAACTCATAATTAAAAAGATAATTCAGGAGGAGGAAAAAGTGCTTCAGTAGATGGTGCCTATATAAATTGTCTCCAATTGCATGTAGAAGAAGCGTCTGCCTTCTCTTGGAAAGAACACTGAATCACTTGGAGAACTCTGGCTAGGGTTGCTGCGATTTTACACTGAAGAATTTGACTTCAAGGAATACGTGATCAGCATCCGGCAGAAGAAGCTGTTGACTACGTTTGAGAAGCAGTGGACATCCAAATGTATTGCCATCGAAGGTACTTGCTGAATTCTGCTTCCATTTTAATGCAGGGGTGGTGAATGCTGTTGCTTCAGGATCTGTTCTCATTGTTGCACAGGATCTTTATATAAGCAAACTTCCATCAGTGTTTAAAACCCATTGTCTGCAAGTCCTACAGCTTACAAAGTGAGATTAGGCTTCTAACTTTTAGTATACCTCTGTGAAGTTCTGTTACTTTATCATAGCTAGTCCTGTTTTTGCAGCTGTGAGCGTCACTTTGCTATCATCCACTCTGGGAGTGCATTTGAATCGTCTGTATTAAAATTCATGTTGCAGCATGTTTTTTCCAACTCTGACTTGATTTTCCCCCTTCTTTACACAGATCCTTTTGACTTGAATCATAATCTTGGTGCTGGAGTCTCTAGGAAAAGTAAGTTATTAATGTCCTCTAGTGAGGAGTCTCTAGGAAAAGTAAGTTATTAATGTCCTCTAGTGATTAATATTCACTGTTTTCTAAAGTGTTATGCCTTTTTTGGTGTTTTCTTATAATTTTGTCTTTCTTCAATAGTGACCAATTTCATAATGAAGGCTTTTATCAATGGGAGGAAATTATTTGGCACCCCATTCTACCCAACTGTTGGAAGAGAAGCTGTAAGTTGTCATATTTTTAGTAATTTTTTAATCTTTCTCTGTCTACTGAAATGTTGCATCCAGAGCAAATCTCTTCTATGTATTCAGTAGTTTGCTATGCATCATTTTTGCAATTATGTATCTCGATAATGTTTACAGCTCAGTATTTGGCTTCTGTGGTACAAAATTCACAGGTGTAGTTGGGAGAGTGATGGATATTTTTGGCAATTTGGGGTAAAGTAAGATTATTTTGGTTTTTGGTTTTATTTTCATTAAACTGTTCAAAGTGTTGCAGAAAATTGCAAAATCAGCTTTAAAACCCAGGAACAGCTTCAGGAGCTTTTGTAGCTATTCATGTAGCTAAAGAAAACAGACTCACAAGATATTATGTGTATGATTTTATTATTTTTCCAGTGGGTGGGGAAAGAAAGGATCATCCATCCCATAAGGAGGATGATCAGCTTTCTGTTATCAGTTGACCTTTAAAATTTGCATTCTGAGTCTCTGCTGGGAACATGCTCATACGACATGCTATATGGAAAAAAAAGTACTCTTCACTGCTGCAGGGTCCAGTCATCTATGTGTAATAGAGAACTATTTTTGTACATAAATAAATGGAATGAACACTGCTATCATCTACTTAGTAACGTGCTTTCTGAGACAGTTTAGGGCTGTTCTCCTCATGGCTTTGAATAGGTTTTGTGTTCTGAAATTATTTTTAAAATCTTGTCCATTTTCTTCAAATATATTTCTAGAAAACTCTTTAGAATATGAGCTGACATCTTAGGTGGACATAAAGCAGTTTTATTGTTATTTCCCCTCATTCTTACCTGTCTGCTCTTTTTCCTTTGCTTACTCTATCTGCAGTTTTTCTGCATTTGTATTGCAGGTTCTTTTGTGGTGACTGTGTGCTGTTTTGCACTATGCCTAATAAGATATTTTGTTTGCATACATGTTCAGTACAATGTTACAGTGCTTCTGTAAAGCACAAAGTGTTTGTAGATTTGTTCTGCCTCATCTCAGATGTACACTGAATGTTTATATAAAAAGTAAAAGGCAAGACAACAAGCAGCCTTTGCATGCAAACAAGCTGTCCCTTATGTGAAGAAAATAAAGCCATTTTATTTCTCTGAAGTGCCTGACAAAGAAGTTCTTAGTCTCCTTACTAAGCCAATGGCCTCTATTGCAGCTTAGTGGTACAGGGAGGAAACTGCAGCAAAAAGTTGGAGTGAATGACCTCAGACTGTGGTAGGCCTTTGTTACTGAGCAGCAAGCAGTGACTCGGATATCAAAAAGAATCATACACAAAACATTGCCTGTGTACTCTGAGGAACCTTGGGGGAAGTGGAAGGTAGGCAGCAGGCTGGAGCCTGGATAGGCTGTTATGAAATTCAGCCTCTGGCCCTAACACTAAATACCCCTTTTTAGCCAAGACTGCTCCACATCTCTGAAAAAGCTGCTGTTGTCTAGAGGAAGGTATAATCTAAGGGATAGCAAAATCTAGGGAATGAAAGGTGAGGCAAGCTTTCTATTTTATTCTTTTCTCAGTCTTTTTAAATGAGCGATTTATACATTTTATTGATCTGATGTGTTTTGGTAGGAATACTTTTTTGACTCGAAAGTGCTGACAGATGGGGAATTAGCGCCCAATGACAGATGTTGTCGTGTTTGTGGAAAAATTGGTCACTACATGAAAGACTGTCCAAAGAGGAGAAGGTAAGTCTTGCAGTAAGCTAACATTTTAGAAGTTAAAATATTTGAGATTACATCAGTAGAAAATTGAAGATGTGAAATTTTAATGGAAATGAAGAATACGCTGAACTGCAGAGAAAGTTAATGCTTTGTATCTGACCCTCAAGTTACCATCCGATTTTTGTTTTTCTTAAACTGTTTCTGGTTGTGCGTTTAAATCGTAGCAGTGTATATGCAAGCACACATACAGTAAAATCAGTCAGTATGTTAACATTTCTGCTTCATGATCTACCTCTAGTTAGAGCTTACCTTAAAATTTACCAGTAAGTTATCTTTCTAGAGTGTAAACATTCACATGTAGCCTATATTACCTGGTTGTACAATTTGTAATGCATTAAAATGGATTTTCAGTATTGCTCATGTTGGAAAGGCAGTACTGAATTTGAATTGTTTTACCTGATAACGTACATCTGCAAGCCAGGTAAAATTTCATTTATTAAAATCTAGAAACAGATGCATTTCTGTAACACCATACTAGCGTAGTCACTTGATCACACCAAGGGATTTGTACATTAATTGCAATTGTGACCATTGGATCCAGGACTCTTGCAAAAGGAATCCGTAGTACATGCAGGTCAGTATCTCCAAAGAAAGTTCAGCAGGAGTTAATACATAATTCACACTCACTTTTTTACCTCTTTGCACTTTCCGTGAGCCATTCAGTGTAGGCTGTCTGGCTCCTCCTGAAATCTGCTGAAGACCTTAGAAACTGGTGTTTTGTTGTTACACATTGAAGTCTGGGCTTTTTCATTTAGTCCTTATGTTCAGTTGTGTGCTTCGTAATTCTTCAAAAAAAATCTGTTTCTCTTCCTGCTATGAAGCCCCTTATTAATTACAGCCTTTTGTTTAGTCTGCAGAGTTCAAGTTACATGACACTGGACTGGGACCCCAAGGTGACAGGTTGACCGTTTCTTTCAGCCGCTCCCAGTAGCACACTTCTCACAAACACTAGCACATTGAATTATGTCCCCTCTTTCCCTACATCTGCATCAGGAAGAGGAGACGTGATCTGTTCTTCACAGAAACTGCTGCGACAGCGCAGCCACACAGAATCTCTCTGGAGTTGCATATGCAACTCACAAATAGTACTGATACTCAGTAATCGTACAGATGTCGTGTGGAAGAAGACTTTTGCTTTTTGATCACTAGTACTTCTGCACTTTATTGTATTAGTCTTGAGTGTTTGAAAGAGCTTCAGTGCTTGCTTTCGCATCCTGCCTAGGCTCAGGATGCTCATATACTCTTACGGATGAATACGCCAGCTGAAGGAGGCTGTATCTACAAAATGTTGTTTTGGTGTATTCTGATTCCGTGGCATTGTTGTATAGTACTACTCCCAGAGCAGGCTAAGCCTGCTTATTGCAGGTATAGTTCTGTACTAATAGTCAGCATCTAGGCAATATAGGGGAGCTTCTAAGTTTGTTAAGTTTATACAAACAAGTTGTTAACCAAATTACATTCTGAAAGTACTTTTCTGGTATTCCTGAAGTATTTATGTGCTGGTACAACTGCTGGTTATGTCACCATTTTCTTTGCATATACCAGTATAACAACTCAAGACATCTTTCTGTGTTTTTTTTTTTGTACTAGTACTAATAAACCCTGTTAATTTAGGTTGAAAAAGAAAGAGAATGAGAGAGATGATGAAAAAGAAGTGAAAGATGATGATAGAGAAACAAGAGAGAAGAGGTGTTTCATCTGTGGAGATGTGGGTCATGTTAGAAGAGATTGTCCTGAATTCAAACAAGCCCGACAGAGAAATAATAGTGTGCCAAGTAAGTGAAGACAGTGTGTTCTTAATATCATTTGAATGACCTGAGATCCTTTTTTCTAGTTTTCTATACAGACCTGGTAATTACCTTCAAAATTTTCTGCAACTGATGCTTTCAGTCATTACAAATACAGCTTTTAGTCTGTGTTGCTTTTCCTCAAGGGGAGTAGTATCTACTGAAGTTCAGTCTATGCATGGGTGGTAAAAATGTACTTAGCAGTAAGTATAGTGTACAGCAAAGTCTTGCATTATTTCTCTTCCACTCACACTGAGTGCATTTAGGAGTAGTAATCGTAGTAATTGAATACATTTCTTCTTCCAAGTGTTTCTTAAATGTTAGCTAACCCTCCCATCATATGTGAGAGGTAAGTAAATGTATTTCCACCAAAAAAAAAAAATCAGTGGTTTCAAGTAACACCTCTAAAAGCAGGCAGATACATTAGGAAACTAGATCCAGCTTTCAAATCACCATTAGTAATTAGAGACGAGTCTAATTGCAAACCCATTTAAATTAGGCAGTTGGGGGTCTACAGTACTTGAAAAAGTAGGGAAAGAGATTATACGTGAACTTTAGAGAGAACCTTTCTGCTTCTGTATTGTTATCCCTTTCTAACTCTTTGCTCAAATGTTTCTGCTGCTGCTAATGCCGTTTGAAATCCCACTGCTCCACAGCAATAGTGTGGAAACCTGTGTAAGGTAGTATTCCCACCTGTCAGCAAAGCAAACCTTACGATTTGTATTACACAGAGTTAGGTGCTGGCTTTAGCTGCTGTAAATACTAATACCAGTTGTCTCTAGGAGATGGAAAGCTTTCCACTTAAAGGCAGGAGAGGATAAAGTGCAACACAGGCTTGCAATGTCACTGATTCCCAGTTCTGCGCTCATTGTTCTGTAACCCATAACCTTGTGCTTTTTATTTAATTTTTTTGTTCCTTGATTAGGCAGCCAGCTGGTCCGAAGCATGGTAAATTCACAGCTAGTGGCTGTAAGCCAGCAGCAGGTGGAACGACCCTTGCGCACTAGGCAGTCATCTGAATGTGTAAGTTCCTATTAGCTACAGAATCAAAGTAAGCAGCTTTAGCAAACCAGGAATCCTGGGCTGTGCTAGGAGTGGGTTTGCCCAGGTTTTTTGAACAGATTCTGGACTTCTAAATTACAACATTGTACTCTACATTGCCAGGTAATGAAACTTTGATTTGTAAAGCAGTGTCTCTTTGAGTCTGTTGATGGTTTTTCAGTATGGAAACTATATAGTCAAAGTTCATATGAAAACACACAATTCCGAAAGGTCAGCTTTGGTATCTGTCAAGTTTAAGTTAGGGTGGCTTTTAAAGTCTTGTGCTTAGCTATTTGGCTATGTTCTGGAGTTACTAGGGGAAGCAGTACAGCTTATTGTTAATGTGCTGCAGACGAATTTGTGACAATTGTGATTCCATGTGGTTTAAGAGGACTGACTGAGGCGACGGATGTCGTCTACCTGGATATGTGCAAGGCCTTTGGCATGGTCCCGCACCATATCCTTATCTCTAAACTGGAGAGATGTAGATTTGATGGGTGGACTGTTCTCTGGATAAAGAACTGGCTGGAGGGTCGCAGCCGAAGGGTTGTAGTCAATGGTTCTTTGTCCAGGTGGAGGCCGGTCACGAGCGGTGTCCCGCAGGGGTCCGTCTTGGGACCAGTGCTCTTCAACATCTTTATTGATGACTTAGACTGTGGGATCGAGTGCACCCTCAGCAAGTTTGCTGATGGCACCAAGCTGAGTGGTGCAGTTGATAGCCCTGAAGGAAGGGATGCCATCCAGAGGGACGTGGACAGGCTGGAAAAGTGGGCCCACGAGAACCTGGTGAGGTTCAACAAGGCCAAGGGCAAGGTGTTGCACTTGGGTCGGGGCAATTCCAGGTGTGTGTAGAGACTGGGAGAAGAACTCCTTGAGAGCAGCCCTGCGGAGAAGGACTTGGGCGTCGTGATGGACGAAAAGCTGGCCATGAGCCGGCAGTGCGCTCTCGCAGCCAGGAAGGCCAATGGCATCCTGGGCTGCATCAAGAGAGGGGTGGCCAGCAGGGAGAGGGAGGTGATCGTCCCCCTCTACTCTGCCCTTGTAAGGCCTCACCTGGAGGGCTGTGTCCAGGCCTGGGGCCCCCAGTACAGAGGGGATGTGGAGCTGTTGGAGCGGGTCCAGAGGAGGGCCACCAAAATGATCAGAGGGCTGGAGCACCTCTCCTGTGAGGAAAGGTTGAGGGAGTTGGGATTGTTCAGCTTGGAATAGAGAAGGCTCCGGGGAGACCTCATTGCGACCTTCCAATACTTGAAAGGAGCTTACAGGCAGGAGGGGGACCGACTTTTGACACAGGTGGATAATGGTAGGACAAGGGGGAATGGGATAAAAGTGAAAGAGGGGAGGTTTAGGTTGGCCATCAGGAAGAAATTCTTCCCTGAGAGAGTGGTGAGGCGCTGGCACAGGCTGCCCAGAGAAGTTGTGGCTGCCCCATCCCTGGCTGTGTTCAGGGCCAGGCTGGATGTGTTCCTGGGCAGTTTGATCTCGTGAGCTAGTGGCTGGCAGCCCTGTCCACAGCAGGGAGGTTGGAACCAGATGATCTCTGAGGTCCCTTCCAACCCAGGCCATTCTATGATTCTGTGACTCCAGTAACAGGCAGGGAACATGGATGAATCATGCTTCAGATGTGGTAAAGGGAGAGAGCAAATGCTGTAATAATGGCTGATAATACCTTCAGCAGTGACAGGATATTAGGATATGGAGGCTGAAACTGGGTTTTAGGAGGTTCAGTTTCTTGTTTAGTAGATTAAATAACAGTTAAAGAAATATTATGAGCTATTCTGGGATGACTTACTGAAGTATCTGTGGTAATAGGAACTACTTTATTTGGAAAAAAAGTTAACTCTTAAATCAGATTCTGCTCTGTAAATAAACAGGGTAGGGAGGACACTGATTAAAAATCAGAGACAGATGTATGAAGAGTGAGTATGAAGAGCTTGGGGCTAATGTTTGCTCAGAATTATATTTTTTGGTGGTGGGATGGGCCATGTTAGCAGGCCAAATCATCAGCTGGGGCCACTGAATGTCATTTGAACTGCACATCAGTGCAACCAGCAGGAGCTTGGGCTTAATAGTTGGGGTATTGTTGGGGAGTGCTCTGCCTTTTTTGATGAATAGTCTAATACATTGGGAGCTTATTAAAGAAAAACACTGTTAAATAGCTACTGAACTAATCAGAAATGCATACTTTTTTTTTTTTTTTTTTCCCCTCCAGTCTGATTCGCATCAGTCATCTTACTCTCCACAACCTCAACAATTTACACAGAATTCCTCTCAGCCAGCCTCCATTAACCAGACTCAGTCACAGCCAATATCCCAGTCTAAGCACGTTCCACAACCACAGCAGGGTGCACAACCACCCCATCAGGTCCAGCTGCCTTTGTTTAACTTTCCCCAATCTCCCCCAGGTCAGTATTCCACCTTGCATAACCTGGGACTGCTTCAGATGCACCATCACCACCAAATTCAGCTTCCCAACACTTCGTGGCCTATTCATGGGCCTGTTATTCACTCTGCACCGGGTAACCCTCCTCATTCTACAAATGTTCCATTTTCTATGAGATCTGGCAGCAGCAGCACCACAAATAACCAGAGCAGTGTAAGCCTGAATGATCCCAGTATCATCTTTGCACAGCCTGCTGCCAGGCCCATGGGAATCCCCAGCACTTCTCATGAGGGACACTGGCACAATCCTGTGACTCCAAACTCACTGGTGAACAATGGCACTGTGGGGAATTCAGGTAACTCTTCTCTGTTGTACCAAACCTCTCACACCTTGTGCACAAATGTTAAGTGTTACAGAAACAGCTAACTCTTCCAGTTTGTTTTGCATTAAAATTCCAATGCTTAAGAAACTAAATCATTACCTTCATTGTCTTCATGTTTCTATAGGAAAAAAATTATGCAGGTTGGATCTTTATAAAGTTTTAGGCGTTGATCCTATTTGCCATTAATGGCTGTGCAACACATGAGAAAACACGCATTCAACTGAGAAATGTTCTAAAATTGTTTGAGTCTAAAGTATATTTCTTACAAAATAGACAAAAACAAAAACAGTTGCTTACAAAAACAGTTTCCATTTGTGTTATGTAGACTATTAGATGAATACTTAGATTGCAACTATGAACTTAAGCAACTGGCAGAATTATGGGTGTGCAAGCATAGTGTTCCCTTGTATTAGTGCACTATAGACTCGATGACATGATTTTATATAGTCTTTTCTCCTGTAGTTTATCTTCTTCATTTAATTTCTTAGTCTTGACCTTGTTTTCTGAGAATACATCATAAATGTCTTCCCTGCAACAGGTGGGCAACAGCCTTCTGCCTCATACCAAAGCCAAGTACATCTGTGTCTTTGAGGCTGAGAAAAAGAAGTTTAGAGTAATCAAAGCCTATACAGTTTTCTTTGGCAACATAAAATGTGGCAGCCCCTAAATTTGAACTGTTACCTTTTAAATGTTACCTCAGAGGTTGGACTTGATCCTTGTGGGTCCCTTCCAACTCAGGATATTGTATGATTCTAAAGCATCATGAAGGTCTTTTGATTTATTCTAAGTGCGTAATGCTTCCTGTATTTAAACATATATATAAATATATCCATCATACAACGTGCTGATGCAGTTGTTCATCACAGGAGATGGAAACAGGGAATCTCCTGCACAGCCTTTCTCTGCACTAACAGAGTAATTGACAGCCACAGATTTTCGGCTGAGTCAACACTGTTGGCTCAGGTACTCCAGCAGTGAATTTTTCATGCATTTATTGAGGTGCAGGAGATGCATGATTTTGTATTTGAAGCTTTGTGGAGAATATATTTTAGAGGGTACAGGAGGTGCTACAAGTGTGCTGAATTTTCAGTGTGCTTTGTCCCTGACTCTCCACCATTTCTGGTCTTAATTCTTTGTCCGGGCTCATCTGCCACCTCCTCCATGCCCAGCCCAGCCCTGCCTTTTTCTCAGTTACCTTCTTCCAATGCAGCTCTTTTTACCTGGGTAGCTGCCTTCTTGCAGGCTAGCTCCTTCAGTCCTGGTTTCTCCTCTGTTCTCCTTCTTCCCTTAACCAGTCCTATTTCTCATCATGTAGTCCAGTCAGTCTCTGTCTTCAGTCTTTTTTTTCCTTCTGCTCTGTTTCATTATATTTGCTTCTACTACCATCTTGCCTGCACAGAAGGTTTTCCAGACTTCTTGTGCTGTCAGGCTCAGTATTTTTTTCCCCTCAATCTATTTCCAGTCTTATTGCACTCCTTTTCCAAGTTCTCCGTCCCGGTGTTCTTCCTTTTTGTATCTCAATCAGCTTTGTTTCCTTTACGGTTAGATGCCGTTAAGGTGGGGTCACCGGGTAGGTGCACAGTAAAGATGAGCTGTCTGCTCTGTTTGGAGCCTGCTTTCGTACTTGTTTGGGACAGCTTGGGAACACTAAGTTCCTGGAAAACTTTGGCTTGGCTTGCATGACCTTGAGTTAGAAGGAGCAAATTTGCTTTCTTTTCAGTAGATGTTCTGATAGGAGTAGGATCCTAAGATGTTCAGACGGACAGCTTTTTTGCCTACTCCAGAGCCATGATTCATGTTTTACTGTATAAAAGTTTTTAAACCTGTAGCTTCCTTTTATTTAATGAAAATCTGGCTAAAAGTTTCCTGATGAATCTAAAGGGGAGCTGACTTACTGAGAATGCTAGTTACTTGAATTTATTATTTTTTTTTAAATGTATGTTATGTTATGTTTTTGAAGCAGCAGGCACTGCTGTGTCTTATAAAACTGAGAGCTACAAGCAAAAAAAGCAGAATTAGGAACACAGCATTTGCTGTGTGTCATGTGCTGTGTGTCACACAGGCATTAGCTGTTGTGTGTCATGCCTCCTTGGATGCTTGATTTCTCATGCTTAATTCTGCAGTAATACTAGATTTGTGAATGGAATAGCTTACAACTTGTGTCCTTATTTCACAAGTTTTCAATCTTTCTCTCTAAAAATCAATTTTAAGTTGGTCCGATGATCTATGTATTGAGTTTCTTAAGCATAAAGGTATTAGTGGATTTCCAGTGTATAGCTTCTGAGTTATTTCTTGCAGGATAATAGCCTTCATGTCGCTCGTTAGCGATAGTGAAGATCTCTGTGAGCTCAGACATTAGTAACATTGTTCAGAACTTGTGTTTTTCATCATGAGAGTGACGTAAAGTCTTAATTTATTTTTGTGTGGAATTGTGAAATTGTAGGTCTTGATTCTAAGCACTGATTCATCTCATGTCTTCCCCACCAAAAAATTTTGTTATAGTGAATAATGAAGTAATTTAGGTGGTAATTTCTACTGATGTAATTTAAAAAAAAAAATAAAATGGTAGCACATCATAACTAATCACATTAAGTCCCCTGCAAAGTGTTATTTGAGATGTAAATTGTATTTGTGACTTACTGTTTAATTATTTCAACTTGCAATGTGCTTTTCCCTTTCAATTGAAAAATAGATCAGGGTTTCCAAGGACAGTTTGGTAAAATGAACCCTCCTTCTGTCCCTTGGGACCATGGGACCCCTACCCATTTTCCTCTCCTCCGAGGAGCGTGGCCTTACAATATGCCTCAGAACTACATGCAGCAGGGAAATGCCAGCTATCCACCGAACAAACCTTTCTACCCTCAAGGTACTAGAACTAGTATGTGAATCAACAGCTCATGCAACATGTCTCTTTACTGTCTCAGAGGCTTTAAAAGCCAAGGAATCATGTTCCACTTGCCTAGGCTCCCTGGAGCCGTAATGAATCCAAGAGTCAAATCCACACTTTGGCTTCCTGTATGGATGGATGGAAATCTTTGTGGGAGGGAAAGGGTTAAATCAAATTCTGAGTTCTGCATCTCGCACTCTTGCACTTCCAGCCTATTTCTCTTCCACTGCTGGTCGCGCTGTAGAGCCACCTCCGCTTCGCTAGGCGTTGAGATGATTTGCCCATGAGCGTGTTAAGAATGTGAAGAAAATCTCGTGCTGATTCGTTTTGTCTTTTGTACATTGCGTGTGGAATGCCTTACATACATGAAAGCTCACAAGACCCTAGAACAGTTCAGGTTGCAAGGGGCCTCTGGAGGTTGTGTCCAACTGCAATCAAAGCACTGCTATCTTCAAAGTTGTATCAGCTTCAGTTGCTCAGGGTGCTTCGAAGAACT
>VXAV01002556.1:61165-137348 GCA_013399715.1 Alectura lathami | reverse complement strand
GTGAGGCGGGCGGGCGGGCTGACGGCGGGTTCCTTGTGCTCTCGGTCCCCTAGAGACACGGCCCCGTGGAGCTGGTCGGGCAGCATGCTGGGCAGGAGGCAGAAGAAGAGCCCTCAGGCGAGGGGCCAGGGAGCTGCAGTTGCGAAGCAGGTGAGGAGCTGGAAGGCGCGGGGAGATGCGGCCGCGCGGCGCTCGGGGGGCCCCTGCTGCTGCTGCTGCTGGTGCTGCTGCTCCGGTGGGCGGCCTCGGCCGGAGCTCTGGCGGCTCCCGCAGGCTGGTCGGACGTTGCAGGGCTGCGAAGAGATCTTGAGCCGTGCGTTGATGTTCTTCTGCCTTCTCCTTCAGCGCGTTCTTCCTAAAGTAACGATTTGACAGCAGCAGCGGAGGCCTCACAAGGAAGCCAGGGTGCTGTAGGGCTGTAATCTTTGCGTGAGGCCTCGTGACTCATGCTGGTGGTAGGTTCCTAACTACCGTAGTGTTAGGTGTTGAGGTTTAGTACTAAATTCAGAAACTATATTGATTTTTTTTTTTCTGATGCCTCTAAGAATACCGAAATAAGAGTGTAACTAGTAACTAATTTAGTAGTCTTAGTAACTAATTTAGGGGCAGAGATGGGAAAACAATAAAGCAGCTGTTACTTCCTATTTCCTTGTGAATAGGCATTCTTGTTGTAACAGGCAGACTGACAAGCTTCTGTCCCTGTCCCATAGCTGTAACTGAGCCAGTAAGAGCTTAGATGTATCTAAGTTGTTTTTTTGTACTCTTTACATTTGGATGTAGGTTCGGAAGTCTTGAGGAGAGAGGCAGGATTCAGTTAATGGTTAGCTGGTTTAGGAAGTCTGGAAAAGTGTAACAATAGAAATCTGGCCAAGGCAAAATTCTGGATACAGGAAAAGAAGAAAAAGAGAGCACAGTTAAAGGTATAGAGTAAGTTAGAGCCAGAACAGAAGCTGAGAAACCTTTGAAGGAAAAAAAAGAGGAGGAAGAGCTGATATAAAAATAGGGAAATACGAAAAGAGATTGGAATGGGATGTTAGAATGGAAAAACATAGGTGGGCTGCCCCATTTTGTGGGTTTCTTTGGAACCAGTGTTCTTATGCCAGAGGCAGAAGTGTTCTGTTGGAGAACCTTAACCTCACCATTGCTCTAATACAAAGTTTGTATTTCTCAGTTGGAGTAGTAGTATGTAACTTAGTTCTTTGAGGAAGGGAATGTGTAAAAGAAGATTCCACCTCCCTATAAAAGGGAAAAAAGAAAGTAAATAAAGGATTTGATTGACACATTTTACCAATTTAAATTTTTTTATGGTTAGTTATTCAGCTGGTCTTACAGCTTGGGTTGTGTCTTGAATACACTGCTGGCTTGTTCACTTGCAAATGAATTCGACTTATACTTTTTTGAGCTACATGGTGGTATAAAGCAAATGCTTGAAGAGGTTAGAAAAAGCCAAAACCTTGCACTTGATGCGCTCACTTGATTAGAAAAGTGCCTTGCTGGACAGACTGAGGGACTCAGAGCTAGAACTGCTGGGTTCTGTTCTTTCTTTCCATTCTGCTATGCTACAAATGTATTAGTGTTGTTTTACAGAAGATGAAAGAGGAAGAAGGCAGGGGGTGGCTGGCTGATCTGCTCGGTGCTTTACAGAATGCCGAGGGCAGGATCGTAGCCAGTGAGCATGCAGCAGCTGGCTGACCCTTGCAGTCAGTGTTTCTCAGCTATGTCTCACCTTCTTCTCTGGGATTACGAAAGAGAGACACAAAAAACTTAAGGGTAGTAGCCACCAGCACCTCAGTTCTTCCAGGGTTAAAAAAAAAAATTGTCATTACTGATTCACACCAGTTGATGAACTGACAGCCAGCTTCAACTTCTGGCAGCACTTCAGCTCCTCCAAGGCAGGAGGATATTGTTAACCCTTGTAATAATGCTTTTTCATTCGTCTGCTTGGCCACGTGAAGACCAATAAGCCAGAAGGGGCTTGTGCCTTGACAAAATGTGAGAAAAGCTGCTCCACGTACCTCATGTGCTGAGTGAAATTTAATTAATTCGTATTTGTTTGCATAAAGAACCCCGTTCCTCCTGGGTTGGTTGGTTACTTCATCAGTCATGTAAAAATCGTGTCAAAATGGCATTCTAGAAGAATCTTTCAGATTGAGACCTCAGAGATATCACTGAAAGTTGTGTCCCTTTGGTGTGTTCTGCGAAAATTGAGAGAGACTCCTCTGTCAAATTCTGGATACTGTTTGTGATCTTCCCTGAGGTGCTGTCACCTGGCCATGGTGACGACCCGTTCCAAACACTGTTTTTTCCTGGTGTGATGTGGGCATTGCTGGGTTTGTGTTGGCCACGTTCCTGTGTGTGTGAGTGCTTGCCTTGTGTTTGTGATCTACGCGCTTAGGTGAGGAGAAACAGAGAGCAGTTCTGTGTATGTGGGTACAGCTTCTCCCAAAAGATAAGGGTGGTGCCTCTGCGGTGCACACGCCAGACCTGTGCTGTGTGAAGAGTGATCAGTCAGTTTTTGGCTGAGTTGTTACAGGAACTGCCCTGAACTTCCTTGCTGACACCTGCTCAGGGAGGCTCAGTGTGACAGACATCTTTTTATTTTACCTGGTTGTGACAAGCTGTTGGGTAGGCTTATTTGAGGGAATCAGTCGGCGGTTATGTAGAGCTTCCAGAGGGAGTACGTGTTGCCCAGTCAGATGTACATGGTGCGTTTCGGTTATGGATGCCTTGTCTGTGTTCTTTTGGTGATGGAAGTGGTGTGCTAGTTGGCTTTAGGAAAAAATGAGCAGAATGTTCAACTAATCCATGCAGTGTGATGTTCCTGCGTGTCATCTCTGTTCTCACTTCAGCATTTTTTTTCTTTCCCTTGCCTCCAGCTGGGGCTGTTTGTAGATTTCAATCCTGAAGAGATGTTGCTGGGTGCAGAGGAAGGTGGGGATGATGGGGACCTGGAAGCAGAGCTTGCTGCTATCACGGGAACAAAAGTGAAAGAAGGGAAAACAAGACCGAAAGTTAAAAGTAAGTGGAAGTCTCGGGATTCTACTTATTGACAACCTGAGTAATTTATTAAAGACAGTTATTTACAAATCATTGATTTATCTAAAGTGTTTTCTTTTTTTTTGTCACTAATAGAAACCATATCCCTTACTTTGAAAGGCTGAAGCTCTTACTGCAGAGAAGATTGAGAGATTTTTGTCTGTGTTCCTGTAAACATAGGGAAAAATACATATGATGTCTAGGCAGTTTAATGATGACGAAATTAAGACCCGCTTGTCAGTTTGGTGTGTAGAGTCATAACATGAGGTGGCTGGTGCTAGATGAATTCAAACCGGAAATCGTATTTCTTGGGGAGGGTGGGTTGTTTGGTTGTTCTTTTGGTTTTGTTTAGGGTGAATTTACAGAATAAGCATTACATTTTTGATTATTTGGGTACTGTAACCAAAACAGAAAATCCTTCTAATAGAGAAATCCTGTAAATATTGGGGTTACGTGGAGAATTCTGTGGCTTGTGTTATGCAGATTAGTGTCTCCTGGAGTGGATCATTATTATTCTTAATATTTTAAGAATCTGTTTATTTTGCCTGATGGTGTTTGCTTAGAGCTGTGCCATGTTTTACAGGTTTGCTGTGAGCTACTGTAAGTCAAAACTGCTGCAGAGTGGGGCAGCTTGCTAGTGAGCAGGCTCTACCTCTAATTCGGCGTATGTGTTTATGGAGCTGCAGAGTGAGCTGGTTCAGGAAACTGATCTTTAAAGACACACTGCTGTTGTTGTGCTAGGTTTTCAGCTGAAACAGATTCTTCATCTGATTTACAGCCTGCCTGTGTGGGTGCTGCTGTGGCTGCAAGGGATAGGGGTGGCAGCAAGTGGTTGAATTGGGAGGAGAATGGGGCCTTCCTGCAGCTGCGGGAAGGAGGTGCTCGTGGGCAGCTGGCGCTGGGGTGCAGTCAGGAGACCTGGTACAGTGCCCTGAAGGGGGCACGGTGCGTGGTGGGGCAGGATGCAGGCCAGCACCTGGAGAGGAGGAGGGTACAGTAAGGGCAGGGGAGAGAACCTGACCCTGCCGGCAGGAAGACAGAGAAAAGGGACACAGTGCAGTGCATGTACCAGTGCTCAGCTCTTGGCTGAGCTCTTGGCTGAGCACAGGGTGCGATAACTCGCTGCTGGGTTGACAGGCTGGGCCTGTGATGGAGGGGAGGAGGTGGTCTCTCTCTGTGGCTTGAGGATGCTGGCAGCAAAAGCTGTACAGCTGAGCATCTCAAGTACAGCAACCTCTGCTTTCTGCAACCGATAAGCGTCAGTTGGTCAGCCACTGAGGGGCTCGAAACCGTGGCCTCCACTTGCTGTGCTGGATTGAGAGTTGAACCAACCACCCAAGGAGGCTCGGTTGGAACTTTTTGATTCTAGTGGAGCTTCAGGTAAGGGATACTCTGACCCTTGAAGCACAGCCAGTTGCCTGTGGATGTCGCCTACTGTACTAGCTGCAGAGTTTTGTGAGGGGTCAAAAATATTAGCAACATGCTTGATAGAGGGACTCCAGCACTGCTATGATAACTTTGATCATTTGAGCAGCATGAACTTAGTTTTTAGGTTAATTTTCACCTGATTCAGCAAATGCAGGAGAGGGATGTGGTCTGTTTTAGATCAGTTTAAATCAGCTGTAAAGCTCTGCCATGAAGATCTAGATTTTATTCAGCGTTTGCTGAGACTGATGAAGTAAGAGGCCGGTTGGCATGGGAAGTATCAGAGGCGTTCATGTAGACAGTGGTGTTTGTGTGCAAATAACTCCAACCTGAGAATGTGTGGAGGAAGTGGATACTTAAAGGAAGTTGCAGTTAGGGACAGCATGAAGGAGAGATGAGAACACGGCAAGGAGGAATTAATTCAGTACAGTTTTCAGGGCAAAGACCAGAAGCTTGAAGAGAAATGGCAGCACGAAGTAATAAAGATTTGGAAGATGGGAAATCTCAGGGAATGAGATGGAAGTGCATAAAGTGTGACAGTGTATTTAGAAAGGCAGAAGAGATGGTGTTTTTCCTGAGGGAAAGCTGACTGGTCGAGGGGTTGTCCTGCTCTGTGCTGTGCGGCCTCGCCTCAGGCACTGGGTGCAGGTTTGGGAGCTGCGAAGTCAGAAGGACATAAAGCTCTAAGAGAGCGTCCAAAGGAGGGATACAAAGGTGGGGAGGGGTCTGGAGGGCAAAGTGTGTGAGGAGCGGCTGAGGTCCCTTGCTTTGTTCGGCCCAGAGCAGAGGAGGCTGAGGGGAGGCCTCATGGCGGCCTACAGCTCCCTCCCAGGGGAGCGGAGGGGCAGGCGCTGAGCTCTGCTCTCTGGGGACAGCGACAGGGCCCGAGGGAACGGCATGGAGCTGCGTCAGGGGAGGGTCAGGCTGGGGTTAGGAAAAGGTTCTGCACCAGGGGGTGGGGGGCATGGAACAGGCTCCCCAGCTGTGGGGAGTAACTCTCTAGAGATTTCTCAGTTTCCTGGGGAAGCGCTCGGTATGGCCAGGGGTGGGAACCTCACCCGTAGGCGTCCCTATGGGGCGAAGAGAGGCTCAGACCATCGACTGGTCCCAGAAGCCAGCGGTGTCCTCCTGACTTTTCTGCAGCGGTATCTTCCCCCAGATTCCTTCTCGAGCCATTTTTATACTGTTTTCTTACTGTTAGGTGGAGCTTGAGTGACTAATCATACCGATCTTTGCGATTGGTGTGACAGAAAATTGAAAAGCTGCTAACGCAGGATGACTCCTGTGCAGGTTGTCAGTTCCATGGTATCACCGAGTTCCCGTCCCTGCGATCTTACCACAGAGCCTGCCCGTGGGGTTTTACGCTGCACTCCACCTCTCTTAGAGCCAGCACACAAGCTCCGCTGGTGCTGCTTACAATCTGAGGTTTGCAGGCCTTACGTTGCTTAGGGAACCATCGTGGAACAGATTCCTTACATATTAGCTGCGTTCCACCCTGGATGTTTCTTCAACACTTTTTTTCTTTTGGGAATATCCCAATAAGTTATTTTCAGTAATTACTCCGCATAATCTACCCCAAGACTGCAGTCACTCAAGCTTCTCAATATTTAGAAGGAACTGGGGACAGTCTCGTTAGGAGAATTAGAGCTCAAGGGGCTCTTGAGCTGCTCACTGTTTACGGGGTGAGGCGATTGGCTCATGGTCGCAGTGCTTTGTGGGATGGGGTTATCAGCCCTGAGCAAGGCCTTGGGCATAGACTGGGGGCAGCGGGGAGCACGCTGTCACAACGGCGTAGCTGTTACTTAGGGCTTACGTCTCTTTACGGTTTCTTTCTGTAGCTCCTCTGCCCATGGATCATATTGAAAAGATGGCTGCAGAGTGTATGAAGGACCTGAACGAAGATGAGGAGGAAGCAGAGGATGAAGACTTGGAGAAGGATACAGACCTGTTGGTATGTGTAACTTTGCTAGCAAGAAGTTTTACTGTGCAAAAGCATTCCCTTAGATACAAGGTTTGGCAGGATCTGACCCTCTGCAGAGTGAGAGGTTTTCCCAGCTAACATTCACATGTGTGAGGGTCTGAGAGGAGTGAGAATCCCGTCTCACATCAGCTGGAGAAATAAGGCCAGCGTCTTGGTATCGAGCATCCTCCTCACAGTGATGTCTGTGGCCATTTTGCTACTGCTTGGAGCAGTGCCTGGCCTGAGAGAAAGATCCCAAGTAATTTCTTTGTGATTTTTAATGAGAGAGAGTGAGATGATAGAACTTACGGAAGGAGTGCTAGGCAGTGTTTTTGACATTCATTGTGAATGGATGCTTTTCTGAAGGTTCATACGTGAGGTCTGAATGATCTTTTGAAGGTAAGTCTGTAGTTCTCCAGCTTCAGGTCTCTAACTACAAACTTGTGTGGTGATCGTCAAGCTTCAGTCTGGCTTTTTAGTATCTGGTTTCCTATTGTGGATACAGGTGGAACTCAGGGAAGTGGTTTCTTTAAATAAAGAAATGTCTGGGATATAAGATGTCAAGACTGATGTTTGTGGTTAAGGTCCATCCAAAGGTTTTAGAACTTGACAGCTGGTTCCTCAATATAAAATAAAATTGTTGCCTTTTGTTGGCTTCTGCTTTTCTTTAGGCAGAATTGCAAGAAGTTCTGGGGATGGAAGATGAGACAGGAAGTTGTGAGGATGAAACAATAGCAGTGGAGCAATCCATAGCTGAAGCAGAAAATGAGCAACCTGAACAGCCACAGGTAGGAGAGAGCTTTATGTTTCTGACAATTTGCTGACCCCGTTGTGATACAAATCGTTACAAGGGTAACAAACAAACAAGGATACAGAACGATCTGTTGTGCTCAAGGGAAGGAAAAACTACACTACTGCAGACTTCTCTGTGGAAACCAATGCCCTATTGATGTAGTTGAATGATTATTTTTATGTTTTGCTCAGAGGATGAATTTTAATGTAAGCACAGAATTGAGGACATAAACAGTTGCAACAGCAATTTGGGCTTCCAGAGTTCGTGTCTTCCTCCTCTGAGTATTAAGCTGTGTGAGACCTGTTACAACTCAGCATCTTTGGCATCTTTCTGGATTTTTTCTCAGTAGCATTAGCTTCCTCAGCTCAATTTGTCAGTCCTCATGCAGTCAAATCCCTTATTCAGTTACTGCCCTGTTTCCGTTGTATGCTACAGATTCCAGTGCCCTTGTGCATTGTGCCCATTAATAAATGAGTCTGTTGGAGTTTCCGTAGAGATAACAGCAATAATTGCGTCCTGTTACAATGATTTTGCTTACGTTGCTTCTGTCACTGAACTAATCCCAGGCTGCAGCAGCAGGAAGAACAGCTCTTACAGTAAAACCAGGTAGAAGAGCCCCTGAAGGGAGTAAAGTAGCATGTTTAGAAAATGGGAAAAGAAAATGTCAAGCTTTGTGCCAAAATACAGCTTCACACCCTCTGTGTGGTGTTTGAGAGACTCCGCTGTTCTCCCTCACCTACTCCCTAACCACATGGCTCCGTTGCCCTGTTGGCTGAGTGCTCCGAATGCCTCCACCCATTCTGCTCTATTGCGCCTTTGAGAGAGAGCCCAGAGGTGGGCCCCGGGACCGCTGGTGCAGCACAAGAGCTGCTCTGTTCTGGAGAGCCTGCTGCCTCCCTGTCCCTCAGTGAGGGGAGCGTTTGTCGAAGAGGAGTGTTTGTTTTTCGGTGCTGTGCAAAAACTTCTACAGTTTGGTGAAGTAAGTTTTCTTGATTTGTCTTATTATTTTCTCTGAGACCACCTCACTTCCTGCTGTTACCAGTGAGCTGCAACAGACGATTGAAAAGAGAATCATTAACTACAGGACAGCAATTTCTAATGCAAAGGAGTTGGGTGAGAGTGCCAAACTACGCCGATATGAAAGAGGCCTTAAGGTAAGTTGGATTCATATGTTACGTGAATGAGGAGGAGGCAGAATCAGTTCTGTGAGGTGTAATTAAATCTTTCCAGATGTGTGAAATTGCTCAAGTGGGAGAGAAATTCTAATATGCTGCCTTGAGCTACTTTAAAAACCTTTCCTGGTGTTGCTGTGTAGTAAGTGCACAGGTGAAGTGTAACTTCAGGTGTTACATTCCTGCTGAATGCGGCTAGTGGAAGTTGGAGGCAGGGGGTATGGTAAATGCTGATGTTGAGCCTGCCCATCTGCGTGTGAATTTCACCTGTGATGGCTGTTAAGCGCTACTTGAAAGTGAAGTTGAGGAGCTATCCTTGCACATGCCAGTTCATCGCTTGATGCCTTCCTTCAGGTATTAACCTCCTGCTCTGCTCTGTGAGACAAAGGCAGGATACATTTTTCCCTGGGTGTGCTTGAAAATGAATCAGACGGGATTTTTCACTGGGACAGTTACAGATTGCAGCAAGGAACGGTTTCTTCAGCTCTGCATGTTCTCAGCCAGGTGGCGTGCTTGTCGTTGGTTTGCAGGGCCTGACTGCTGCTGTGCAGAGTGCCTTTATCTCCCTGTTTGTTCTCATCTGATCTCCTGCGTCATCTCGGGCAGCAGCGAACTCTGACTTGTTAGGCAAAAAGCTTTATAGCTCAGCACTGTCCGCCGAGGGAAGAGTGTAACGTCTGACAGCTGCCAAGGGGCTTAGTGTGCAGAGGGAACAGCGGAGGCCAAACCCAGAGGAAGAAATGCACAAGAAGGGAGATTTGTGTGCCTACTGTGTGGGTGAGAGGGATAGCAAAACGAGCTGACTTATCAAATACAGAAACCTAATGCTCTGCTTGCCACTTCCTTTGCTTTATTTTTCAAGGCAGGGAGTTTTCATATGCCTAAGCTAAGGCTAGTGGACTAGATCTTACTTCACAGCTCACGGTTCCTGAATTAGCTAGGTGACACCCCAGCAAATGGTGTATGGTTATTCTGTGTACTTGGTTCTTGGAACTGTGAACTTTAATCCCAGTGACTAATTCCGTTTCCAGTCAGCCTTCCCACACGTGGAGAAGAGAGAGCTGTGTGTGGGTTGCTGGACTGGTCTGAACCCCAGTCTCACACGCTGTCAGTCCAGAGCATATGCCCCACTGTCACTTAATAGGTCAGACAGTGCCACAGCCAGCTGAAAATAGCCGTTGTTCTGACGCTGATGAGATTTTGTTGTCGTTACTGCCTTTCTGCGTTTCAGTTTCTGTGGAAGATGAGTGAGGTTAAAAACTTCTGTTTTGGCTTTAAGAACATGATGCTCTTTTGTCTGAACTTTTAAGTTAAAATAAACAAAACAAAACTCGTAGTTGAGGAAGGGTTTAAAAACCTGACTAGCAGTTAACCCACACTATTGATGGTGAGAGCTTCTTGCCACAGGTCACCAGCTGAGGTCCCATTTCCTTTGCTAGTGTTTAATGGCTTTTCTCATCCCCATGAACTAAGTATGCAGACTCCTTTCCCTAAGTCCATGTCTGCAGTGACCTTTCAGTGCAGTATATTTTGTTTTACAGACAACATGTATTTACAGTTGGCACAAATGGCTTCCTCGGTGGCTGTCTGTGACAAAGCTGACTGTACCACATCAGCTATCTCATACCTGTAGGTGCTGAGGTACTTCCAGTTACAGTTTGTGGAGCAAGTCCTTTGCACTGTGCTGCTCTGATACTTGGGCACCTTTCTCTAGTGCTGAAGCTGCTCTGGCAGAAAAAGAGGGAATGCTGAAGGGCATCAGTCTCTAGGGGTGGGTGTAGTAGATCCCACCATGAACAGGGGAATGAATTAGTGTGTTAATGATTTTATGCTAGCAATGTGGTTGATGAAAATGCCTGCTGACTTTGCTGTTCCATCTCTGCCAGACACTGGAAGCCATGCTGGCTGCAGTGAAGAGAGGCAAAAAAATCAGTGAGGAAGAAATGCCACCTCCTGTTGCAACAGGGAAGAGTTCCTCTCACATATCTCAAGCCACAGGAGTGGAAGAAGAGAATTCAGGAGATTCAGCCAGTGTCACACCAGAAAGCAGAGCTGAGTCTGGTGCAGGTGATGAGCAGAAGACCTCTCACGAGGCAGAGCAGCATCTGGAACTGGAGCCTCTACAGGGTCATGCTGCTTCTAGTCCTACCCTGGATACAGGTACAGTGATCTGAGAGGGTAAGCAGCTGCAACAGGATGTTAATGCTACATCTTTCTCCATTCTTTAATTGTGTTGCAAAGCACTGCTGATGCTGACACTTCCCTGCTGAATGGTGCAGATAAAGTTGGCAGTGGGATACTGCATCTCTGGCAGTGGGATCACCTGTTGCTACAGAGCTATGGTCTGTAGTGTGTCAGTATGTTTAGCATTTCCTGTGCCCCAGTATCTCCTTCAGAACTGTGAGATGTGGAATTACAAGCTTTAAAGAGTTTTTGAGATCCTGATTAACAGATACTTTTTTTTTTTTTTTTTTCCTTAACTGGGAAAAGTTGGATTGTCAAGTCTGGTAGGACTTCTGGGACCTGAGAAGAAAAGAACTTAAATAAGGTGGATGTGTGATTCAAAGCAGTGCGAGACTGAATAGATTAACATAGCAAGAGGTGCGCATCTTGCGTGTCCCGTGTAAGTCTCAGTATTGTTTCATTTCCACAGATCTCCATAACAGCAGCACACGAGCAGTACTGCTGCAGAGGCAGAAGGAGTATAAATTAGCAGCTCTGAAAGCCAAGCAGCGAGGGGACTTGGAGAAGGCAAAGGAATACATGAAGCTAGGCAAGGTACGCACACAAGAAGTTCTAGCACTGAACATACCCTGTGCAGTGCTTGGACGTCCACTGAGGGTGAGATGTTCGTTATGGCAGCTAGCCAGTCTTGGACACATAGAACACACCTTCTGTTTTGTTTCTCTGCATTAGAAATTCAGCGTGGTCTTGGAAGCTTTGGACAGTGGGCAGCCAATAGACCTCAAGAACATGCCTCCATCACCTCAGGGTAAGGCGTGTCTTACAGAAATGTTTTTGTGCTGTAATGTAAAATAGTTCTGAATTTGATTGTGAAACTGTAAGAAGGACTGAAGACTGCCTAGGTCTGAGACCTAGTGCATATCCAGATTCTAATCAAGACCATCCAAGAAAAATGAGGCCTCATTATTTAGATTCAGGTTACTCTTCTGTGAATTACAAAGTTCAAGTAGGTGTTAATGTCTGGTTTAGCTTTTTTTTGTAACTTCAGATAACAGCAGCCAGTATTTGAAATGGCAGAGAAAGGGAGTGATGGCACATTCTCAGAGTTTACTGTAGTACTTGATGGTGTGACATGTTCCAGGGGAAGTTCATAAGGTTTCTGATTAGAAGGTTAGCGGGCACACTCACCTGGGATACAGAGGATGGTTAATTCCAGTGCACTGAAGGCTAAAGCCTAGGAAGGTAAAATATTCAAGATACTTGAATCCTAGTAAGCATTATTAAAACGGATCCAGTATCTCACCAACAAGAGCTGATCTCTGCAAGTCAGTGTTCCAGACAACTGCTGCAAGCAGGAGATTATTGTATTAATGACAGATGATTTTATTTCAAGAAACCATGAATTTTACAACTCCTTAAGCTCTAAACTGATAGCCAAGCGGTATTAGAGAGCAACCTCACGCGTGATTGGTTCTGACATTAAAAAATGGAAGATATTTGTGGTGGATGTTTTTCCAGTTTTCTAAAACAGCCACTGTTAGTGGAAAGTTGGGTTTCTGAACTGACGGTTTTGCTTGCTTCCCTTTTCATCACATCTTCTGTTACTAGGATATTTCAGTCAATTTAGCAAACTTTTTCACACTTTCCATCTGGCTCAATATAAAGTTATGTTTTGGGAGAGAATTCTTAGAATACCTGAACTGTTTTTTTACTGAGATTTTTCTAATATAAAGTATTTTCTCTGAATAATGGGAACTTCAGACTTCTCTAGCCATGCAAATACTGTTTTGAAGCCAGAAAGCTTTCTGGTAGATGTGATCAATCTGGTGTTTTTCCTTTTTACCTGCTGTTTATGGAACATGCTGTGAACCTTCCTGCTTTCCTTGCTTTACAGATCTTGAAAACTTAGGAAAAGTACAAGATCCATCCAAGCAGAGGGTACCAGCTTCAGTGGGAAGCTCCCAGGATCTTACAACACTCGAACCTCGAACCCGAGAAGCTTCAGGTAGGACTTGTGGATTTCTGGAGGAAGCCATAAAAGTATCAGGGCTGGAAGGTGTTTTGAAGTCTGTGTTTTCCAGTGAACTACAGCAGGATCGAGTCTAACTAGCTGTGTTCCCAAATGTTTGCTGCTGAACCCTTCTGTAGTTTTGCTCTGGACCAGTAGCGGAAGTAAAAATTTATGAACTTTCTTTAGAAGAATTGTGTTCATAATAAGAGTTTGCAATGATGTTTTTGTCTCTGCAGAAGGTAAGAAAGGGTAGGAAGAAGGCAGCTTACATGTTTTGAACTCTGAATTGTGTAGCTTTTCATTGTCTATCTTATTTCAAGCTTCCCTGCAGGAGCCAAAAACAGTGCTGGAAGCATTGCAGCAGAGGCTTGAGAAATACAAGTCAGCAGCAGCACAAGCTAAAGCAAGTGGGGACGATCGGAAAGGCAGAATGCACGAGAGGATAGCCAAGGTAAAACCAAGTGTAGCGAGCTGCTTGTGGCCAGCAAAGCCTCTGGAACTGATCATCTTGTTGAAGAGTTTTTCAGGGAGGAAATAATTTGTGTGTTGTCCTTTGATTTGGAAAGAACTTCAGTGGGAAGCTGTAAAACCTTCAGGGGAAGGAGAAACAAAATACAGGTGTTCAGCTCTGCTGAAGTAAAACCAGTTAAGAGACAGGGGACATCCTGTACGTGAGAAGTAAGGAGACGGTAAAGCTCTTCAGACTTCCATGCCAGAAGAATTTTAAAAATGTGATGACCATTCCTGAGCTGCAGAACTTGCAGAGCTGAGTTCCTGTCCCAAGATTTCTGCTTACTAATATGTTGATGAGGTAACTTAGAGATTTGGAATTTTAGGAAAGCTTGGGTTTCAAAGCAGTGTTCTTACTATTCCAGAAACAGATGCAAATAATCCTTGAAGCAGCATTGGCTTCAGAATTAGAGGGCAGTGGTATGCACGTACAACTCAGTGCCCAAGTACTGTGTATTCTGCAGTGTTTGTGCTAGTTAAATACAGGTGGTTGGTAACCTGCAGTTAGCATAAAACTCCATTTTATTTCTTACCGAGTGCCTTTTATTACAGCAATACCAGGATGCCATAAGAGCCCATAAAGCAGGGAGAAAAGTGAATTTTTCTGAGCTACCTGTTCCTCCTGGTAAGTATGAACATAAAATGTCCTAATCCCAACTTCTGTATGTCTTCTGGGCTCTGGAGGAGGTGCGCAGGTATTGCCTCCTCATCCTGTGGAAGACTCCTTTTTCTCAGTTCAGTTGGGCTGGCCTTTCTGTTTGGTGGCATTGGAGAACAGATTTTAAAACTGCAGATCAGAATGCTCCCAAGCTTTCACACTGAGGAATACTGTCTGTCAGTGCCAGAACTTGAAAGCAACCCTGTTTGGAGAGTTACCTCAATCATGGGCAGGTGCTGAAAATGTCTCCTAGAGGAGAGAGTAAACTTGGGATGTATGGTCTCTTCAGTTAACTGGAAGATTTTTGAAACTGGAAAAATTTACCTAATGTTTCCCATTCAATTTCTTCCCAGCAGCAGCAGAACTCTAAAGTTAATAAAATATTTCCATGCAACACCTGACAAAGCAGATGAATATTGCAGTTCTCAAGGCTAGTAAAAGTAGTATGCAGAGATTAAACAAATCATGCCTATGTTGTCGAGACAGTGACAGAGGCAGAAAATGAACCTGCTTCTGGAGACACTCTGTCTTCTTTTTATCTTCTTCAGAACGTATAGTGCTGTGTCTGTAAAGCTTTGGGCAAGGTCGGCTATGAATGCTTCACCTCTGGCTTGCATGATACTATTTCTCCCCTTGCAGCATCATTCCTTCTGCGTGTGCCCAATGTGTTCTTGTGATAAGATGCACTAGACACTGCAGAGTGGTGCCTAGGTTTTCTAAGTTTGAGAAAAAAATCCTAGAAAAAGGGGCATGGAGCTTGTGGCTTTTTTTGTCGCTGTCAAATGTGGCAATGGCAAACACTGTAGTAGGAGTAAAGCAGTAGTAAAGTAGGCAGTGCCAGCGCTGTCAGGTCATGCACTGCTTTGAGCAGTCCCTGCTTTGAAGCTGCCCCTGAAAAGCAGTTCAGCAACCCGTTCTCTAGAACATGATCTATTTCACAGTGAGTGTCAGTTGCTGTGAGGGTGAGGTACTCCAGGCTTAGACTTCTGAAAGTACGCATAACTCCTCAATGTCCTTACACAGCTGTGTGTCTCGCAGTCAGCATTTAGAGCCGTATGATTTACATTGAGGTGATAGTCAGGCAGTCACTGAAACCAGCAATGAGATTATAAGGGACTGACTGCATTTCGCTGCATCTGGATGGTGATAAGTAGCAGCCTTGACCTTCATGGGGACAGAACGGCTTCTTACTGATGGATCTGGTGTCACACGGGGGCATCAAGGTTGTGCATTCTGCCTGCCTATATACCTCAGATTTGTTCTGTCCCCACAGCTGCCATCTCTAGGCTCAGAAGCAGCTTAGTCATTATTGCTTGGCGCTTCTAATGAGACTGGCAACAAGAGTGCTTGCTACATATTAATGAGAATGAGATAAATCTTATAAATTTAGAAAAACAGTAGTTTCTCTGTATCTCTGTTGTTTGAAGCTGATGCTGAACTGGTAGCATGGAAATCAGAGTTTGTTTGGTCATCCAGCCTTCCTCCCGCTCTTAAAAGGACAATAAAATAATCAAAAGAATTGTTCTCCATGCACTTCCTATTTAACTGCTGTACTTCTGCTTCACTTTCACCTCTCCATTGCAGTAGATTTCAACGTATGTTTCAAGGGCTGTTGTTACAGTGCTTGTTCTGGAATTCAGTGGTGCATTTTTTATTCCTGTATGGGATAGCACTGGTTTTTTGATGTACCACGTGCCAGCTAAGGTGAGGCAGTAGTGAAAGAGGGAAAAAAGAGCCCCTTTAGGCTTGGATATCGGTGGGAGGTCTGATCTTGAGCCCACCAGCTGGGCTGCCTGGCACGGGTTTGTGGCCTTGGCCTCAGTCTCTGGTTGCACTGACTTCTGTAATACATGAGATCATAGATGCTTGGATACAAAGAGCTTTACAGGAAAAAACATGGAAGACAGAACGTATGTCTTGTGCAACTTCTTACTTCTATATTCCTTCCCTCCTCAGGATTTCCCCCTCTTCCTGGTGTTGCAGCAACGGATGGTGACAGCACTATAGCTGCTGTTCTGGAAAATGCCAGCCAGCTGGCAAAGATGGAGGAGAATGACGAAGAGGAGGAGGTTGGTGTTTCTGTACTGCGTTTCATAGTTTAAATGTTCTCTTGTGGTATGCAGAGATGAGTCCCTTGGGTTTCTGCTCAGCAGGGGTACTGAGAGGAAATACTTTCCCCAGAAGTCTGAAGAGTACAGGATCTCAGATTCTTGAGAGAAGAGTAATTCCAGTTTGCATTACAGTGTAGGAGAGAGAGAGAGATGAAGTGGTTACTGCAATCTGCACCTACAAACATGATTCACGCGTCCAGAGTTTGGCTTGTTTCTCTTCTGTGTCTGTCTTATGCATACGTTTTATTTTCAAAGCAAACACCTGAGATCCTGGCCATGCCTGTACATTGTTCTGAAGTACCTACAGCTGTACTTTACTCCTGCATCCTAGTAGTTCCCATGTTTGTGCTTCCCCAGGATGTTCAGCACTTACTGCTTCTTGTCATGCAGCTCTGGCTTTTAGTCTTTGGTTTAATTTCTTTCTCCAGCAGGATTTGGTTGCTGATTATGCTTGTGCTTTCAGCCAGAGTTTCTTTTAGTGGAGAGAATTCCTGGATGATAGTTTTTCTGCATGCATCTGTTCTTTTTGAAATCACTGTCTTGTTGAACATTTCTTTTGTCCTTTCTATAGCAGAGGTTTGGTGCTTGCAGAGGTCAGCTACCTACTGGCATGGCCCTGCTTATAAACCCCAGAAGTTAAAATTTGCCTTCTGGGATGTTACACTCCCCTCAAAAATGATACCAGGGGGCTGATACAGTGATAACCATGATTACTGATGCTTGAGATACTGTCTTCTGAATCAGATTCTGTGCATTTAATACGAAATTACTTTTGTTATGGTAGAATGAACTCCTGACACAGGCCCCAGTTGCCAAGAAGCCTGCTCAGCTGCCTGGAAAGCCGACTCAAGTTGTTAAGCCAATTACAGTGCCATCTGCTGTAGCTGAGAAGGAGAGCTCTCCTGAGCACACGAAACAAGCTACATCACCCTCCACCCTGGGCAAGGCAGAGGCAGTGGATCATCTCCCCCCAGCTGGTAAGGCAGAGGGATCGTCATTCCCAGTGATCCACGTGCAAGTCATTTGCTCTCGTTTTGTCTAATACCTTCTTCTCATGGAATTTCAGATACAAGCCTGTGAATGTGTGGTATAGATTTCCTCTGACAGGAGCCTCAGTACATTTGCCTGCTGGAGGGCAGCCCCAGACCATCCACCTTTATTTCACAGAGGCAGCATGTGTAATTATAAGGTTGATTGGGTTTTTAATTATTTTTGATGTAACAAGTGTATTGATTCATAATACTTAACTCTGCTCACAGTTGAACTCTGCCAGCGTGAATTATTCATTGATCTATTGCAGCCTCCCACATCAAACCAGGCTTCTGCCTGCTGCTTCACCCAGGGGTACCACACTGGTACGTAGGCAGTAATTCATTAGACTCCAGCCATCCTGTTGCTAAGGGCACTGAACTATTCTGTCCAAGAATGGATTGTACAGACAGGAAGGGACAGCCACCACCTCGCTGCGTGGTTTGGGCACACACCGGCAGTGCCCAGGCTCTCACTGACTCAGTCTTACCTTGGCTGTGATCCCGTCTTGCCCTCAGGACAAAGCAGAGCTGCCTTCTTGGCTGACATGAGCTCTTCTCCAGAGTGCAAAGGCATTCAGTGCGCCTGATAATTCCTCTGTCTAGAAAATGGAGAAAATTCCTCTCTCCCAGGAAGGCCAGGGAGCCATGATCAGTAGAATTAGTGGCTCTGTACAGTCCGTTCTCCACAGATTGTCTTGGAAAATAGCTGCGTTCTGCACCTCAGCCTCACAGAGAACACCGTGCCCTGGCAGTTCCCCTCAAGGAGAGAACTAGGCTGGCTACCTCATCTAATTGGTTTGGTTTTGGCCGATGGGGCAAGTTGCTCACAGCAGCAGGGCAGCAGACTCTTTTGTGAGGATGGGACGGTCACCTGATGGCAGTGAACGTGGTGCGAGAGTCACCGGTGTATTTGGTTGCTGAGAAAGGCACCTCGTGCAAGTTCAGCTTGTGTCGTCGCAGGCAGAGTGCAGTGGTGAATGCAGTATGGGCATCTTTGGAAGTGGCTGTCGTCAGCTCACGCTGTGCCCTTTCCTAAGTGAGCAACACAAAGAGGCAGAATGCACTGACCTGTTAGATGGCAGAGCAGCCTTTTCTAACTTGTGTGATTGTCCTTATTGCTTTGAGAAGGAAAGAGGAGACCCAAGACTTGATTTAAAAAAAAAAAAACCCTAAGATGGCAAGGAATTACAGATAAGCAGAGATGGCTATGTCTGAACATGGCTGCATACATTGGCTTATTTGTTTTCTCTGGCAGATCAAGGGACAGGATAGAAATGAGTATAGAAAAGTGTTTTCAAGGTCATATGCACATAATATTCAGTCTTTGAGAAGTTCAAATGTCAAGCTGGAAGTCTGAATTCAGCTTTTGCTGTTTGCCAGTCACGTATTGTAGTACAAGTCTGCTGCCTGCAAGTACAGGGTTGTAATTTCTGTAGTGACACTTCAGATGTGTCTTTGTGAAGTGCTGTGAGTTTTTCCTGATGAAGGATGCCATGAAATAAGGAAGTGTTTCTTCTCCTGATACTTGAAATTGAAATGGCCAAGAAAAAATAAACCTGTGCAGGGCCATGGCAGTGTCAGACGAGTGAGGGTTTCTGTACAACTGTGTTTCAGCTAGGGAACAGCTGGAATTTCTGGAGAACAGAAAGAAGCAATACATGAAGGCAGCCGTCAAAGCAAAGAAGGAAAATAACCTCGAACAGGCGAAGATGTATCTCAGGACGGCTAAGAGCTTTGACCTAAAGATTGAGGAGGCGAAACGCGGCAAACCTGTTGATATCTCCAAGGTTTGTGGGAGTGTTGGTATTCTGCTTTGTGTAGTGTTCCTGGACATCTAATTGCATGCTTCAAATGCTGAATGATTTAATCATATTCGTAACCCCTGGTTATGCTCTAACTGTTTTGGGATGAGGGTCAGGTGAACGTGACCCAGTGATGCCCTAGTTCCTGTTGGTGCCTGGGTAGATGGGGAAACCGCTGCACTGCACTAGCTCTCCTGACCGGAATAATCAGGGAGCTAGGCCTGTAAGGCATTTTGCAGGGTCTTATGACCTAAGTAACTGTCCTGCAGCGGTACAAGTAGCGGTTGGGTTGGAATTACCTTGGGAACGAGAACAGCCTGTGTCCCGTCGCTGACCTTTGCATGCATTGAGTCCTTTTTGTCTCCTAATTTCTCATAAGGGCTCTGAAATGTGTTCTTGTGTTGCAGCTGCCATCACCCCCTACAGACGAAGAGGGTGATTTTATCTTCATACACCATGAAGATGTCAAACTGTCCCAGAAGGCAGATGAAGTATACATGCAGCTCATAAAACTGCTGAAGGACCAATATGAGGTAAATGTTTTGTCCTTTTAAAAAAAATGCTTTTTATTTTGTTTTTAACATTTCCCTGGGTTTTATTAATATTCTTTTAAAAGGTTTTATTTTGTGTGTGCTAGAGTGGAATATTTTCAGAGTTGGATTCTTCACTAGTTAAAGTTTGACGGTGTGCTTGGAGGCTTGGGACTGTCAAATTATCACTGTTGAACATGAACACTCACGTTTAAAAACAGTACCCAAATGAGTAAGGCTGGCCCTTGGGTGAGCCTCATCTCTAGAAATTAAGCTATTTAGAAAGTAGTAGGACAGAGCAGTTCAAATGCTGGCTTCAAACACTGGGGGATGGATGTTTTGGGGTGACTTGGGAAAAGTTTGGACTCTTGGCTTTTCTTAAATTAGGTTGTCATCAGCCTCAAAACTCACTGCCAACCATGAAAATGTGTGTTATGATCACTGAGTGCATCTGTATTTGTCTGTTGCTGTTGACAGAGGTGTTTGCAGTATTCCAAGCAGTTCATGCATCTGGGCAATGTAGCGGAAACGACTCGGTAAGACCTGCTGCTGCCGCTGTCATCCCCTAAGGTGATCACTGCAGGCCTGAGTCTGCTTCACCCCCCTCAGGATCGCTGGGTTGGTGACATTCTCATCACCTGAAAGGGATGGTAATTGTGAGGCCTGCATCTCCAGGCTGTTCTCAGACCTTGGATCTGAGGCTTAGTCTGCGGCCTGTATCCGGCAGAATGCTCTGTTTGATGTTGCAGCGTGTGGCTTTCCTCTTTTTCAAAGGTTTGAGAAACTGGCACAAGGGTGTAAAAAGGACTTGGACATCCTACAGCTCGCACGAGCACAAGGAATGGATCCCCCAAGCCATCACTTTGAGGAGAGAACTTTTAAAATGATAAGGTGTGTAAAAACAGAGAGAGTCCTCAGGAATTGCTGGCTTCAGCAAACTCAGGTGGCACTAGTGTTGGGCCCAGCCCTCCTGGAAGGACACTCACAGCCACTTAAAGCACTGAGGAGGTGTTCTTTAACTTCTGTGTCCTTTTGTTTTGAGAATATCTCCAGTGTTACCTACTGCCTCCATCTTCATCTCTTATGCTCTGATACTTCAGTGTCCTTCCTCTGCCTGTCTCACTCCATTCTGGTGTCTTTGGGCTTTGTTCTTGGTATTTTTCACTGTGCCTCAGAGGTGTTTTTATCTTGGCTCATGCTCTTTCCTTGCTCTTCTGGAGATCATCTTTGTAGGACTGTGTGCTATTGAAAGAGTTCTGACAAGTGTCAGTGGTATCCTCATCTGGCAGCGATCAGGTGGTGCTGGGATACTGGAGTGAATGTGCTTTTCTGTCTTTGTTTTCACAGGATATTTTCTGAGCTCAACAGCACAGAAATGCACCTTCTTATTGTCAGGGGGATAAACCTACCAGCTCCACCAGGTACGAACTCACAAGGGTGTGTGGCCTTTTCCCCTAGTAGGTCGGGGAAAGCAGTGAGGAAGGAGATTTTCTACCTTAAAGAGCACGTGAAGATCAGACCTTTGTAGCCAGGCACTCATTAAAACAAAACCAGGTTTCAGGCTCAAACACAAAACCCCCTTAAACAGTATTAACAAACAAAGCTAACAGAAGAATAAAGAGAATCTGGGTTCTCTCTGGACAGGGGGAAGAACTTCAGATTGTTGTGGGTCATAGTTTGTTTCATGTGCATCTGGTGTCTTGTTGTGAGTGCACTCTGTAACTCTGCACCATCTGACCATGTGTCGACCCTGCCACAGACAGGAGTTGTTCTGCCAGCGTCACTGCTTTTAGTACCTTCTTTCTGGGGGCTTGTAAGCAATCTCTGCCAGGTTGTCCCAGGGCTGACCAAAGCATGAAGAGGACAGATGTTTTCTTTTGGATGCCAGCTTTCTGTGGATTTCAGCTTCATGGATGGGTTATTCCGTTGTTAAGTAACAGGGCATGAGGCCTACTGCAGATCAGTCAGGTGCCTTTGAAAGTCCTGCTTAGCGCTGCAGATGCAGTGAAAATGCCTGTCTTAGCTGTGTGCGTTGGCTGATTCTTGTCTCGTTCAGGTGTGGCACCAAAAGACTTGGATGCGTTTGTGAAGTTTGAGTTTCAGTACCCAAGCACGGTGAGTGCGTGTCCTGACTCTTTGTTCCTCAGTCTGTGACCCCTGCCATTGTACCAGCTTGTGAGCGCTTCAAGGAGCCAGTGTGGGCTTTCTTTTACAAAGGGAAAGCACTTCCAGGCGTACTGCTTCAGTGCATTTAAGAAACAGATTTGTGCGTTTGTGTATGGATAGCCCTCGTTAGAAGCAATATATGTATACTGCTGCTGATTTTATTGCAGCATACAGATACTGCTTCTTCCCTTAGAACTCCCCAGTGTCATCCTGTTCCCCTCACTTCTAACAGCAGATTTTGGTCAAAAAATACTGAAAGTTGAGCTAGAAGTGCTTCTAAAGAGCTACCTACTTTGACTCTCAACGGAAGCGCTAAGGCTTCTGCTGCTCTCTCCATAGAGCGAAACCAGTTTCTGCTCCTGCAGGACTAACACCTAGCTCTGTAAGAGTCCAGAGCCTAGATTGTTACCTCCTAATAAATTTTGCAGCAATTCCTCTAAGGTATATTCGATTACTTGTGGGAAATTGGTGGTGGTCAGATCACATCTATGTTTAGGTTTGAGGAAGAGCTCTTTTTTAGTGGAAGAGCATGCCCCGTGATGGTGGCTGAAGACAATTGGTGTGTGCAAGTAGTTTTCTGGGGAGTAAGAAAGGATCAGCACTTTGCTTTTAATCTGTTTTTCTTTGTTATTTTGTTGTTATGCTATTGCTTGGCCAGCAAGCAAATGTACCACCTTCCTTCTTCATAGCTGAAGTCAGTTTTGCGAAGTAGCTGCAATAATTAGGTCACGTTGTCCTTGTTCAGCCTCCAGAGATTTAGTTTGTACTCCGCTCTAGGTTAAAAGTTAATTTATTTTGGTGACAGATTGATTGTCAGGCAAAATAATAGTAGGGCAATTCCCTGAACGATTTGTGATGAATTCCCTGTGTAGCTTCTTATTGCTGCTAATGCAGAAGGAACAGAATTACTGTGCCATGGAAGGAGCACAGCTTACCGTGTGATTTAGCAGCTGCAGCCAGTAACCTGATGATGATCGGGCTGAACCGAGTGTGACCACAGAGCTTATTGATGGCACTTGTATTCCATACAGTGTTGTGGCTTGTTCTTCATCCAGTAGTGCAGCCACAGTGAAATCCAAATGTGTTAGTCTTGAAGGTACCATGACCCTCTGTCCGCCTCAACGCCCACCTAAACCTCGTGTTTCCTGTGTAGGTAGGAAGAAGGTGGCAATAGAAACGGTCACTGCTCTGTATTTTGAAACAGTACCTGATGTTTTTGTGATGTGTCTCTCTTTTAATAGGAGCAACCTCAGAAGAGTAAAACACCTGTAATTAACAATACCAATTCTCCAGGTTAGTGCTTCTTTTTGTTTGTTTCAAAAAGGCACATTAGGAGCTCAAACCCAGATGCAGCAGCATTTCTTCACCCTCATCCCAATATTGGTGGTAGCTTTGTGTCATGAAGTAGAGAAATGATCGAGTTACCTGCCATGTTCCAGCTGTTGCTGTCAACCCTGCTGGGAGATGGGCCAGATAAATACATTTTCTATATTAAGTAAGTTAAGTTATTAATTTAAAAATCTCCAGAGATCAGATCTTTTTCAGTGTCCTGTGAGACCGCCAATTCTGTCACGATTTCTGCTAATTGCTAGCATTTCTAAACCTTACAAAGCATCAGTGTAGAAACGGGGTTTTATTTATACTTTCTTTGAACCTTTTGAAAAAACATCCCTTTGTACCTAGAAAACACCAGAATTAGACTTGATTATGTGCAGTCAGCTTACACTCTGAGTTTGGTTTATTGCTGTGTTATTTTTTTCCGGTTCTTGCAGCAAGCAGCCATCGAGTATCAAAACAACTTGGAATTCAATCTCCAAATTGCTAGCTGTTCGTTTAACTCAAAAGCTGTATGTACATTCTCGTAAGAGGGGAAGTCTTAAAGCCCTCACACTGAGGGTTCTGTTCCATGGCTTCCAGTAACTGGATCTGCCCCAGGCTGACAAGCAGACATGAGTGTTGTGGGTAGCACAGCAGCTGTGTGTTGAACGTTGCATTTATGGTGTTGTGAGACCTTCTGATGAGAAGACGGCCTGTGGCATAGTTCTTGCCATGCTCATCGATGAAACCGATGTTGAGACAGTATTAGGTCTGTTACCGGAACAGCCTTTCCCAGTCATTCCAGCCTTCCTGAGGAGGAGGGTCATGCAGATGCAAAATGTCTTTCTAGTGGGCCAAACAGGGCTAGGCAGGTATGAGTGCCTGTAGGTACGCGCATAAGGGAGCACTGCACTTAACTGGACTTTCACAGCTTCCATTTTTCTGTATCTTCACTGTAGAATATAACCAGTTGTTCAAGCTGAACATCAACAGAAATCATCGAGGCTTCCGGCGAGCAATTCGGTCCAAAGGAATTAAATTCGAAGTATTTCATAAAGGGTAAGTTTACAGTGTGCTGCCCCTCATTGCTCCTTTAGTGAGGATTGAAAAGAGTGCTGTGGCTGAAATGTAAAAGCACAAGTGTGCGATTGCTCTCTAAGCTGGCAATAACAGCTGCCCGGTTCTCCTGTCTGAGAACTCAGAGTATGCCTGAGCTGTGTGCCGCCCCTAGAGGGCAAACAAGCAGAAGTGGAGTTGGCTCCTAAGTGGAAGGGCAGATGACGATTACTACATTAAGAGAAACTGGTGACTGTGGAGGTAGCGGTTCAGCATCAGATTGTTTGATGCTTGTCCAATTTGATTTTAACCGTCTAGATCAGAAGGTTTAAGTGTTACATGGGATAAGTGTACAATACTGACGTACAAGTGACAGCAGAACACGAGCAGCAGTAAAGCTGACGATGGCAGAACTAGCATTACCATTTTGTACTTACCTTACAAGGGTCTTCAGATATTTACTGAGTGCTGCTGGCAAGCTGTTAGGCTGTTTGAGAGACAGACTGCCCTCATCTCAGAGATCAACTGGCCGAGATGGCTATTGCAACTGGTGACACTCGGGGGAACCATCCTGTGTCTAGGCTTATTACTGATGTACTCAAAATCTGCGCGGCCGGTGCTCACTCATCCTGCTGTTAGCTGTGATCCTGGTTCTGTCCTGGTGGCGCTTTGTGCTGCTCTTTGTTTCTATCATTGGGACATGCAGAAAGGATCCATAGTTTCTCTGGGGTGGCTTTAATGTTGTAGATCTTGTAATTTATGAGGTAAAGTCCTGTTGTTTTTATTCTAAATCTTCCATTTTTAATCTCTCCATTGAAGCAGTAGCTTCTTTCCTTCCACTTTCTGTATCAATCCTGACTGCTCCACTGCTCTGTTTAAGATTTCACTGTTAAGATCCTGATCTGTTAGGTTTAAAACAAATGTAATCCCTTTTTTTCCCTATTTTTTGCATGCCATTGCACACCTGGGCATATTCGATGCCCTTAGCATCTGGAACCACACGCATTCTTAGGTTCTGAGCTCAGGCTTAAATTCACCCACGGGGAAACATTCTCCAGTGACTCCTGAAGTTGTGAGCCAGCTGTGGGTTGCCCTTGAAGCCTTTAAGACGATCAGCAATAAAACCTGGGCAAGTTTTCTCTTTTCTGGCAGTGAGGGTTTTTTATTCTTAGAACAGGAATTTAAAAGTTAAATACATGCTTGTTCCTGGATGGGGGCAAGGGGTGGCAGTTCCCCATGGCAAACAGCAACTCGGAAGGGGAAAAAAAAAAAAAGCCCGCTGACCTCCTTCCCCCATCCATCTTTCTGGGATAGAAGAGGGCTGCCAGTCCTCCTGCAGACTGCATTTATGCAAGACAGAATTGCAGAAGGTGCTTCCTGCCATGGCACGTGATACCCAAGGTACCAACCAGACCCAGCTGCCTCCCCTTCCCGGTGGTGTTCCTGCTGCCTTTGTATGCCCTCTGCCTCTTGCAGCTGCTTGATTTGCCTGCTTACCTGCAGCCCTGAACAGTGGAGAAAGGAGAGGATTAAGTGATCCAGGCTCTTCTCTAAAGACTGTCAGCTCAGTGTCTTTCCTCGGGATAATGCTTCTAGAAATGCTCATGGCTGTTACAGTTTTAAGGTCTCTGGTAGTTCTTGGTCCATATCCTAAGAATTCTTTTTTCTTAGTGAACAAAGGAAACTTGTTTCAGGTCATATGTATTAAACTTCAGTTTAGAAAACACTTTGAAGTGAAAACCCAGCGATGTATTTTTCCAAAGGAAAATTCTCTCCTTAAGCCTCTCGTAAAACCTTCTGAAGATAAAAGGAGATTTCCCCAGAGGTGTTTGTGAGGCCGTAGCCTGCAGCAAGTTCATTCTGCACTGCAGACTCCATGGAATTGATCAAGGAGGAACCAGTCTTTATCGTTTCCTGGATTAGAAAATGGAAAAATCCTCAAAAGTGCAGGTAGAAGACTTGCTACTTCTCTTTTTAATTTATGAATGAAGTGTCCAACATGCTGCGGTACAGTTACATCATCCTTCACTTGCAGTAAAGGAAGTGCTCCAGCATGAGAGCTAACCAATTCTACACTTCTCTAAACGATCTTGTGAGCCTGCTGCAGTCGTAGCAATGGAGAAGATGGCCTCATCTTTGGAAGGCTTCCTGTCAACAGAACTCACATGGGCTTGTCCTAGAGTCTGCTGCTGTCAGGATTCTTTCATGGACACACTCCAAACTGCAGTGCCAGTAGGCTTCTCAGCTGCTGCTTTAGCTCAGGTGGGTTGTCCACTCCCTTGTCTCATTGTGCTGCAAGGAGACAGACTTGGGCAAACCAGAAGGCAGGTTTGGTGGGACCTCCCTTGGTAATTCTCAGATGTCTTTTGAATGGAAAGAGCCAGCAAATGGAAGGTGCCTTGCAGTGAAACCTGCTGGCATCACTCTGGAGGTGAGGAAAGGAAGTACTGGTCGTGTTGATGTTTTCAAGAAGGTGAAGAATATTCTTTCAGCAAATTTAAAAAAAAAAAAAAAAAAAAGTCCTCCCTCAAGGCTCTGATAATGAAGCGCATCAGGATGAAAATGGATAATGTCCAGGCTGCTGTAGGATTTCTTGAATATTGCAGGGTCATCAGGTGCAGGACCAGCAGTTCAGAAGGGTTGTTCTGTGCTGGTTACTTCACCACAGGATCATGAGGCTCCGTGAGATCATCTTCAGAGGTTTCAGTGCACTTCAGGTCTTGCTTGATACCATCTTCATGTCTCAGTGATAATAGGAAGAAGGATGGATTCTTTTTGTTTGCTCGTTTTTGTTGTTTTTCTAAATGGAATGAGTTAACAGTGGAAACTAGAATTTCTGGCAGATTTCCTGTCTCAGCCATAAACAGGCAGGGCTGCTTCTATTTCTTACCTCCAGATTTCTAGGTTTTAGTTACTTATGAGACCCTTTGAAGAGTGATTTCAGGGAGGCGCTTGGATGTAGGCAAAGAAGCCCAGCACTCCGAGATGAACGCTTGTATGGAAGCAGTGAGTTCTAGCTGTTGCCTTTGGAGGAGTTTGTCTGGGTAAGGATCACACCACCTCTGTTATGGTGATGCTGGATGTCTTGCTGATAGAACTGCTGAACAGAAGTGGCTGTAGCAGAGAAAGGTCCAAGCTGATTATTTTCCTCTCAGGTAAAAACGCTCTGTGTTTAGTTTAAGCAGAAGATGAATTGCAAAACTACAGTTCTTCGGTGTTGAAAGTAGCAGTGTGAAGGTGAAACAAAATGGTTGTTGAAATGAGATGCTCCCACTTGTTGAAATCAAATGTTTTGATTTATCTAAGTTAAACAGAATGATTCATGCGACTTTTTCCTAATAAGTAGCTTGCCAAAACCAGCATGTGCCTGTGAAATGTTTGTTTTGACGAGATGCAACTTTCGTGGGCAGTTTTTCAGCCTGTTCTACTCAGCAGCCCTCTGTGAGGATTGATGCTAGTCCTGGTGCTAGGCCATGCTGCCTTGTCACGCTGCGCAGGGACGAAAGCTGCTGCCCTTCCACGTGCTAGTTCAGCATCCAGCTGCCTGTCTTCACTGTTCTAACTCGTCTGCAGGAGAGCAGTCAGGAAAGGAGTACTGCAGGGTCTTGTCCTTGTGGTCAAGTTCACCAAGGGTTGGCCCCATCCACCCTGGCCGTGTGGTTCTAGGTCCTGGGTGTGTTGATGGTGCCAACAGTGATGACTCTTGCTTTTCTCTCTCCTTAATGTTCTTGAGAAACCTTCCCCTTCCCACTAAGGAAGATTTCTTTGCAACAGGTCCTTTTTCAGAAGTGACAAGCACGTGGGAACAGCACACTTGAAACTGGACAAGCTGGAATCAGAATGTGAAGTTAGAGAGATCATCGAGGTAAGTTTTCTGGGTGAGGTGTGTTCTAGTAAGCAGTATCTGAGCATGAAGGGACGATGAACGTTCACGCTGTGTAAATGTTGCATGCACCGATGACAGGTTTGTGTTGGTTAAGTTTGCTACAGTGGGCCATATAAGCTCTCGAAGCTTGTTGTAGCTGTGACAGTTCTGGTACTGGGAAGTTCTGGAGGACTCTGTTCCGCACATCTTCGGTATCAAGACGGTTTTCTTTGGGACCAGAAATTCAGATGATCCCCCAAAATATTTGTGGTTGCCTGAGGCACCGTGCTCGACATTATTGTTTGGCTGCGTGCTAAGTGCCCTTCTTTTTGTGGTTCTTTCAGATTTTTGATGGCAGAAAACCCACAGGAGGGAAACTGGAGGTAAAAGTGAGACTCAGGGAGCCCCTCGGTGGTCAGGATCTTCAAACAGTTACAGAAAACTGGCTGGTCCTTGAGCACTAGTCCCTATATGAGGTATGAATACAGCATCTAGAGATGGTCTGGCCAGAATTTAACAGGGCTACAGATGAATTCTCCATGAAATAATGTCTTTTGTTGACATTGACCTAATTACATGGCTTTGATAGCATTCATCTTTATATTTCTAGTGGTGAGTTGACATAATTTCAGAAATGAGGTTACAGGATCTTCATCTCATCTGTTTGTGTATCAAGATGCCGTTGTACTGTGACAGCATGTAGAGAGTCCTCTTGGACCATGACCTTGCTACACAAGCATGGAACAAAAGCCATCCTTACCCACGGAAAACATGATGTATGCATAGAAACTTTCTAATAAGCAATCTCTCATCTTTCCCTTGGCTTCCTGAAGTCTCTGGGCTCCCTCTTCCTTAGCAGACAGTTCAGCTTTGCTCTCATAGATGGCAGTTAATATCCATCAGCTTCACAGTGACATCACCTGCTTGCCACATCTTTGCTTGCAAACTGTGTAAGCTTTTACAGATTTCGAGGTCTTGTTTTCAACACGTGAGTCTGAATTTGAAGCCCTGAGCAACTTGTTTGGCAAAATGATTTCTTCCTCACAGTGAAGGAGGGTCATAAGCTGCCCCAAGCTTCAGGCTGGCTAGGGGATGTGTTTGGGGGCAGCCTGAGGCAATAGCGTGGTCCTGTGCATTGACTGGGCACCGAAGCATTTTCTGTCGCTAGAGCTTAATCATTTCACTCTGAGTTTTCTACTTGACCATCCAGAAAATTCATGTCAGCATTTTACATGTGACCTTGAGTTGAGAACATCTGTTATCATTGAACTCAAGTAATTTCATTTTCCTTTTTTCCCCTAGATCTTCAAGGATGCTGAGGTGTGGGATGAACACGTATGAAGAGAGATGCTGCTAGCTGCAAGCACCAAAGACGTTAAACGAATGCACTACTGAACCTAATGTCTATTTTGGTAACAGCCATAGTGCTTATTAATAACTTCAAGGCAAATGTAAGGCTCTGGAAATTTGCTGCTGCAGGGTGTTGTTATTTGTCTACACAAAATAGACAGAATTGCCTTAATGTGGGACTACTAACGTAGCACCGGGACGAATGTTACATTAACTATGCATAGTGGTGTGTGCAAGGTTTAGCCCTCTAAAAATACTCCTGAGGTAGTGCAGAAGCTTTTCAGTCAAGCTACAGGTAAGACCTTTACAGGATTTTTTAAGTGTCCAAGCACCCAACACGGTACAGTAAGCAGTTTGCTACAGCTTCTTCTGTTCTTTCTTACCAAGGCTGTCGTTTCCCCTACCCTCTGCCCAGTATCTGTTTCCTAAAACAGGGGGGAGAGAACTCAGGCAGAAATCTAGGAGCAGTGTCCCCCCTCCTCTGTGCTTGCCATTGCAACCAGAAGTTTAACTTCGTGGGATGCTGCCCTTCAGAAGAGAAGAATGCAGCACTCCTTAGCAGCAGGTGTTCACAGATCTACATTCTTGTTCTGGCTACCAGTTGTCTGCCATGCTTCCTGCACTGCTTATTCCAGTGCAGCCTGGGTACTGTGCCTTCATCCTTTCCTTTTTTTTTTTGGTTTATTTAGAAAAAAGAGGTATGCTAGACTGCTGCTTCACAAAGTTCATTATGTTTTTTACAAAAAAGAGGCTTTACAGTTCTTCCAGGTGATGGGAAAATAGCCACTCTGTTGTGTAGAAAACTGGATTATGACTATTTTCAGGAACGCTTTTAATCGGCAGCATACAAAAACTGGTACCAAATACACTGGTGTTCTTAAGTCTCTGCGAGCCGCCTGCAGTGACTGATTCAAAGGGGAGGGAGTGCCCACACAGAGGCTGGAGCACGGCCACGCGGTTTGGGTAGGACATGGCTGCGGGCGGAAGAGTCCAGACAAGTAAGGCAGCGCTGCCTCTGTCTTCCTGAGCAGATGAAGACAATACAGGATTTAGGTTTTAATTTCAATAAATTTAATATACAAAACTACATGTTGAAAATAAAAATATAATATGCAGTTTTTTGCAGTGTTAACTAACTGAATTTTAAAAGTACAATTTTTTCTAAAACAAGTACTCATTTCTTAACAACATGGTAATTAAGGTCATTTAAAAGGCTATGGTTGAAGCAGACATGTCAGTCACCAGTTGATAGTGTTTTGCACAAACGTAATCCAAACTTGTATGACTTTGGGGGCAAAGGAAGAGAAGATTTTTCACCTCTTTTACTGCATTATTAAGCATAACAATGCAACTAAGGTAACTGGGAAGCTGCTGCTGTGGCAAAGCTGGAGTGCAGTCTCTAGAAGGTTTTTTACTTAGTTTATGGAGCTCCTTTCCAGATACTGAATCTTGCCTACACCATGTCGTGCTGCGCTGTGTCCCAAAGTGTGCAAATACAGTGGGCGGAAGGGAGGCTGAGTAACCTTAGTCCTGCTCCACTGCACAAACACAGAGGGAGGCTATTTGTTGCTATCGTTGCATCAGAGGTTAAGGTTTGTCCGTGGTGAAACGTAAAGCCACCCACCTTTTCCCAAGCGCAGGAGGTAAGGCTGTACTTGGTGTACACCTAACAGGGTGTTTCTGGTGTGCTACCTCTTGCTGGCCAACTTTTATCTCTGGAGTTGGACCCTAGTGTGGCCTTTCTTCTCTGGATGTTGGGTGGCAACAGCTGTAATTTGCTATACATTTGTAAGACTTTGCTTTTTTTTTTTTAAAGCAGTAGCTATTTATTCAGAAATGCACTCTGTACATATACTGTGCTGTCCTCACTTAAAATACAACGTTCTAAGTACAGTTACCTTTTCCTCTGCCCAGCTAACGCTGCGTATTTGTTTAAAAAACATAGCAGCGGTCTCACAGCGGCCTTGCACTTCTCTTTGTGTGAAAGGACGCCTGTATCGCTCAGACAGCAGGAACAGAACGCTCCCCACTGCACCAGCAGAACTGATTGCAAGTGGGGACAATGCAAGGTCTGAGATACTGGGTTAACTGTAAGTAACCTCTCCCTTTCCACACTAATTTTCTGTACAGACAGCGGGGGAAATCTTCCCCCCTTCCTGGGAGGGGCTCAGACAACAGCTTTGCATGGCTCAAAAAGCAAACCCCTTCTGCCTTCGTTAAGACTGTGGGACCACCTTTCCTCTGGCTGAGTCTCAGTTCCAGCTTCACAACGCTGTGGCAGGTGTGAGCAGCTGCTTCCCTTACTAATGCCCTCTCACGTGAGACCAAGAGCACTGGGCCAAGTGCAAGTTTTCAGAGCTGATCAGAAAGCCTTTTTCAGCAGAACATGCAAAAACAGCCACTCTATACTTTATCACAGGTAAGCTTTTACATGGTGCTGCTAATAGGAAGTGCAAGCTGTCTTGTAGTACATGACACTAGCGTTACACTACAGCATACAGCAGGGAGGAGACTGAAAGCTGCCCTGGGTGGAACTTTCCTTTAAGAAACAGGACCTACTGGGGAAAAGGGAAGAGATAATAACTGCACTTTAGGACTAATATTTTCTCTGCTTGTGACAGCTATCTGAAGTTTATACAGATTTGTAAACAAAGTAGAGAATAGCAGAGATGTTCTAGGAGATAAGAGAGATTGGCTGAGGTGACAAGTTCTTTTATAGTAAATAGAGGGGGGGAGAAAGTCAACTAGCTTATTTCACACACAAAACTGCAGTTTACATAATAACGCTTCCAGAGAGATGCTTGCCCTTCTCATTTGGACTCATACACAAGTGTAGTTATGGCTAGGTAATCTTTCCACATCTCTCAAGGGCTGCCCCAAACATATTTCAACCAATAATCTGGTCAAAATAATGTAAACGTTACTTTTTAATGTCTACAGAATAACCACAAACGGCGTTATGATGAGGTCAGAACGGAGGTCTTGATTGTTGTTTCTTACTTGTCCATCTACAAACAGTACAAGATTGGAGTTTCACTTTTTATTTATGCCCCAGTGATCTTTGCACCCGTTTGAGCATTTTAGAGTACACGACTGTAAGTCTTTAAACATGAGCATTTTTCTAAACAGTAACAGAAGTATTAGCTGCAAGGATAGCATAGCCATGTTGTAGTATAGAAGCTGCCCTGATCCTCTGGTTGTTGACAATGCATAGAAGATTTAGAATTATGGAACAACTGTCCCTCCCTCCCGCCACCCCCCAAATCCCCTTAATAGTGTTACCAAAAGCTTAATTTTCCAGTTTTAAAGTGCAAATGATTCAGATACAACTGCTGCTGGAACAGGTCTGAACAGAAAATGAAGTCCTCTTATGAGATGTTTTCCAGAATATAAAAGATGAGCTCCATTATGACTGGCCCCTCACTCAGCTGACATGCCCCTCCATGAATCACCGGAACTAAGGCACTGTCCAGGTCATTCATGTATTGAGAGGGCAGTGGCTGTCCATTACTCCCAGCTTGATAACCAACCTAAAAAAATACAAAGTAAGAGTGGGTTTCATACAGAACAGGACAGCAGGTAGTAAGAAGCGCTGTGCAGGAGGAAGGTGAGCTGTGTGAGATGCCACAGTCTGTGCCTGGGGAAGTGGGGCAGAACAGGATGCCAGCGTTAAAGCAGCTTCACCATTTGCTTTTGGTTTTCTCTGTGTTCCCAGTGACTGCCTAGACAAAAGCAGCTTTTTCTTTCCCCTCACTGCTTCACCAAAGCAGCAGGCACCACACCCTGCACTACCAGATGGAGTCATGCAGTACTTGAAAGCTGGATGATACAAAGAACACTTCCACTGAGGCAAGGGCAGCTGGCTGGCCAGGAGACCCTTCTCTGCTTGTAGTGTTCACTGTGAAGCACTCTCGAGGGGAGCTCCCATCTGTTTCTCTGCCTCACATGCTCGTGAAGGATGTTTTATGCTCACGCAGGAATCCATTTAATCTACCCCCATCTGGAAAGGCCAGCTTAGCATAGTCTCTCGGCAGGCGACAAACCTGCACCTCCAAGGGCTGTTTCCGGGTGCTGCTAGTGGCATGTGGGAGTCAAGCCTCACTGTTTATTCATGCTATGTGCTGCTTTTCCCAGTTTTAACAGGTTGCCCCAAACACCAAATGATAGCAGTACCAGATGTGCATCTTGATACTGGTTGTGCTTTAGCCCACAGAATGATTGCAGCAGAGTATTCCTTCTATGGGGGGGAAAAAGGAACAACCCCCCCCCAGTTATTAAAGTGAAACCAGACAGCCTTACCTGATCTGAGTCAAGAGTAACGCGCAGACCAAGCTTAGTCATCCCGTCTTCTTTTAACAATTTAAGATGAGGACAGAGAGCTAAACAGAAAGCTTTTGCCACATTTTCAGTCAGCCTGCTGTGATCGGCTGGGTCACTCAGACCATTATGTTGCTCATCATTTTCCAGGAAAAACACCTGAAGGTAAGAATTGAGACATAGCACTTGGATATTTTCCAGAAAATAAAGTTATTGAGATGCCATTTTAACTTCATATGAAAGAAGATGTTCCCTGAGCAGCTCTTCTTGACATCAGTAAGACACTGATGACACGACACCATAGGGGAAAAACACCCACCCTTCAAACAATAGATATTAAACAGCCATGTTCTCTAAAACCTTTCAGTTCTGGTGAAACATCTCACTATGGAAATCCACTATACATTGCACATGGGTGTTTTTTTTTTTTTTTTAATTAAAAAATGCTTTTGAACAGATGTTCACTTCAGAAAATTCACATTTTTAGTGAAGCCACCTCAGCCTGATGAAATTTGTATTGTCACTAAATTTATTTCTGTTGATCCTAAGCGACCTGGGGAAAAAAAAGACAGTAGGGTGGCAAGCTGCAGAAAGATTGACTTGGTTCCTCCTGCACTGGTGAAGTGAAACGCTTCAAGAAGTCCTTTTCATTTCAGCATTTGTGTGCTGGCAGAGTCACAGCCAACATCACCTATGCAAGCGTTTTTTTAATGCAGCAGATGCTGCATGCAATGTATGTCACAGCACCTTCATTTTGACTCTGAAATTTTAGGAAAGGTGGCTCAAAATAGCATTTTAAAAAATAATTACCAAAATTCATCTACTTTTAAAAAGGCAGCTTTTAACACAAAGTACACATGAAACCAGCTGTTACCTTGGGTAGCACAATGAGCAAACAGTTCTGTGGTTCTCCCCACGTTCAACAACAGAGCAGGAGAGGTGGTGGCCGGGGTAAAGCAGGCTGCAGAGGACGGCCCTGATAGCAGGCTGAGCTGCACATCAGTGGCGTGACACTATTCTGTACTGTGCCTTGCTGAAGCTGTCCCTGTGCATAGAAAACCTGCTACGGGTTTGTTTTGAAGAATTTGCTGCTTTGATTTTGGTAATGTAGGGAGCGCAGGTTGAAGGAAGACTGCTGTAGCTGCAGCCCCAAGTGCTCCGTTTGCCTGACTTACCTCTGTCCACCGAATGACCTTTCCATTTGCCTTGTACTCTGAGCCATGAAATATCTTCACGCTTGTTATAGACTCCATTGATTTGCCATCAATAGGGCTTACAACACTGCACAAGTGGAGAGAAAGGGTAAATTCCTACTTAGGAGATAAGAGCAGAGAATATTACAAAGCAGAAGTACATCACAGATCAAGGGACAGCACCTCAGGTACACCCAAGTCTTCCAACAGGACTGACTCATAACTGAGTGCTCTGCAATTTGAAGTAAGCAACTTACCTCATCAGTTTAATGGGGCACTGGCCAAAACTAGCCTCAGAAGGGAGATCTCCAAGCAAAGGGTGCCAAACCAAGTGATGCTGCATACAACTGCTAACTGTGATGCTGATTATAGGCCTGGATCTCCAGTGAGCAGCTTTTTGGAATGGGCTCCTAGAGGCAGAGTGATCTGCTGTCCCCTGCAACTCCTGCCCTGACACATGGGGTCCAGGACAGAGCTTCTGCAGGTTTTCAGCAAAGCTTTGCACCACAGCTGAGCTCTCATCAGGTGTTAAGACAGCAATAAGATGTGCTTCATGTGGACTTGACTTTTATGCATTTATAACCTTGGCATAGGCCAGCGATACCTGAAAACACTACTTACAGCACAGAACGTGTTCTCTAATATTTCATTACAGAACCTAAGACTGACCCAACAGAGTGCCTGTACCTACAGAAATACCGTCCTTTCTGGGTGCCGACTCCTTTAAGATTGTACCCAGCGCAGCAGCACTTTACCACCATAAGTACTTTGGCTGCCATATATGCTTTTCCCTTGGCTTAACTATCACGGTACAAAACACACTGCTGGTGTTCAGCAATTTTTCTTCCAGCACTGCTTAATGCAAACTAAGCAACAAGAGTACAACGTGACCATGATACACAGGGTTCAGCTGAGCGCTGGAGACAGATCAGTGGTTTCCAGTAACTGGAGATGAGCAATGGCAAAATAATCCATAGCATTGACAGCTTCCTAAATTGATGCCCCAAAGCTCTGGTGCCTCAGTTCCATTCTCGTTACATTTAATTGCATCTTATCACTCAAAATAGAGGAATAAGCTTGTAACTCCTATTGATTGGAGAGCCCACGCACCTTGTAAGATCAATTAAAATATTTAACAAATACAGTTAAACACCTCTGCTTACCCCTTACTGAAGTTTTTATCATCTTCTACCCACTGAATGTGAACGTGTTCCTGAGGATCTTCAGCATCTACTTTGCCACAAGTGATGGTGAAGTCTTTCATCTCTCTCAAGGCCTGCCTCAAGGAGTCCATGTTCTCAGCAGTTATCTGGACCATTACTCCATCTAGGGAACCAAGAAATCCTCATAAGCCAAGACAAGCCGCAAGGAACTGATCTTATAAAGAAGAAAAACATCCTTCCTCTTCTGAGCAACAGTAAAAATAAAAATCTGTTTTAACACTACACAAGCCCATTCCTGAACTCTCAGATTCCTAAAACATAGAGCACTGATGAGCGCCGATCAGGGAAAACACAAGGATAACATGAAGACCATCTACCAGGTAAAGTCAGCTATAGCAATGGCCTTACTCGTGTGCCTCGAAACATGACACCTGCTCCAGGCAACCCTCAGAAACCACACGTGACTGCCTCCATCCGAATATCACCTCTGTTGGCACTGCAGGCAGCTCTCAGCACTGACATTTTTTGTGAATTCAGTGCTTTACCCTGGCAGTGGCAGAAGACAGAGAATTTGCATTGGATCAGCCTAAAGTAGAAGTAATTTAGGAATGATACAGTTCCCCAATGCACCGAATCCTTGTCTGAACTCACTTGTACTTCTGTCTCGTATTACAACACCAATTTAGTCAAAAAGTGGTATAATGACCTGCGTACTGATGTACCTTCACCTGGCTGCTTCCCTGCCCTGTCCGACCACTCACCTACGGACTATGACCTTGTATAGCTACAAGCTCTTGAGCTGGCACAGCTGAAGGAGTTCCTCCTTGTCAGTGGGGCTCAGCTAACCAACCGGACGCGTGGGCTTCTTGCATACCTCACTCCAACTGTAAGGAACAAACTTAAAACACTCCTGTCTGCACCATCACAGTGCGGTGAGCTGAGACCACAAAGGTACGTAGCTCAGCTAACAAGCAGTAACTGCTTGCATTCTGGTGTACAGTCATGATTTATTTCTGTCATGTGCTAAGTGGAACAGAAGGGTGAACCAACTCGGAGAGGTACAAGAACAATACTCTTGACTTTTCATGTTCTTATCTGATCACACAGTATAAACAATGCACGTGCAGAGCTAGTAGGGAACACTGGAAGTTTAGCAGGGTCTCTCCTGGTCAGCGGATTACACCTTCCACATTTCTTAAAGTCACAATTTCCTCATTCAACCTAAACCAGTAAACTGATACCAAGATCACAAGTCAGGTATTTTGTATTTTATCCTCATTTTCTTGTGACCCTGTTCTAAAGGATCTGGACAAGTTCCCCCTCATTAAAGGAAGCAAGTTTTTTGGCTAAAAAGTAAGATAAAGCTGAAGCAGCAGCTCGATTCAAATGCCCAAGGCATAATAGCAGCCCTGATAACTGCACAGCCGAGCAGCGGTGAGAGGGACGCAGTGTGCTTTAAATAAGCAGTCCAGTTCTTACCTTCTACTATACTGGATTTGGCAAGGTAGCCTGAAGAGGATTTTAAAGCTCCACTGAACACAAAAAAGCTGGCACCAGTCACTGCAACAACAACAGGAGTGATTTAGTGAGGCTTCCATCAAAACAGTGCATCACAGAAGAATCAGGTATCACAGCTCTATCATCCAGAGAGGCGATTAATCTCAATCAGAACAAATGCTGCTCAGAATTATGGTGACTTTAATGCATGTTACATGCTTGGATGTGGAATGGCAAATCATCCAGTTGTTTTCTAAACTGGTCAGTAGTTTTGTCAACCTTAATAAATGCTTCTATTTCATCACTCTCTCTCCTCAAAAACACCTCTAAGTTTCAAGACTATTAGTTTAGGGTAGCCGATTACATAATTCACTTCTAGAAGTCCTCACACAGCTGGCAAAGACTATGCGCGAGCTGCTTATGGATCACGCCGTAACACCAACCCAACGGAAAGAACGCAGCTCAAAGCCAGCTGATTTAAAATAAAGGTCTTTTAAATGACCACCAGGCATCACGAAATACCTGCTGGAAGTCCTTCTACTCATCCCATATGTAAAATGAACTGAACTCAGCCTAAACCATCAGTCCTGAGCAACGTCTGTGCCAGCACGCTCACTGGATATGGGGATCCTTGCCAAACATGGAAGTTGGCCTCTGCCTTGTTCTCATTTGGAGACAGTATAAATGTCTTTGCCAGAAATTTTCCCCAAAAGCCAAATATTTAAATTCTCAAAACACTGCTGCTGCATCATTTCAGCCTACTGTAACAAAAATAATGCCTGGAAATCAGATGGTCTGACTGAGGTAGACACAAGGGGATTCTGGAAGATGCTTCAAAATGCTGCTGCTGTTTTTCCTGTTCACCTTTCCCTCCTACTAAACCTAATCTTCCTCCTGTCACACAGTCTATGGGCCAAGCACAGACAACCCCAGTCCCACCTCTTGTCTCCAGTAACGCCAAAGGCTGCTGTCATTTAATGTAGAGGTGGTGCCTACGGCAGTTACGGCACCGCGACCTCTGGAGCATCGCATGCCCTAAGCTGTACTGTGCAAGCAGCATTCCCATATTTACAAGGGAGCAAGCTGCTATGTGCTCTATTTTATGGCTGCTTCACCTGTGAAGCTGCCAGAACACCTCCCTGGCAAATTCCGAACAGCACAGAACAACACACCGTTGACCTAGGAAGCGTGATGAGGACTGTACACGGGACATAAACCACACAGCGTGCCCCCTGGCATCTGAGATCTTGGATTCCGCAAGGGGAATAAAGCACCGAGGGGCTAAAAGGCAGATGATAGAGCAACGCGGTGCTGTTCTGTACGTTGCACGTCTAACTCACAAAGCTGCCCGTTCAGTAACGCCAGCAGTCAGAATGTCTTCTCTGAACTTCTAGCAGAAACAGTGACATACCAGTGACCCAACCCTGCCAGGTCCACAAGGCCACGTGCCATAACGACGTAAGAAAACCAGCAAAAGGAAAGTCACATGGAGCACCATGAGGGCACGGCTCCTACGGGCCCTGTTCTCACCCTTCCTCGGCTGATTGTGGATGCTGATGGCCTGCGTCTGGTAATTCCCGTCGTCGTTCTGAACACACACCAGATGCGAGTCTGCTTTCTCATTGAAGCACGCTCCCCCTGCTAGAACATGCTCATTGGATTTGTTCATGGCTTTCATCATCTGCAAACAAAAACATTTACCATATTTACCCTGTTTGTCAAGCAATACCTTAAAGAGGTGACTCTTGGCACAGTTTAACTAGACAGAGAAAGGCTCTCTAGAGGAGTGCTCAGTCCCGTGTCGGCCACACTCAGGCACTCAGAACCATGAGCTGCTTTTGAAAAGATGGTTCAGGTCTCGTATCAGCTAGATGTTTTGAAGTGTCACCTTTCATGTAATTAAGGTAACTCTTAAGAAGGATTGCTGACCTACAGCTTGCAAAAGCTGCTTTCTCTAGCTGTTCTAAAAAACACACTCAAATGAAAAAATATTAGACAAATGTTGGGAGGAAATACCTGGTTTGTTTACACTACTACAGCTGCTCAGGAGGTAAGCCACAAACTGTACTGACTGCCTTCACAGGTCAGTGCAAGACCGGCACTCGCAGCATTTAATCCTGGTTCTGCCACGAGCGGATACCAAAGCTTTGGTGTCTCTGTGCTTCACCCACATGAACTGGTGAAAATGGGATCAATGTTCCATTTTCAAAGCTTTTTAAAGGACTTGAATCACATCCAGAAATCGTTTTAATTCTCAAAGGATGCTTCCAAAAAGCACCCAGAAATGTCTGTGATGTATCTGCACTTCAGTTTTGCCGATTATCATCTAATATATACCTAGCTATGTTTCAACAAAACATTCTTCTGAATTATGCAGCTTCTTTCATTTTCTCTTCTCTTCATGTAGGCTTACACTATGAGACTTCTGATCTAAAATAAAAACTGAAGGAGTCATCTATCTCTGGAATTTGTTTCAAAACCAAAAATCATGCATCTGCTTAAAAGAAAAAGGGTGATTAAATTACATCTTCTCTGGCGAAAACCCTGAAGAGAAGAAAAACGTTGACCTCTGTTAAGAGCACTCATACTCCTGTCCGCTGCTTCCTGGAGCTGATAAGCATGCACAATACACCCAACACATTTATCTTTCTCAGTCTAACAGAACACCTTAATTACAGTGTCAGGAACATTAGTTGATGCTCACTGTTGACAAACGTGCACAGGTATAATGTTTGGGGAGGAAACTTAATTAAGATCTTGCATCAGGCAGCAGTGTATTTCATTATCTAGTTTACCATGCCATGTCCCAGGAACAAGAAGTCAGCTCAGCAGCAGCCATCTTTATGGAGGCCAGCAGCTGCCTTTAGCATAACAAGAAGCCATGGACAGGGCAATTGTTTTTTGTAACAAGGCAATTTATTAACAATGACAGTCTTCTTTGCCAGGGGACTAAACAGTTTCAGACAGGCAACTGAGTATCACTAGAAGCTGTAGAAAATTAAAATCATTTTGAAGAAAAAACTATATATTTAATGGAAAAACTATATATTAATATTTAATTTGTTAATTACAGTCTGAATTCCCCACATTTAATCCCTGCATGAGATTTAGAATGAGTTTTTCACTTTCAAGATAGAAAAGAGCATAACTCAAACTAATTAAATATAAGAGGAAAAAAGGAAAAGTCTTGTGGTTTAATTCACCTTAATTTAAACTACAATCGGATGAAAAAGGTAATTCAGCCTTTCAACTGAGTGGCAGGCAGCAATGTTAAATAAAAAACACTTTCTCCTTTTAAAAAGCAGAGTCCTTGCTTCACATTGAAAGAGAACCCAAGCACAATGCAGAGATTTTGCTATGCTGCATAACAGGAATTTCAACATCTGATTCAGAACCGAAGCTAACCCGCTTGTAACCACCAGGCACAACTAACACTGAACTGCATCTAGTGTGCCAATCTGTATTTAATGCATGCAGACTTCTCTTCCATGCTCTCACAACAGCACCAAGAATTAATACAGCTTTTAAACAGACCCTTTATCTTCTTGCTCCATCAGCTTCCTCTTTTCAAACTTCACATAAAATCATTTTTTCCATTTTCTATTTCTTCATTCTCGATATTACTTTGCTTAAATGCTTCTTGTAGGGAAATTCTCTCACAAGATCAAGCTGTATTCTGCTCTGATACTACAAGAACTTTTACAAATACTATTTGCTCTGGAGGTTTGCTCTTCTCCCAACTGCTGATTGCTTTCAGCATACCACCTTTACCCCCTACTGTCCAGACTGACCACAGAATTAATCACCTCCTTCATTGCCCTCTTTCACTACGTTCAGATATCCCCCAGCCCACCTTTCACGATGTCACTAAATCCTAAAGACACTGGTCGGTTTCCTAACACCAGAAATCAAGTATGAAACTGAGACACAGAGAGATATTTTACATAAAAGCAATCCAACAAATACTAATATATGCTGCAAGCATACATGTACAGCATAGATGAGAAGAGGTAATGCACTTCTTCCTCCTGGTTTACCTCAAGCTTAAAGTTTGTCAGCTTCCTTGGCTCAAATCAAAATGGTATTTGCAGTCCTCTAATATTTTCTATTATTTATAGTTATACTTTATATGCAAACAAATGAAAAACTGAAGAAAAAGAATTGCCTTCTTCCTGTGGAGCCACCATCACTTGCTCTCAAAATGTATTCATCATGCATTTATCAACCCATTTTGAGGCAGTTTTCCCAAGTGGTAGTGAACAGAACAAAATTCCGTTAGTCCCCAGGTCTTCCAACCACAAAGAAACTGTAAACAAATGTATTTCTTTAAGCATTACCTCATTGTATCTGTTGCTGGGAATTTTGATGCTGGTTTTTCTGACTTCCATATCGACCACTAAACCCTGGACCACAGGCAGCGAGTACTGATAGTTTCTGAAGTCCTGGGAATTAAAACAAGTTTTAAAATGTTAAGCACGTTGATCACCATTAACACTGCAGGTTTCATAACTACCCTAATGACCATCTGATAGCTGGTTAACATAAGTGTAATCAGAAACTTGGAAAGCAGGGAGGGAGAGATATACCACAGCTTGTAACCTGCATAATCCAAGTACACAAACGAAAAAACATGATCGTGCCTGTTAGTCATTTCACTGATTTCCTTACAACAAAATTAATATCCTCCAGCCTTGAATGCCATCACTGTATGTAAGAAAATTTGTTCTGTGTTCTGTTACATTACTGGATGGAGTTACTAGTGACTAGAAGTCACGCATCATAGAGAATTTTCTATGTTGAAAATATTTGCGAAGTAGGAAGAGCCACTAAGTTCACTGCAGTTGAAGCTCTCTATAATCAGAGAGCTGTGACCAAACACTGAGATGACCTAGCACTTCTGAGGAAGGAATCTGAGCTCCTACTGCACTTATTTCCAGACCCAAACACTCTCAGGTGGCCAGGCTTGGGGTGCTGTTTCAGGAATGTTTTTACAATTCACACGTTGTCAAAAGCGACCATGCAGTACCAGTACCAGCAGGCACTTCACCCAAATGCCCACTGTTTCCTCTTGGCAGCTTCTAGGCGTGCCAGCCACTGTGTGCAACAAGAGTCCAGCTCTCCCCACACTGATCGATGCACACTGACGGAACATGCAAACAGTCTCAGCACTTACTGCAAGAAGGTTCATGATTGTGTGTCCGGTCTCTCCAAACAAAGGCTTACGAAATCTGACACTAAAAAGCGGGCACGGATAAACTAGGATAAAATAAAACAGAAAAAGTCAAATTCCAATTTGCATATTGAGATTCTGCAGAAACAGACTCACATACAATCTCCTCGGTTGAATGTGGTAAGCAGTAGCAAAAGAGGAGATTGGAAAGAAGACCAGAGTTCAAAAAGCAGAAGGGAAGAAGGGTGTAACTTTACAGCGCACCTTACACGCCATGGCTCCTTGCCCACCACGCTAGAAGCGATAACAGCGATTACACGGAATGCTTCTGAGTGCCACACCACAACGCTGAACTCACGATCTGGACACTGACTGCAAAGATGCCTTTCTAAATGCCTTCTTCAAGATGCTTCTTGGAAATGGCTTCTCCCTTTTTTATGACCATCCTGTCAGCCTTCCCTACAGCATCCTAACCCTGTAGCTTCTGTTGCTGACATGTGACATTTGAGTGATAATACTGAGATTACTTCATCTTCTGTCCTCATAATTTCATAAGAATGTGGCAAATTCTCTACAGGAGCATGAAGAGGACATTTACAGTACGTCAACAATGTAAAATATCTGCATTCCTTGGCTGACTTAGCCATACCAGTAAAACCTATGACGTAATTCAAGGTGCAGTGTGTGGATCTGGCTACATTACATGACATGCAACAGAGCTTGAAACATGACTCTTGCAGTAACATGTAAGGTCAAGGTTTTCTGAATACATATTTGAAGGAAGTTTCCTGAACTATCCTCAGGCAACCACCCAGCCTGATTTTCCAAAGTGCCACACATCTTCACAGTTCCCACTGTAGTCAGAAAGGGCTGCAAAATGCTCAGCAGGGTTGAATTAAATCGTCATGATTTCCTTATAGAAATAAACTCCAGCTTTTGCACACTGATGAAGCATCTGGAAGGTGTCACAGCTCCTGCACACGCACTGACACACAGCTGACCAACTCAAGCACAGTGTCCTGATGCACCAAGAAATGAAGAATTTCCTGTGCCTGCCACCCTGGCTGCACAGAGCAGCTCAGCTACGCTCCAGGAACACTGGATTCCCTGCACTGGAGCTGCATGGTTGATCTGCAGATACTCAGCAGCCGTTTCTGAATAACTAGCAACCCTGAGGGCTGCACATCCAGCAGTATTGGACAAAAGGCAGAAATCTGACAAATTCCACCAGAAAAGAGGACGTACCCAAGGAACCTGGGACATAGATGCAGCCCTTACCTCGAGGGGGCTGAAGAAGTGATCTGCATCACAGCACTGTGAATATGCCCAAATCCAGCCCTATAGAAATAACTCAAACCCTGGCTTCCCATTAAACCCAGAGCAGGTACTTCTGCCTGCGAATATCAAAACATTTGTTTCTATGCTCAAAAACAGATGTCACATCCAAAACATGAGCATCTTTGTTTTTCTAAATGTTGATGGGAATAAATACCATACATATACACCTCACAGATGTATACAAAAACATCCAAACAAACTTCAGTGCTAGAGGTGGGTACAAGTTTAATCTACAGCCTTCATCCTCAGAAAGGAAGCTTTGAAGATTTCCTTTCTTCTCTCCAATAATGTGTTTTTTGAAAAAATCCCGAACACTGCTCTCTAAACATCACAAGTTAAAATTCCAAATCACAGTAGGGCATATTCTATATTTTACTTCATTAAATTTATGGAAATTTTAACAGGTGCATCTGAAAAAAACATTTAACAACAACACAGTAATTCAGATTTACAAGACGTGCCAACTAAGGCAGCAGACGAGCAAGACAGCAAATTTTTGGCCTGTCATGGTAGACAAACTTCCAATAATCTCCAGTGATCCCCATAACTTTGTGCTAGTTCCACGTTAGCTGCTAAGATTTTTTAGATGGGACTTTCTCTAGCTTAGTTTTTCTCAGTTGCAACAGAATTTTCCCAACAAACTGCCACATCACTTGCCCCTGCATGTATATTGTTATTCTCCAGCACGGTTTTACAAACCTAAAGGCAAACACTCTTCCATTTTATCATAGAAAGAGCTTAATCTCTCGAAGGCTCTCCTTTGTCCTACCTACAGCAGCTAAATCAGACTTGTTCTGCACATTGCTCCATTTCAGGTCACCAAGAGAATCACAAACAGTTGCTCAGAATTAGATTTGTCTCCACGAAAAGCTCACTGATCAAATACTACAGTTTTAAAAGGCTGCAGGTCATATCAAGGCCTCGGGCCTGCTCTGCTGTTAGCTGGATGCAGTGTGGGTGCGAAACACCAGTGACAACGATTTTTACCTGCCTGTTTAAGCTCACATGGCTTTGGCGGGTAACAATTTAGGGCTGGGTGTGTGTGCTCTAATCCAGAATACATTATCCTACAGAAATAATTGCAGTTAAAAGAGCGCATGTTACTTACGTCGGTATTCAGCTCCGAGTCTCAACATCAGCCGAATGGGGAACACTTTAGCCCAGGGCGTCTCCCATTTCTGAATGAGGATGCCAAACAAGTAGGGTGGGGTTGGGAGCACCAGGTCCTGCAGGGACTGATAGGTGGCTGCAACGTACAAGAACCCTCCATGTTCTTTGCTTCCCAGAAAGCTCTGGCTGAAAAAGGAGTGTCCTAGGTTGCCAACAACATTGCCTATGAACAGAAACACTCGTTACACCACTAGATTGAGAGCTATACTGAAAATTGTAAGAGTTCTTCTAAATGGAGGAAATAAAAAAATCATTAAACTCATCTTGCTTCCTGAAGCATTAATGCCCACTAATCACACAACAAACAATTTGCTGCACACGGGCACTGAGGCTCCCTTTGGGCAAAACTGTGTAATCTGTTACAGAACACTTTGTAGACCAGAGCCACCAAAGCCGTGGTATCTCTGCTTGATCCACTCTTGGGGATGTAGTAACTCACTGACTGTCACTGATAGGAAGTCAGATTTGTAGGAACATGCACGAATACCTTCACTTCTGCTCCTAACTGGCTGAGCCATGCCTGCAAGTGCTACCAGGACAGCACATACAATGATAAACCCATCACCTCTCTTTTTTTCTCCTCCTTTCCAGCTATACATGCATATAGAGAAACACATTGCAAAATACATACAATGTCCACCTGTTTTCCAAAGAAAATGGCAATATCCTGGCACACACTTTGTTTAAAATCGGAGCACACATCTTATTTTGTAACCAAAATGCAGTTCAAGAGGTAAAGTAGACTGAGAACTGAGGTGGCCATGATTTGACAACTTCTTCACTGCTGTTGAAAATGACTCAGTGAATTACATTCAGTGGAGGGTGAGGAAGGGGCAGGCAGGAGATCTGCCTTGACCATGTCAGTGATCTGCCTGTTCCATGGAGATTTGCCTGTTTCAAGTGGTCAAAGAGGTGAAATGGAGGGGATGACACATCCCAGGATGCGTCCCCAGGCCAGGGGAGAGGAAGGGCAGCTCAGGCCAGTACTGCTGCCTGCAACCTGCCGCCAGCACCACAAAAGTGCTGAGTGAAAGCCTGTGTTCAGTGCCTCCCCAGCACCCAGGAGATTTCCCCTGCAGAAACTGCTGACGACTGAAGCAAACTTTTAGACCCAGCTGTGATTAAGGGAGGTGTGCATCCGGCCAAATGACGAATGCCCACTGGTTGTCCTTTAGTTTAGGCAAAGCACTGAGGTGCCTCTCAGTCATATTGAACATCTGCGTCATTTTAGGCATTACACAAATGAGTGTTTAGTTAATTGGCATATTTTATGTAAAATGCAACTGAGACAGACACAGGGGAGAAATGCCACTAATTTTTACCCCAATTTTTCTTCTTTGATGCTCTTAATTTCCAAAAATGTTTATGCTCGAATGACTGAACAAATCTGAAAGTTGATTACATTGTTATAGCATCCAATGCAGCATTTAACATCAGAGCACAGAACCATAGTGTAATTCCTTTCATCAAATGACAGCAACAGCATACAAATAATGAACTGAACTGCTGATCACAATTCTCCACAGAGAGATATGAATATTAATAGTGCTCATTTGCTCTCAAAGAAAAACACAAGTAAGCTCAGGGAGCACAGTGTGGTTGATCACACCATTCATGAGGAATCATGTGGGCTTGAGGCTCCCACGCAGACCTCCTGGGCCTCTGCGGTAACCCTCGGCTTTCCCTACCTGCAGGCAGACGGACTGCTAGGCCAGGGGCTTCTACTCCGTCCTCCACCACCTCATAATAGAGCCTTGTATTTGAACAAGGCAGAGAAGGAAGGAATGCTGTCCCCCTTCTTCCACGTGAACATGAACGGGGTAATTTCTCCCTCTTAGACACTGACATGCTGGGACAAACAGACACACAAACACTACATCTCCAGTAAAAACTTTAAGTTGCAGAAACGCAACAATGACAGCCCCAGTAAGACAAAAATGATCACTAGGTTAAGCCTTCTCAAATTTTATGATGCAAAACAGCCTAAAAACCATACAATGGCATATATAAATGCAATGAAATAAATACAGTAGGTGCAGTTTTGGCCAGCAGAGGAAAGGTTAACCCACGAGTCCTTCCACGCCTGTCCCTTACACTAGTCCCCTGTGAAAGTCCCAAGTCATAGCTCTGGCATAAGAATAGTGCAGCTATTCCTGCCCTCACTCAAGAGACATGGGCCATGCTACTGTGCATCTCTCCAGAACATCCTGGCATAATCATCACTGTGTTTTCCTTCTTTGACATGACTCATGGGACCTCCAGCTTTAAACATAGCTACTGGCAGATCACTGAACGACAGGCTCCTTTTATACTCCAATTAACAAGTAAGTTCACAAGTTTCCTTACTATTCAGACTTGGGCACCTTACTGGATTTTTGTTTTTTATTTTTTATTTATTTTTTTGCTGTGCCCACAAGGTGCTGCACAAACTAAGCTCTCCAGCTCTCGGTTAAAAGGCATCAGGGTTCAGCAGCGCAGGCACCCCTTGGCAGGGTCAGGCTCATTCAGAGCTTGCTGCTACCCTGAGTAGCTGATTTTTCATTTTACAGATACACACAAGTCAGAGCTGACACCATCAACCTGGATCAAATTCCAGAACTCTTACAGTGTTTACAGCTTCTGTAATGCTCAGCTGAGCATACTTGATGTAAAGTAGCCATTCGTTAAACTGAAGGATTAACGTGATTCATAGAGCTACCTCAAATGCTGTCAGCTGCTGAGAAGCATTGCTCCTGCCCATCTGCAAAGGCATTTCTGCCAGCCTGTGCTGTGACACTGTACCCTGCCCAGTGAATACATTGCTAATGCACCAGCTCAGGCATCTTGCTAGTGAGTGCAACCAAATGAATCCATTTGTGTTCATGAAAAAGATTTTCTCTCATCTAAAATAGCTCCTGGCACCTTTCTATCTCAACTCCACTCGTTTGCTTTTGCAGCTCCCACCTACCCTCAGTAATCTCTCCATTTATATTCCCTTTTTTTTCCCTTCCCATATGTTCTTATCCAAACAGAAGCCACAGGCCTGATAGTAAAATTAGTTTATGAGGTTCTTGGTTCCAACAACATGATCATAATAATTCTTTTTAACCTCAGAATGGATGAAGTGTATGAACTGCTAAACCAAAATGAATCCTGGACCCTTTTCTGGAGTATTTTTTTTCAGTGAAAGAGGCAGTGGCAAGCACATGGGCAACTTTTACTATTTTTTTAAATGACAGAAGGAGGGGATGCCATTGAAAGGGACCTGGACAGGCTTGAGAAGTGAGCCCATGGGAACCAGATGAGGTCCAACAAGGCCAACTGCAAGGTGCTGTGCCTTTCTTGGGGCAATCCCAGACATAAGTACAGACTGGGAGAAGAACTCCTTGAGAGCAGCCCTGTGGAGGACTTGGGGGTTCTGGTGGATGAGAGGCTTGGCATGAGACAGCAGCGTGTGGACCCTGGTGGGCCAGCTGCATCAAAAGAGGGGTGGCAGCAGGGCAGGGAGAGGTCTGACACCCTCTGCTCTGCCCTCGTGAGGCCCCACCTGCAGTGCTGTGTCCAGGCCTGGGGCTCCCCGCACAAAGATGTGGAGTTCTGGAGCAGGTCCAGAGGAGGGTCACAAAGATGTTCAGAGGCTGGAGCACCTCTCCTATGAAGAAAGGCTGAGAGAGCTGGGCTTGTTCAGCCTGGAAAAGAGAAGGCCCCAGGGAGACCTCATTGCAGCCTTCCAATACCTAAAGGGAGTTTATAACCAGGAGGGGAGCAACCTTTTACATGGTCTGACAGTGACAGGACAAGGGGGAATGGTTTTAAACTGGAAGAGGGGAGATTTAGGTCAGAAGATAGGTGGAAATTCTGTACTCAGAGGGTGGTGAGGCCCTGGCCCAGGCTGCCCAGAGACACTGTGGGTGCCCCATCCCTGGGGGTGCTCAAGGCCAGGCTGGGTGGGCCCTGGGCAGCTTCATCTGGTCGGAGGCATTGAGGGTTGGAACTGGATGATCTTTAATGTCCCTTCCAGCCCAAGCCAACCCATGATAATACCGTATACTTCTGTGATGTAAGGTACTGCCCACTGGGATGACAAAGCAATCACACATTTCCACTTGTGACTGATGCCAAGTGCTGCAGCAGACGGGGCCAACTACTATTTTTCCTGTTTCAGGAGATGAAGCTCCAAGACTCATAGGCTTGCGCTGCCTTAACAAGAAGCTTTTCAGCTAACAGAAATATGAAAAAAAAACCTGAGCAGAAACTGCAACTCAGCTGTTCCGCACTTCACTACCACAACCACAGCATTATACATTATCCCTACTGACAGAAGTGTCTCGCAGTACAAGCTCCAAGAGCTTACCACTATTAAGAGGACAAACTATTGGGATTAGGCAATTGTGCACCAAGTCATTATTTACAAGAATATACAACAGCCTGCTTTGCTGAGAGCATGAGAAAAATCAAGGAAGTGTTTTCCTGCATACTTCTCTAGTGTCCTTTTCACCTAGCAAATCCAAATGAAAAGGCCAGGCTGGGTTTCTCCCATAAATATTTCTACACTGTCCAGTGGCTGTCTGCCTTTCCTATCACATCTTTGAAGGCGGTTTCAAGTCAAGGCCTCACTGATAAGTTAATATATACTTATATTGCTCATTAAATTCCCATTCACTTTTTATTTATGTGGATACAAAGTACTTAAACCTGTCACACTGCTACCTTAAATAAAGCGCAGCTATTACCAACTTGACAAGGTCAAACCCAGCCCACTCCACTTCCACAAATTAGAAGTATAGAACTATATTTCAGAAGCTTGTACAGAAATTGTAGCTGTCAGAAGAACTCTCAGCAAGAGATCCTTCTCAAAAACATGTAATTTCATTTAAAAATTAATCACAACTTCCTTTCTGAAGAAGTAACTCAGACTGAACAGAAAGGTGCCTTTTCTTCTAATTTCCAGGACACGACATCAGACAATATTATTTAGGAACTGCCATAAATAAGCATGATGTATCTAAAGCAGCTCTGCAGGATGTCAGTATTTATTTTTTTCTCAGTTATACGGGGTTACTCTGTACATACCCTTAATCCTAAGCAGCTCTACAAAGTCCTTTAAAAAAACACACACTTACATGCACTGATGTGACTTTATCTTCCCTGTTTTAATTCTTCACTTAAGTGTCTTCTTCTGACAAACTTTGCGTATCAATTTGGCAATCTCTTCTGGGCTCAAATAAAATACTTTATACCAGGAAATGTAAAGAAAAAAGTATTCCCGTGTTTGTTTATTGCCCTCAGTACATGATGAAGCCACCTAGGTGCTTTTACCAAAAACAGTTGAGCTTAAATTCCTGATATATGCTCTGTATCATTTGATACTAGAATCCAGTCTCGGGGAAAGCATACATGTGTTGCTAAGAGGAGAGGAAGCCGCATCTGTCTGGCCTTGTTCCACTGTCACCAGTAGCAGCAAAGATCTGCCAAGTACCTAACAGCATGCCAGCATCCTGAAAATTCAAACATCCTAGTCCTGCAGCAAGAAATGCAAGGCAATGTACACCTAGGAACAATCTTGCCAGATGGATATTCTTCGAGAGCAAACAAGCACACAGTCTTTGGAAAGCCAACACAAACCCAGTCAGTACCACACAAAGGTCCACAGAGACAGGACCGTGGACCTTAATCACACATCTGTAGCAGCTGCCATTACTGAGAAAATCATATGAAACTCAACATTCAAAGTTCGGACCACAGTGAGTATCTTTGCATTGAAAAATATCAGCGAGTAATCTGGAAAGAACTTATTCATATTGGCAACAGACATAACGCCTCACTTACTATCACTGTGAGCAGCAGTTACCAGCATCCAAACCTTCCTCACACCAGACTGTGGCAGTCTTGCCAACTATCACTCTCACCCCTTATATGACGTTTGGTTTTGTATCCTTCCATATTACACTTGCAGGGTGTAAGAGTTAACCTGTTCTCTGCTAAGAATATCTACATGGACTTCTGTATAGATCTCAGGTTTTAGCTACCAGCTTATTTAAATAAAACCAGGCTGGGTAAAAAATACACAAAGCTGTGATTGGAACAAAACACCCAGAACATCCCCAGAATCATGGGGATCACAAACCCCTTTCAAGCAGTTGCCATATTTTTATTTTCACTAAAAAATTAACAGTACCATTTATTGCATTCCACCAAAGAGCTGATGTACTAAGGCATATCTGGCAGCTCTGCATTAACATATCCAACTGCTTCAAAGCACCCATTCGGAGGAACAGAAGTTCTCATTTTTCCATCCACTAGACCTCCTGTCAGGCTTACAGCCAACAGACAAAGATAATCATGGGATTACTACTACAACTACAACAGAAATAATTAGCTTTCAATTTCAAAACAAGAAAGGCGACACAGCAGGGAGCTTGATGATGGAGGGGCTAAAGGAAAAACAGAACAAGGCAAACAGCAGTTAATACTTGCCTTAATTAACAACTTCACAATTTATTATACGTCACATACATACAACCTGTAGTGAAAAATATCATTTTTCCTTCCAATTCTCTCAATTGTTTTCCAGTTCCTAAGCCCTAACACTAGGCTAAAGCTTGAGGTTGAGCACTTCCCCGAAGAAGCACACGAATGAAGGTTCAGAGCCGCGCTGCACCACACTGATACCTTATCCGCACTGAAACTGGAGATGACTCTGAAGGACAAACTGCAAAGCACTAAGCGTACAGACCAAACGCTCCTGCTGGCAGGCTGGAGGCCTGGGCTCTGCTGCTACTGCACGTCCTAAAACCATGTTCTGCAAGTCATGAGAGCACAGAGGACAGGACTTGACCTGAAGAAACAAGCTTGCCTCTGAGGAGAGCATAAACAGCTGGGAAGGGACTAGAGTACACATAAGTTTGTGCTTCTAGGTTTGAATGCAGAACTCAAAATTGAGCAGGAAGAGCTAGTAAATAAATGTGACTCATGAAAAAAGGAATCACCACAGGTATGGGCTTTAATTACATAAAAAAGGTGGGGAATGCTATATATTTTGGTTCAAAACAAAAATAGCAGCAAAATCCAACCATTTTCAAAACAAAATCACCACCACTGTGTGCAATTCTTGTTTCTATTCCATTAAAAATTACTGTACGTGTCTATCTACTTTATGACTGTTCTTAAATATTTACTACAGGAGAAAAATAAAAAACATCAGAATTTATTTCAGTTTCCTCATGGCAAAATAAATTTAAACTAAAATACTATATAATGAAAAATGAAACTGTGAGGCATAGCTTCAAAAAGTTCCCAATTTCTAATGGCAATTCTCATTTGCTCTGAATACCTACCATCAAACACTAGGAGAGGTGCAATACCTCTGAAATGAACAAAGTGGGAAGGGTGGATGCATCTGTAACAGCACATAAACTGCTAACCACTTCCGAGGGATTATGGCCACCAAACTGAAATCCCTACAGCCTGGCTCTCCAGCTGAGTAACGTTGAAAAGGCCAGAGCCGCAAACACACCAATATATACTTCTCCCTCTCAAGCACGCACGACTTGAAAAGTAAAAAGGATGCACACTGAGAGCGTGCATTACAAAATGCTATGGGAATTCACAGAGGTGCTGTGATCTACAGAAGTTTCAGTGCTGTTGGTATCACAGCATAAAGCAACTCTAGGTGTGTACCTATTTCCGCTGCACGTGTGAAATACAACACAGAGCAAACGCTATCAGAAGAACATTATGGAGTGGAATTCTTCAGCAGTGATGTTTAGTTTCTGATTAAAAAAATTGGACAATAACAAGCAGCTCTCTCCACAACTGCAATTGTAGGCTATCAAATTACTATCATGAGAGCACTGGAAAGAATTCCAAATACATTATGTAGGAGTTATAAATTATGTATTTCTGTAATGTAATTATTCAGAACATCATTGCAATACACACATCTAGCAGCAATTATATCTGTGTGTGTTCCCGTGTGTTTGCACACACACAAACATAACATTTTGTGTCTGTCTCCCTCTGAAAAACATCATAATTAGAAAATAAAGCACTGTAAATGAAGTGAGGTTTGGAAAGTTGTTTGTTTCCAGCGTATGTGAAACCCATTATGTCATGAGATAAGAGTACATTCTGAACCTGGCAACCTCTCTGAACAAGATGGCCTTTGTTGTATCAAGACATTTCAGGAGACAAAGATCTTTTTCATTATTTCATTAAAGCGCTGGATTCAGTCACTGCAAAGGCATTTCAAATGACATGCAGAGCCCTTCATAAATGTATTGTCAGTATATGACCTTAACATGATGGAATCTCACCTCTGGAAAACCAGCTTTATTTTCTGATCAGAGGTACCAAATACTTGGGTTTTTCCTTAACATGCAACAGTTTTTGAATTATAACATCCAACAATAGTTACAAGCAGAAGCCCACTTTCTCAGCAAATACAACATGTGTAAAGGTTTACACAATACAATCTTGTGACTGAGATAAAATCTAAAATTCAGGGATAATTTCTACAAGACACAAACATATATGTAAAAAAATATAAAGGAATCAAACTTCTAAGCTACTCTGTTTAGGATAGTTAACATTCTATCTACACTGATTCTCAAAATTTTCTTTGACTTCAAGCTGAAAGAAAAATTATTAGAAGCCATGTCATTAGTGTATCCAGAAGCCCTGCTGAGTAGCCTACTACACCTACTGCTAAACAAAGTAGAGCAACAAATTAAGGTATGTTTTAGCTTTATTCAAACTCTTAACCCCAGACCTAGCAGAAATGCCAGAGCAGACAATAACCAATGGGTGCTGACAAAATTGTCACAAGGGAGTCTTTCTGCTCCATACCTGTCATAGCCTATGTAAGGCCTCTACTGGCCAAATTCTCACATGCTGGCACCCAGAGAAAAGCTGGCTGATCTTCAGAGCAGCTCCCCTTTTCACCAGCACCCCACTAATACTTTCATTTGGAAAGACAAATGTAATATTTTATGCCACACACCAACAAAACTCTGCACCATGTCAGCTTTGATCTATATCTGCTTTTTGTATTATTTTATATAAAAATAGACATTTTTCTAAATGATAGAAATGTGAGTATCTGACCCATCACTACCATCTATTGAAATCACCTTTAATAGACAGCATTCCTACCTGCTAAGGCATCCCGATAAAGTTGCACAAAATGGTTAAAGATATCCTTGGGGAGGCATTTCTCATCAGGCAAACACTGCAAGAGAATGACTACCTCTGACTGCCCCACCGCATGCATTCCTTTTGTAGTGAAACACCAGCACTTCCTGTTCACATCTGCAGAAAGGAAAAATGTATCAGAACAGAAAACTGGAATTTCACAAAACATGCCTAAATTTCACTATGGAAAGACTGATAATCAGCATTACAGCATGGCTGTCACAAGAACGAATTGGGATCTAGATCTGTTACCTGGAAGGCAAGCACATCCAAACCGAAAGCAGCTCAATAATTCCCAGTTTGCCGCTAAGGAACAGACAGACTATTACAACTTCCAGTCAGATTTTGGGATTGACACCACAGAGCAGACTTTTAGCAGTTACTGTATCCAAATTAAAGGACAGGATCTAAATGCGAATGAAGGAACCTGAGAAAATGCCAGGCTGTTGGCTGTGCATATCAAGATCCTGACAGCTACACAAGCTTCAGACAACGATACCTGTCTTGCGATGGACCACTGAATCACTGTGATCTGCTGCTTCACATGAATGTTAATAATGACACATGCTTCAAAATTCATTTGTTGAAGACGCTAAGTTGTTAGAACAAAATCTTCCATCAAAATATAAACATGTAATCCTATCTGGCTAGATGCTAAAAGGTTTATAAACATCTCAGTTTATTGTATGAATTTTTCAGAGAACCAAAACATTTTACTACAAAACTGCACTTTTGAATATTTCAAATGTTCTTTCCTTATCCAGAAGCGACCAACTGTTCTGACATGAGAAGCCATCTATATGCCTCTCCGTTTGTTCCTCCCCTCCTCAGCACATGTACACACACACACACCTGCACAACACTGAAAAGGGTATGAGAGATGTACAGTGGCACAAAACCTGAGTATTACTATGGGATCTGCTTTTCCCAGAATAGGATGTCAGGGAAATGAGTTAAGCAACCAAAGGAAGAACGAGTGGTATAATACTTTGCCCTACCAAGTCAGACAGGAGATACCTGTAAGCAAAACTTTGAATGTTGGCTCTATTGGTCTAGTTTATATCTTTAATAAAAAAATTATCTGCATCAATGTCTAATGCACTGGAAAAATCCTTATGGAAAAATAATTTAAATTAATATGGCTAAATACAAAGTTTTGAGTCCATGCACACTTTCTGAGACTATCCTACCAAATAAAAACACTGCTGTTTCTAGCAATAATGCATATAAAATTTCCCCTCACATTTCCACTCATATCCCAAGCCTCATTTAAATTAAAAAAAAAAAAAAAACTATACACACACAAAAAAAAAAACAAACTTACAATTTACAATCTTTACCATGGACAGCAAATTAGCATTTAAAACAAATACAAGAGGGTCAGGGCCACCATCCTCCAGCTGCTGCATGACAGAGATCTGAGAAGGTCTCTCTTCTACAGCATAATCTATAGAAGAACAAGTAAACACACAGTGAAGCCCTTAACTTAGTGATAAATTACATGGTATTACGACTCTGATGTGTTTTTGCTTTTTGACATTTTAAAAAAAACTTATTTCAATATTGCTGATTTCATTGATTGTTTCCCAGGCTGGTATTTTCAAATTCAGTAACGTTTATATGCATGACCCCTGTACATCCTTTAGAAAAGTATAGCTTGTTTTATAAATCAGCTCTTTTTGATATCAACTGGAGAGAAAATGGAAATCAAACTGAGAAATGCGTCATGGTGTCAGCTGAAATCTCAAATGACAAAGAAGGTAGCAATTGTTATCAATGTCACAGTAAAGCACAGGAGCACCAGTCCTGACCTACAAGCACAACACATGGTCTGTCCTTATGCCATGGAACTTAGACGTTCAGCACATTAGCCAATGGGAGGATAACAAAGGTTGGAACGCTATATAAAACAATATTTTGCATAGATTGTACAAAGTCTAAATCCAGTGTAAAATGGATTCCAACATGGAATTTCAAAGATGTCTGTAGTTTCCCTCTGTGATTAGATCTGTAAGACTAGCAAATCAAAATCTCTTATCCATGTGATTAAAATCCTCTCTGCACTTAAGCTAACAAAAACCAGTCACACTGGTGAAAAGAGGTTTTGACAGAATTGTATCAACTTTCCAGTTAGAATTATCTAGAAAGAAAGGTAACTTTGCTTTATAATGTGGAAAACATTTTTGGAATGTTTTTTAATAGAATTAGAATATTGGAAGTAAAATGTTGCCAAAAAAATCCAGTATTTGACAGCATATGTAACAAAATCAACTTAGCATACAAAATACAATTTACATGAGGTTATCTTTATAAAAGCTGAAAGGTATACTGTCGTTTCACTTCTTTTTTGTGAAGGAGACTGAATAATCAGGCACCCACACGAACAGCTAACACAGGATGGAACAGATTTGTTTTGAAATGAAACGTTGCTCACATTTTGGTTTTGACAATATCCTATAGTAAAAGGTCACTTCCGGCTTAATGTTAGAAATGAACGTACCAGGAAAATACTTAAAGAAATATTTAAATCTAAAATAAAATAAAATCAAAGATGAAAAAATACATTAATCCCAGCAATGTATTAAAGGATATTATGAATCAGACTGCAGAAGGCAATTGTCATATAAACAAACATGCACATTTTTTTAACCTTTAGAAAATTAGTTTTAATTTTCTGACTCTTGCTCCATTTGGATGCTCTAGAACGGGATATCACAATTACTACAAGTCTCACTGCAAGCCAAGATGGGCAGTGCTGATGTTGTACTCAGTGCTCTGTGATGCCTCAGACAGAGCAGATGTTCCCAGAGAATTTCAGAAGGGAATCATGAATATTCAGAAGGCAAATTAAAATGCAACTCTACATGAAACATTCCCCACAGTCCGATTAGTGAAGAAATTAACTTCAGTCCAGAAATATGGGCTAATTTTCTTTTTGCTTTGCATTTTTCTCCTTACAGTAATTTCATTGCAAGATGAGGTTCTTCCTGGTTGCTAGTAAGGATCAATAGTGCAAATGAGTGCCATGACATTCAGCCACAAGTACTTGCTATGAATTTCTTCAAACATTCACCATATTGCTAACATCTTAATTTTAAAATAAATTTAGTAACAATGGGGTTAATTGCAACTGGTAAGCATAAAAGCTAGCTGTCAACTAATTCCCTCACCTCCTTTTACTCCAGTGGAGATGAGAATTGGAGGAAGACCATCTTCAGGAATTAGATTCATTGCACTGCCAACAGGGCTGCCAACCTGAGTTATACTTCCCGAGAATACAGAAGCATTATCAGTCTACAAGAAGAAAAAATACAAAAGAACAACATTACAAAAGGAATAATGATACAACTAAGAGTTGGCTGACTAGATATAGGTGACAGACCTCTGTGTCTGCTGGAGAACCATCAAGTAATCTGGCTGTTTAAAAACAAATGATGATGACGACTCCCGTATGTGAACTGTTATTAAAAAGCCTACTTAGACAGAGACTGCATCTCCTGATTCTAGTGCCACATATTCCTATTTCCTCTGTAAATGTATACATACTCATGCCCATTTGAACTTTTTGAAATGTCCCAATGCCACTAACATGGAGTATAGTGCGTTTAATATTATTAGATTGTATCTGTGTTTTCATGCATAACTTATGAGAAGTCTCAAGTAAAATATTTTTCCGTTTTGTGCTTACTGTTTCAAACACCTTCCTGACTCCCTCCTGAGTCATTACTCAGCTTTTTAAACACACATTACACAAATGTGCTTCATACACAGCCTGTACAGCCCAAACCTTGGAAGCCACCTGGCACACACACTTTGCACACTGCTTAGCACTCTGTCTCATAAGAGTTAATTTGAGTCCAAAATATATGGTTCCTTCAGCACTCTGCAAACCTTAAAATAAGTGAGGACACTTGCTATACAACACACTAAGACAAGCCTCAGCAGATTTCCCACATCAGCCTTCCTGAAATCACAGAGGCTAGTGACATTCATGACCGAAGCAAGCATGGCATTTTGAGTGGTCAATAGCGTAACGTTGCCTTACTTCTGCTGATAAAGCGTTGTTGGTTACGGGCTTTGTTGGATCATGTGATACTGCTAAGGTTCCTGTAGAAGTTGTCCCAGCTACTGTCAGTTTTGCTGCATCAGCAACTTCTCCATTGGGCAATATCCCATCAGCAAACCAAACACGTCTTTGTTCTCTAGGTTGAGCCACTAGAGAGGGAAAAAAAAAACAAAACAGTATTTAACATCTAACAGCAACATTGACTGGAAAATTCAAACACTGAAGGGCAAAACTATAAATAATTAACAGTGACGTGGGCTGGAAGGGACTTAGGACATCATCTAGTGAATTCCCTATGGCAGCACCACATATAAACTAAACACGCATCTGCTGACAATGGTTCACTTGTCCTTAAAAACCCGATGTCTCTAGTGAGGGCAGGAATGTCACAACTGGCCATAGCTGGAGTACTTAGAATGGATAAAGGGCAGATATTCTTATCAACTTAATACAGCTAAACTGAAAGGGAAAAAAAACAGAAGTACTGTTACCTTCTGCTCCAGGATGCTTTAGAACTCCCACAGGCACCATGACAGTGGGAGGCGGAGAGCTCAGGGCACCCGAGGCCTGAGCCTGCTGCAAAGGAGGGATAGTAGAACAGTATTCAGCAGGATTGTTAGGGTTAGGACTCTGGCTTGAGGCACTCATCATGTTCTCCCAGGCTTGAGCTAAAGCAAACAAAGAACAAGAAACATGAGCAGAGGAAGAACCTAAGACTCCAAAATACTATGCTGAACTCTCAGCTACAGCAGCTCTGATCCCTGACACCTTTCAAGGACCATCTCTCCATTTAAAAGCCAAGGAGACTAATTTAACAACAAAATGCAGTGTTAGGAGAAAGAGCACTGATCCTATGCAATGAAAATATCAGCTCATACAGGAATCTTTTCTGAAAACACCAACAGTACACTTGCCCTGAATGATGCTTAGTTCCTCATGCCTCATTCTGCTTCATCTTCAAAGATTTCATTTAGAACTCTAATATACATTCTTATCACACTTTTTCGTTAGACTTTACAGATGGACAATGGACATTCCTACTACAAATGTTTTATAACCTACAGGACAATCGAGCAGATTCATATCTTGTACATGAGAAAAAGTGCCTTGAATTTCTTTATATCCAAGGCTGATTATTACAGATCAACTTATACTCTTCACTATAAAAAAGAAAACAAAGCTTATGCCATTAATTTTGAAGGAATGACTTGAGCCTTAATTCATCTGCCCTAACTACAACACACAAAACTCCTCTACCAATAACATCCATCACAGTGAAATCTCTCTTCTAGCTAGAGGAGCAAACTGCACCTCCACATTACTACTTCTTTTCCATCTGTAAGGAAGGCTTGTAGCTATGCAAAGTACTGGGAAATTCAAATGTGAGCTTGCAGCCCATCCATGTTAGTTACAAACAAATGCAATCCTCCAGACAGGCATAAGTATCTACCACCTGAAATCTCAGAGTAGCTTAAAAGTTGGAATAAATCATATACATCTTAGGGTTCCTTTCGCTATGAATTGTCAGACAACCAACATGAAGATAACAAGACTGAAAAAACAAACAGAACACAACAGAACATAAACTCTCCTACTTTTTCCCATCAATCTGCAAAACCAGTAGGTAGAAATGCTTTCAACAGAAAAGGTACTGACATTTGGAAGGGAGATTAATTACAAAAACAGCAACTATGCATGCATTTAGAGTATATGTCTTGATAGAAGGAACTGTTAAACATGCACAAAAAAAAAAGTTACTTCTCCAAGATCCCATAGTTAGAAAATTCATAGCAGAGTAAGAACATTTTTAAAGCCTTCTCCTGATCTAGCGAAGTGCCAACTCAGCATATCTACCTATTCAAAATATAGCAACGGTGGCATTGGAAGCTTCTTAAATAGGTAGCCTGCCCATGGAAAAGTGTCTGAAAAAACCACAATCCTCCCTCAACATCTCACTAAAATACAAAGCAGGTACTGAGCAANGCAAGAATCTGGAGATCAGACACGATCAGGCTGCGGGGTAGATAATCAGTTACCAAAAGCATCACCACAAGGCACTGCAGCAAGGATAGCAACAGAGAGGTAGTCGAGAGGCAAATACACCACACTTAAGTAGCTCGCTCTCTCTAAGCAAAGCAGTGGTGTCACTCTTTGCTGCCATTAACGTGTATCTATCCTGGCAACAGGACAGAAAGGCTTTTAAAAGGAAATCATTATAACATCATCAATTTTATTATGCCTTTTTTTTTTTTTCCCAAGAACACTTCTGGTTTCAACTGAAATATTTTCAGATTCTTCCCTTCCCCCAGCTGAAAAAAAATCCCCCAAACCACAAAATGGCAGTTTCTGGAATCCTGGTATAGCATTCACAAATAAAAACTTTCAATCTCACAACCACCTTCCTAGGTTTTACCTTTTGTTAATCATATTTAGTTGAGGAATTCCCATTTTCCACAGGGGTTCTAAGCTGATCTCTCAAGGGCCTTAGCTGTTTTAGAATACTTACCCGTATAAAAGTGCTCTGATTTTAAATCACTGCACCTAAAGACAAAGCCAGTGAAGCTCTGCCCTTCAGATTCTCTCTCCACTTACCATTCATTAGCACTGAGTGACAGATTACACACACTCTAGCTTCCTTTCGATCCATGTACAGCAACTTGCACTTCAGGCTGCAGCACGCTGCACAAAAAACCTGGAACCAAAGGGGAAAAACCTTAAGTATCTTTCAACAATACGCAAAGAACTGATGAGCTCAGATGAAAGAACATCAGTACAGCTCTAGACATGCAAAATAAGGATGCAAATTATCAGTATTTTCCCATTAAAGCCACAGGGAATAGTATCTGCCCAAGACTCTTCCTACTAACCCCGATGCAGCAGTAGTATCTGCAGCACATAAATGCAAGTTGTCCTGATACTTCATGGTGGTATTTTTTAGATTATGTTTTGCACAGATGACAATGCCTTATTAAATTCCTACCACATTACAATCCCTCATAGAATTAACAGCTTGGAAAATAATTTCAGTCTTAAAGCATGATTACTTTCTAGAACCAATTATGTTTTAAATACACCAGTTTTCTCCACGTAAAAGATTGCTGTGGCACAGATTAACTCAAACAAATCATTTTTATTTGCAGCAGGACGATACATCTACAGTAGTAACTCTAGCTATTTAATCTCTTCATATACATTCCTCAGTCAAGTGAATAATCAATGTATCAAAACGCTTTAAGTGTTCAATGGGTAAAACAAGACATTTTAAAAACCTGAATTACATTGGTACTGCAAGAAAACCTTGCTTCATATATTATTTTTTTTTTTTTTTAAAAAAGAAGAAGCTCATATTTACTTAATCACAAACACTACAGCATCACAACACTTCAGAGAAGTCAGAAACTGCATTTTAAGCACACTGGCTGCTAAAGAGGGACCCAGTGCAAAATCCCTCGAGGGACAACCGGCTGCAGTGGTGCAGCTGTGTTACCAGCACTTCTCACCTGAGCTGCACCTTACAGTTCCCTATCCTGGGGAGGAAACCGTGCTAAGGCTATTTCCAAACAAGCAAAACCATAAAACGTAAACATGGCTTATGCACCAAAACAAATACAGATATGTTCCTACAACAGCACTTGAAATACAAAAATCACACAGAACAATCAGGGTGTCTCAGTGATTTTTCTTTGTTTTGTTTTAAATAATATTTTCTTAAAAAAAAAAAACCAGTATTTTCTCAAGGTTGTTTGTTATTCGAGTAACATGAAGATACTGATGAATACTCATTTCATGGAGAATGATAACATCACATCTGGGAAATCTAGAAACAGCAACAGCTACATAACAAATGAGTTCAGATATCAAAGAATTTCAAATTTCACTTTTAGCTGGTTTTAAATGTATAGTTAACTATGTGTTATTACAATTTGGAATGTTTTCTTATGCAAAATAATTCCATTATCACTTCAACAGCAGTACTTCTGTAATACAGACAACAAACTACAGCAGATTCTCTATAAAGATGTATGTCAGCCTAACTCAGTTTCAGTCAAGTTAAAGATCACATACACCAAACATCACTTAACATCACTTTCCAGGCATCTTCACAGTCTTTTAGTGGTAAATATTTAAAATAAGCACATATAAAATCAGCTCCAAATTTCAATTTGAGAGCTGGAAATTGAATGTGAAGAACCAAGAGCTCACCCTATCTCATTTCACTGCTTTTTAATATTTAATTATGTCAACATAAACATTTCAGTGTGTATACCAGCATTTTTTGGCAAAAATAAAACACAATCCTTCCACATGCCAATTAGAAAAGGAAAAAAAAAGTGAATGTACTTTAAAAATCTGATTTCTGCATTTACACCTTAATGCAATTTACAGGATTTCTAAGCAATATTAGTAGCAGCATCATGGCATATTTTAGACATTTTACTTCATTTCAGTTCTCTGGGAGAAACTTCCACTTGAAGTTTCAGTATTGAACACGGAAAGATCAATGTCTTAATAGTAAATGACTACACAAATTGATATCTAATTTAGGACCCTTTCTCAAACACTACACTGTACATTCAGCGAAGCTCCCAAGTGCAACAGTCCCCAAGATCTCCGTCTTTATTGCACACTCTCTTCACATTGGTAAGATCCCCTGAGACTCCTCTTCTCCAGCTGAGCTGCCCCAGCTCTCTCAGCCTCTCCTCACAGGAGAGGTGCTCCAGGCCCTGCAGCATCTTGGTGGCCCTGCGTTGGACTCTAACCAGTATGCCCATGTCTCTCTTGTACTGGGGCGCCCAGAACTGGACACATGACTCCAGGTGAGGCCTCACCAGTGCTGAGAACAGGGGAAGATGCAGAGGAAGGACATAATCCAGCACAACTGACAACTCAGTCTTGTTACTAACAATGACCAAGCCATTTATCTCATGCCACAAGAAAAAATGACACAGCAGTGTCAGTGTAAGTTTTAATGTTATAATAGTTTTAAGATTGATTGGTGTTGTTAAAGCTTTCGTTGCTAAATGTTTTGGTGATTTTTATATTTAAGTGGAAAATATAGTTTTGGTTTTCCGTAAAAAGCCAACATAAAAATTTTCTGTTTTTCCTATCAAGCATGATTGTTTCATCTGACATAAATATATAAGGCAAAATTTATGAATGTGTTCACACACATTCTTCAGGCCCTTAATTTTAATTCAAAATTTACTGTAAGTGTATTACTTCCTATCATTCCCCTGAGGTTCATACCTTCCATTAATTTAGCAATTATTATCCTGAAATTAAAAACAGAGGCAGACTTCTCAGGTGCCACTCAACTATTTTTAAGTGCAATTTTCATTCCCAAATGAAACAGTTACATTCACCTCTACCACATTGCCTTTTTCCCTTTAGCTTTAGCTTGTGCTAAAGCTTGCGCTCAAAAATCATTCCCCTAGAAACAAGTAAACTGCAAAACACGAGGCCACTATCTACCCAATTCTTTAACTGAGATTCATGCATTTAACAGAAACAGTCACTGTGATGCAGTAGTTACTCACACCAAAGACACATGGTCAGCATGTCTTGCTCTGCGGATGGCTATCTCGCACAGAGAGCAAGAGCAGACAGCTGAGTATGTCTCAAGCCACTACAGCAAGATTCATCAGAGCTCGCCTTTCAAAGCTTTTGGTTTCTCTCCTCTTTGAAATATTACAGGACAGAAATGCTGTGAAGCGGTCTGCAGCACGTGCCAAGTAGCATCTGACTTACACTGATTCTTAGAATTTATAAATTAGTGTTTTCTTTAGAGAAATAATGTAAAGAGGCCTTGAAAAAAGAAGCTTCACAGAACTATCTGCAGTATCTTCTGACTGCACATGTGCAAATTTGGTCCAACAACATTAGCAAACAAAAGTTTCTAGAAACAAGCCCCTCTGAGGATTATTCTAAGAACGCTCTGAGAATGTTAAATACTAATACATGTATTTTTCATAACTGAGAAATAATTTTGTCTACAGAGCAAAGGGACCTTTTATTTTATCCATTTCCTATGTATTATTCAAAACAGCACTGGTTGTTCTCCACAAGATTTGTCTACAGTAATTTAAAGGAAAAAAAGAAATAAAAAAGGACACAAGATTTTTTGTCCTTAATCTGTCCATTTATGTTTTGCTCGTTTCACTAATAGTTATTCTCACTTTCTGCTTCTCGTTTGTGCAATTCAAGGCTTCAGTCATTACAGAGAAGTAATTGAATATCAGCAGTAAACTTGTTTAAAACAAACAAAATCAGAAAACATTGCTGTAAAGGAAAACAGCAGCCATATCAAATCAAAAATGGGACCTAAATAACTGACAGTGTAAGTTAACCCATCAGAGCTAAAAGGACTTAACTCCTCTAACTGACATGCCTTACAGATGCTCCTTAATCGCAACGAGAACAAGACTGAGCCCTTTGGAATTAACTGAAAGGTGCACAAAAGGTAGGCATGTACCCCTCACGATGCTTGTTGATCTGTGGTTACTAGCTCCCCATCAGGACTTGCACTACAAAGAGCCTGCAACAAGCAAGCAACCGAAGTCCTTAAACAAGTACGCAACAAAGGTCTGCTTAGCAGTCCAAAGTGTCCTGGTAATGACTTTCCAGCAGGACCCAAAACCAATTTTGAATTAAACCTACTTATCCGATGATGCAATGAAGAAATGGAGTGCTATGGCTTTTGGTTACTAAAAAGAGAAATGGTACACATGCACAGTCCATTACAGAGGAGCAAGCCTGTGTCCTAGTAGGCTGCTTCCAGAAAAGGGTGATTTAAGGGTTTGAGCTTTTCAGATACATTTGCTTTCTTTTAGGTACTTTGCTCAAGTCCTTCTGCCTCCCTGCATTCTTCTGGTAGCTAAAATCATGCCCATAGCAGTCAGGAGGTCTTCTGACCAACTTCAGAAACAGTTGGATAGGGTCCTAAATAAACCAGTGTTATTTTTACTCTGATTTTTAGTGAGTTTAAATGCTTGTTCTTATCTTAAAATTATTCATGAATATCTACTTGACTAGAGCATTAGTTTACCCCTTTTGAATAACGATATTTTTTTCCTAAGTTCCTACTACTCACGTGCCACTGACTTGCGTTTCAGTAACAAGAAATTTGAGAATACTTTACATACTAACTATTTATGATAAGCTTGCCACATAAGAATTTGTGTTGGCCTAGATGAAACTTCTCAAATTTAAAATAAATAAATAAATAAAAAGGCAACAATGAAATATACAAATTATGTTTTGCTTGTCTTCATCACAAAACTTCTCACCATGCATCCATCCATCAGATCACAGCGAATTTACTATATTTTTTTTCAGGAGCAAAGACAAATTCTTTACATGAGAAGATGTGATATGAGAAATATAAGATAGCAAAGAAGGCTTAAAAGAACAGAGCTGAACAGTCATCTAAATCACCAAGAATGCCAGCAATTCAATAGCACACTTGCAGTTCCCATTAACGTTTCTGTATCTTTAACGGGATTATTGATGCAGTAATTTCTGCAAACTAGTTTCCTGCACTTAGCCGTTTTATAGCAGTTCTACATGAATCCAATGCATGTTGATGACTGCAAGCAACTAATACACTGCTCATATAGGATAACTATTCTCACAGCTATGAATAACAAACAGTTGTTCTTTATTAGAAACCAAAATAGATGAGAGCTTAGAAATTTATATTCTTCCTTGGCAAATGAAACAAATGAAACAAAGCTTTTTAGGAAGAGATGTCACAGTTAACTACAGCCTGTGGCTTAGGAAGTCCTATTTTAATTGTACTCCATACCTGCAACAGAAGCATGCTTTGAGCTTACTCACAGATGATGAACTCACCTTCCCACAAGCTCTGCAATGATGCCTTCTTTTCGTGAACGTGAATCTGGCCTCGCATTTCATGCAGTTTGGTGCTTGAGAATCTGGAACCCAAACTGGAGCCACCTCACCCAGAGTAGTAAAAGGCTTTCTGGTTGGAGCTCCAAACTGACCAGCTCTGAGATCATTATCTGGACTATCTGGGGCTACTGCAAGGCACGGACTACTAGAGACTCCGGATTCATACTCTTCCAAATGTTCCCCATTAGTATCAGTAACAGAGGCATTTAATGATGTCTCACCAGGAAACACATCTGCTGTCAAGGTATCCCCTAACTGCGTCTTACCAAAGACATTTTTGTTTTTACTACTACCTCCACAGTTTGGGGGAACAAGATCATTTTGTAAGTGGTCCGACAATGGCTTTGGAATCTGCAATTTAAGATTTGTAGGTTGTTTAGGTCTTGCACCACCAAAAGGAACACTGATAGACTGCAGATTAGTCACTGGTTTTGGTGAAGCTTGCCCTTGCATGGATGGCACCTGACTACAGAGGTTATGTAAATAATTTTTCTTTACGAGGTCACCGGTGCTGTTTAAAATAAGACCACTCCCTTCTGTGGTCTCATTTCCCCTCTGTTCATAAGTGTTAGTATAACATTCTGACTTGCTCTCCTCTATCTCCTTTTCCTCTGTTACCGAGTCTTCCTTGGAGGGTAAAGTCTTTGGAACATGAGCAACCACTGGCTTCTGCATTCCATAGGAATCACAACCATTAGACAGAGAGCTTGCTGTTGATGTACCCATCACATCACAGAGACTGGACCCTTCAAGCTCATCTATACCAGTCCCTTTTAACTCTACGCCTGCCTCCATCTTCCCATCTCCACCTTCTTTGCTATTACTACATGCCTCATCAGACTGTTTTGTCTGCAAAAGTCTTTCACTCTCTTCCAGAGTTTGCTTATTATTCATCTCATTTAATCTAGTCAGTTCCCAATTAGTCATCTCCTGAGATTCAGGGTAACGCTCTGCCACGTCAAGCACTTCAGATGTGCCAAGATTTTTATCACATTCAATGACTTCACTTTCAATGGCACTAACGTCCTCAGAGGCAAAATGTTCTGCAACACATTCCTCGTAGCTGCCACTTCCAGCTACATTAGGTTGACAAGCTCCCTCAAGCCCAGATAGCCTTGAATGTATTTGTTGGGTTGTTTCTTCTCCAAAGCTTCCATTACTTGAACCAGAAGAAGAGTTTTGAAGTTCTAGATCTGTTCTCTGAGGAATGGCTTTACTACTAAAATTTTCAACTGATACACATTTTTCTTGCATTTTAATGGTACCATCAACAGGTCTCTGTAAGAGAGTCACTGCATTAATCCCTGCAGCTGTAGCTTCTGAAAGCAGCAAATCTTTACTCATATTAAAATCATCCTTTAAGCGAGAGGAGGGGCATGCAGTGCTCAGGGTTTCAGACGAAGCATTCATCAAATGACTTATAGAGTCATCTTCAGCACACAGCCGATTCACTTGCTTTTCTGTATCTGCATCTTTTTCCATGGATCCATTTACAGTAACACTAAACTGATCACTCTGTTGGTTTTCATTATCCAGTGTAAAGCTAATAGTGTCCATGAGGGACTGACTGTTGTAATTTTTACAATCCAGCAAGTCACCACTTTGTAGTGTTCTTCTGTCACAGTTATGCATGACTGCTACCACAAGTACATTTTTCTCCTCTGGCAAGCAAGCTATAGTTCCACATTTCTTCTCTCCTGTTTCCACAGTGTTACACTGATCATCCCGATTACTACTTCTTTTAATTAACTGATCGTCTGCTGCTGCCTGATCATCAATCCACATGACTGGAGTCTCTGGGCTTAGGCTAAAATCCTTTCCATTAGCACAGTGATCCTCTGCTCCTGTTGGTGTAGTCACTGAGTGAGACAAGGAGAAAGACTTTAATCTCTGCTGACATTCATTAGGAGTTGTAGCTTTATTCACATCGGCCACAGTCGGGTTATATGACAGACGACGAGAAGGCGGATCTAGAATCTGATTCCACTTTGCACCCAACAGTGTAGGTGAAACAGCGGCATCTGAAAAATTGTTTATATAGTGAATAAGACAACTTTGTGTCCTGTTAACGCTATAGATCCTATTAATTCTGTTGCATTAGAATGCCCCAAATACAAATGGAGAGATGTTCAAATATTGCTAAAATAGTAAAACACATCTTGTAAAACTAACACCCTTGATCAACCATTAACAGTCTTGGTGCATAATGTTTTGGAACAGAAGAACTTTAGAGCTACCCAATTAGTATCAGGTTGAATTTGCACAGTTTTAAAAGTATCAATTATTATACTTTAGATAGCTAGAAATGCCTAAAAAGACTCCCATTCCTATTAAATGTTCTTTTTTGACAGCACACAAGTAGCAATTAGACTAGCAAAATCTTTAATACTTCAAATATGATAACTTCCATTATATGATTTATGTGATCTAATAAATTATTTCCACATTTGAGTCTCCCAAAACCGCAAAAGCTGCTTAGAATACAGACATTTTGTCTGATTTGTTTAAATGAATCACAAGAAAATATCGCTACTGAGAATAATTATTTAAAAACTTTACTGAAGACCTCCTGTGAAGAGAGTGATGAATAAACAAGTAAACAAGATGAACAGAAGCTGAAGAGAATGCTACTAACAAGTACTGAAGACGCACAATATCAAGTTAATGTATTTATTTTCCAAGTTTTGAGATAAATCTGTAACTCAAAAAACAGAAGTGTATCACAGACTCTCCCTTTCTAATGGCTTTCCTGTAGAACATCGTGCATCAATGATCTTGTTCAAAATGACTCACCTTCGTTTTGCTCAAATTCGTCTAAAACCTTATCGAGGTTATATGCCTCTGCTTGGAAATAGTTCTCCATTTGTCAGGGAAAGACCACCAGATCCCCGTCTGAACCTGCCAAACAGAGTAAATTACAATCAGGTACCTACACTTCAATCAGCAGTGTTGCACTAAACATTACTCTGTTTTAATGGAAAAATAAGACAACTGTAAATCAAATTTTGAATTTATTACATGCATAAAGCAAAACTATTTTGCAAGAACACAAATTATTTGTGTGTTTAAACTTGTTTAACTCAGATTAACAACCTCCCCAAACTTACTTTGGATTTTAATATCATCTCCAAGTTTATGAAAGCATTTTTAAAATTGTTAACATTTAAGCAAAATCTAGATTTATTTATTTTTTTTTTAAGATTATAGCATTTACAAACATTTGCAGAAGAATATGTTTTTAAAAATCCTGCCACACACAGACTAAATGTGTTGATGTGAACCAGGTATCTGCAGCAACATTTGAAGAATGCGGGTTCATTTTACATGCTGGCTGTTACAGGAACAGAAAATATCCTCATCAGATGAATAAAAAAACAAACTGAGTTTGCAGATCCGTGTCAGTTCAAAGCAGAATATATTTCACACCACAGAACTTCTAAAAATGCTATGCATGTGTCCCTGTGCTTCATTCTGCGCATTTCCCAGCTAGTGACAGGCCAAAATAAAGAGATTTTTTTTTCAGGATTTGGGAGAACAATATATGCAGGCAGCACGTCAAATTGGTTTCTGCAATTTAGAAATTCTCTGTTTAGAAACTTCTTCTGAGGGCAATGTAACAAACACCAAAGTCATGCAGTTCCTCCTTGTGCAGTGTTAGCTTCGGATCCACAAAATGCAACCTACATACAAAACATGTTATTTTTCTCATATCTCAAGCTTTTATTATTATCAATACAATTTTCACCATTATTAGGACCACTGAGATTTTCTTTCCACCACAATAAAGAGGGAAGGAGAAAAGAGGAGGAGTTTTGAAAGCACTGCTACCATAACTGTTGAGCAAAAGTACAGCCAAGAACACTGTACTGGCAGCATCAAAGCCAGTCACATGCTTTTACCCCCACAGCTCACTATCAATGCTTACCTCAGCATCTGATGGCATTGTCTCAACTTTTACATTCATGGAAAACACTGACCTCCACCTGAGCATTTAAACAGAACAGTCAAAGCCAGCAGCAGCCCTTAAGCCGTTTCAAAAGCCAAATGATGACACCAGCGCAACCGTCCTTGTATTTGCACAATAATGTCTAACCGTAAGGATTACCATAACGATGGGAGCAAAACTGCTCCAACATCAGCCAGAAAATAACATTGTCCAGAAAACCAGAAAGTCAACTAAGCGACAATCTGAAGACCCAGCTTTTGGTTTCACGCTACCACTGACTAGCTCACCTGGCTCTGAACAAGTAGCCTAGCCTGTGCTTCTGCTTTGTAATGTCTCCTTGGCTAGCAGTATTCTGTTTCACTCCTCATTTCACAGAGATGCCTCAAAGATTCCTACGTGCAAAGTTGTTAAAGGAGTAAATAGGTGTTACTTGAGTTATGCTAGCTCTTAAAACGCCTGCCTCAACAATCCTCGTTTCCATGATAGGCCGGCACCAGAATCTAGCAAAGGGCACAGAAGTAAGCAGTTTCATCAAAAGATAATACTCTCAGGAGGACAACAAGGGAGAAATGAAAAAAACCCGAAGCCATTAAGTAACCTTCTACACCTCCACACAATAAATAACATTTTTGCCCTAACAGTAGGACAATGGTCTTCCTGCTACTAAAGGCTTATAGCAACAAGACACCGCGAATCATTTCCTGAAAACACTGCGAGTGAAGATATTTTAACTGCAAAATGTGTGTCATAACCCATATACCATAAAGAGAGACCTTGATTTGATCTGTTCTCTGAACATCATCCAAAACATTCTCTTCAGAGCTGGCTGTGAAATATAGAAATGGAGGAAGAAAGGGTGAGAACCTTGTTTTACAGTAAGGAACAGTGTTAGACCTGACAGCTAGACTCCAGCTCAACTAAAAACCTGCTCTTTGACACTAGAGATACAGACAAGAAACAAGTCAGAGAACTTCCCAACATAAAACTAGATGTTAACATTATCCCTATAGTACTGGAATTTGAGGAAAACATCAGCAAGGTTTATTTCAATTACTACAACATTAAATTTTACATTCTCTAACATACCTGCTTTCCTGAAGAAGCTGAAGCCAGGTTCTGACCTCTAGCTGTGAGTGTACTCGTTGACCCCTCAGACACCTATTACAAGGTCTTCCTGAACCATCCAACCTGCCCACCAAACCACTGCATTATAACTCTTCCATAGCACCTAACTAAAACAACTACATTTACATAACTAAACCAAAATAACTTCAAAAAGCATTACTTCTCCTTAGACATACAAATACTAAATTCATTTGACCTATAATGAAAATCCAAGAGTTCGGAGGTTCTCTTGCACTGTTCCCTTCTACTCCTTTCAACATCTTGATGGAAAGCATCTTTACCAGCTCTGTAAAAACCAAGTACTGAAAAGTTAATTAGAATTTGTCCCATTGAATTTTTGCCCTGAATTTTTTTTTCCCATTCAGAGTTCTAATCATCTATCTAATTTAATATAGTAAGTTATAGTAAGACTGTACACCATAGTAAGACCCTTTTATACAAAATACCGTATAATGTCACATCCACTCATAATGGATTTAATTTACTTTATAATAACACTTGAGTCTAGCAGAGCCCCACTGCTAAGCCCAATGATACAAAGACTATCTGTCAGTAGAAGCACAGTAAGAATGAAAAGCAACATACAAAATTTTTGTGTTCCAGAGTTAAACTGTGACACTGTCTGAAACCATCGCACTGAAATTTCCATGCACTTCCATTGTCAAAAAGGGCATCCAGTCAAGGCCTTCGCTAGGATATAAACAGAAATTGCAGTACGGGTGGCCCCAAAGAAAGAGGCCATAAGCAGTGATGGTTTGTTTATTTTAGGGAAGATAATGATTAGTGACAAGCAAGTTGACAGGGAAAAAATGTTATGCTGACTGTACAGTTGCTGAAAACATGTTTTTAATTAACTCTTTCGACCACCAAATTCTGACTTCGTGTACCTTTCAGACATTTAGAAAAACTCATTCATATAATTTTGAAACCTGACTGAAAGCCTGATGAAATTCAGAACTAACTCAAATATACGTACACCGCAGCAAGTAGAATACAAGCCACATTTGCCCCAACATTTACTAAATTTAGTCCTATACTAGCTGTTTTTTGCTTATCATACAAATCAACAAGATATTGAATGGCAGAATGCCTTGGGTTGGAAGGGACCTTACAGCCCACCCAGCCCCAACCCCTGCCTGGGTTGGCTGCCACCCCCCAGGTCAGGCTGGCCAGGGCCCACCCAGCCTGGCCTTGAGCACCCCCAGGGATGGGGTACCCCCAGCTGCTCTGGGCAGCCTGGGCCAGGGCCTCACCACTCTGAGGAAGGAGTTTCTTCCTAACAGCTGACCTAAATCTCCCCTCTTATAGTTTAAAGCCGTTCCTCCTTGTCCTATCACCATCTGCCCACGTAGAAAGTTGCTCTCCCTCCTGCTTATTAGCCCCCATCAGGTACTGGAAGGACGCAATGAGGTCTCCCAAAAGCCTTCTCTTCTCCAGGCTGAGCAAGCCCAGCTCCCTCAGCCTTTCTTTGTAGGAGAGGTGCTGCAGCTCTCTGATCAAATTATACCTAACCAAAGAGAGCAACGTTAGAAACTCACAATACATGTTACTATTTTGATTAACTTTAGTCAAGGTTTGGCTTTCAAATGTCATATTGTGATTTTGTAACATCAAAATAACACAAGTATTCAGACTTAGGAAACCACACATCTAACAATAACAAGGGCGTATAAACAAGACCTAGAATTTTGTCCCCACTCCCTTACAGTCCCAATGTGGTTAATACTTCACTATACTTTTAAAAACTCTAAGTAAAGAGAACTACATGTAAACAAACGTATGTAACCATAGGAATTCTGAAGCACAAATGCTAGTGCACAAGCATGCAATGAGCCACAATCCAGACTGATGGATGCTCACAAGGCAAACTGAAGAGAAGAAAGACTTTTTATATCGTTATTTCATGTACTGATGTACCAAGGTATACAGAGAATCCTTCCCCTTTTAAACTCACAGTCACTAAGCTGACAGCCACTCTAAATGAGATCTCATTGTCTATGCAAGTAGGCATTTCTCTGAAAAGGTCAGCTGCAAATCCTCAGGTCTAGCATTTAACATTGTTATTCTTATATAAAAGAACACCCCAGCCCCCACACACTTTTTCTGGGGTTTTGTCCAAAGGAAAAAAAACATTGCCAAACCCACAAAAGTCCTTACTGCCCTCTTCCTGACAGAAAAAGAGGACAAGACTCATGTTTCTAACAGATAGCTGCAATGTTTCTTGACCAATACACTGCCAGCATCGCATATAGTTGTCAGTTTAGGATGCAGTACTCCAACTCTGCATACCTAGCAACTTGGAATCAAACGAGACAACACAAAATGCTCTAACACAGCACGCTACAATAATCCAGTAGCTGTTGTCCCTATGATTTAGAATTTATTCTAAATATTTTTGTTGACTACCCAACATAAAACCAAACACATTCCTTTACAGGTCTTTGGAAACTTTGACCATAACTCACAGGTACCATGGTAAAAGTTGGGAACAGTTTTGGCATTATTCTAGTCCCAAAGTTCCTCCTAGTATAAAGGCTGAAATGGCATTTTTAAAGGATCACTCATGGTTGGGAAATTCTTTGGTACTGCTCAACTATTTCAAGCCATGGCATGCAGAGAGGCTGAGGAATAAACACTGAACTCAGACTCAGGAAAGGTGAGGATGAAGACACGAGCAGTTTAGGAAGAAATTTCAGTGGTGATTTTAGCTGTATGCTGCCAAAAATGAGACACCTTCTAAATTAGTATCTATTGGGATGAACAATACGAAGAAGAGGATATTGTGCCAGTGCAAGCAAAAGAAGATGTAAATCACCAACCCTGTGAAAAACATAAGATGATGTTTCAAAAACACAGTTGAAAGTCCTCCACATAAGGATTTGGCAGAAATAACTAATTACAGGCAAGGAATGTTAAGTAGCAGAATATTTTAATTTTGTATCCAAAAAAAGAGAATTCAATGGCTACCATCACCCACTGGTTCAGTAAGGCCAGAGCCCAGTTTCAATTTTCACCCATTGCAGAGTCATCTTCTNAAAAAAAAAAAAAAAAAAAAAAGAGAACACAATCTGTCAATCAAACTATCTTCAAGATCCTGTTGGACCACAGATCATGCATAATTCATAAACTGTGTTTTACTTATCAATTTTGTCATACAACAGCATCTTCATCTCTAAAACTTAAGAACATACATTTTAGTAAGCCTATGTGCTCTATGCTCCCTTAGTGTCTAAATACAAAGGCTCATACACCAGGATGTTTGTGTCAGATACACATCTAGATATAAAACTTTAATTGGTTATCAGACAGGGAGGGACACAGAGGAAAAGGACACAAATATCTTACTTAATTTTGGTTGGTATTCTGAGCAGGCTTAACCTTGGAGGCTGCCTCTCAAGTCAGCTCAGATATCCCACATGGATCTCAGGACTTTCTAGCATGCTATCTTGTGTGCAGCCTATTCTGTTTCAATACGAAACTGTGAACACACACATTTCATTAAACTCTTACTAAACAAAATACCCAAGCAGTTTATAGTAGCCTTCAACAAAAATATATATGAAAGACTCCTAAAATGAAAGTCACAAGGGACATGACCAGAACGAAAACAGACATTGCTCATTCATCCTGAGTTTGAGTCCAGAAATGTCATCTTCTCATAGTGTGACAACACAGAATTGAATATCGACTGGACAAATCAATTTGTTAAATCTAATGCTCCTGAGAAGTATCTTCAACCTTAGGAAAAAATGTCCACATATTTTTGCAGCTCTCCTTAGTGACTTTTATATTATTTGCCCCGGGAGGAGAATGTCGAGCACCTCTATCGTAATGAACAGCTTGTTCAGAGAGTTCAGCATTAGCTGTGTTTTTTAAGTGATGAGATCTGCCTACAGCACAGACTGAGGAAGAAAGACTCTTACCACCTCCCACCCCCAAAGAAAACAAGACGTATCTCTGCTCTATAACAAGACAATTACTCTCAATAAAGAACAAAATGACAAAATGCTAAAAATACTCCATCGTCTTGTGTACGAGATAATGTACGTGTGTATGGGCGTGCATATAAATATATATCCATATGCATACACAGGAGCACATGCATTTCACAGACATATCCCTAAATCATTACAAAGGGAACTTGCCTCTTACCTTTTTCTCTTATACATATGTTAAGAAACGAATGACCCTGTGCCTACTCATGATGACTGCAGCACAACCAGCCAGTTCTGCTGAATCAGTGTGTTCTACTTGATCCTAAAAAGAAAATATAAACATGCATTTTATAATGGGCAATTCTGCCATAAACCAGTTTCTTTCAATGCATGACTGCTCTTAACACAGACACATATGGCAAATGCTGCAAGCCTTTAAAAGATTCAGATTACATTTGCAGCTTTTAATTCAGGGATCTATGCACTATGTCACTATTGTACTCCAATATTCTGATGAAAAAGGCTGCTAATAAAAAACACACTGCTACCTATTGACAATTATTCTTCATCTAATTGCAAACCCACAGAGTGAGACAGCATCTCCAGCTGTGCTTATATCCCTGGTGACCTTGACTGCAATGCTTCATTTATAAAACTAGTCTCTGAAGTTCATTATACTACAGTACAATAGGCCTTCCAAAAATAAAAAGCTAGTAGCTTTGATACTCAACAAAAATTCATGGCCCTCTGAATTCTGTAAACTGCACTTATCAGCTTCCCACTGATTTTGTTACAGCTAACAACTGGTTTTGTCTACGAATTGTTCCTCCTACAGTCCTAGATTCCCTCCACTTCCAAAACGCTTCTTCTCTCAAACAACACCATGGCATCAACCTTCAGTAGTAGTGAGGACCCAGGCAGAAAAGTCTTCAGAAGTACCTTACTCTCCTAGCATTTCTCCAGGTCAGATGCTCATTTTCATAGGCTTCATCCTAGCAGTCAACATAGTTCAAGAACACAACACCATGACCAAAGAAAAAGAGGCTAGTTACGACAAACAACCAAACAAGGACTGAAATAAGTTAAGGTGCTGGTATTTGACCTGTAAGGCAGTTGAAATATTTATTAGTGCTCTGATGAAGCAGCAGCATATATGTCAGGGGGGGGAAAAAAACAACAACAAAAAAATCAACCATGTGATCAA